>OW052251.1:7092500-7692500 GCA_932526585.2 Philonthus cognatus
ATCGGTGACCGTCTTGTCCGATTGGTACAGCTCCGGCTCGAACTGGAGCCCGGTTATCTTGTGCGGCCCGTTGGGCATCAGCAGCACGGTGAACTTGTACTGCGCCACGATTTCACCTTGAAAATGCAAAGGAATGAAAAAAACTGTTGAAATTATCTTTCAATCTTATTTCGATTCTACGACCAGATTGCCCAATGTACACACCTTTACAATTTTCGCAGTTCATTGGGCAATGTGGTCGTAGAATCGAAATAAGATTGAAAGAACACGAGCGAGCCTTTAGATTAAAACATAATAGTTCTACCTATGCTAACCATCTTTTAGAAGAGAATCACACTTTTGGCGAGGATGTACTTTCAGTAATCCATTTTGCCGAAAAAGGTCGTAAAATGGATTTACTGGAAGCACTAGAAATACACAAGGCCCGATTTAATCCCGGAATTTCCCTTCTTAATGACCAGGTTGACCTAATATACACCTCACTTTTCGAAGCCGTATAAATAGTTTTTAACGTGTAATTTGTATTTACTTTAGTTTGAGAATGACTACTAGATAGTCAAAACTAGTCACACAATTAAATGTAAGATTCAGTGGTTAAACAAAGTAAAAAGTGTTTTATTTAAAAGTAAACTAAAGCTAACTCGCTATTGAAGAGATGCGTTTTGGAATAATTCAACTTACCGGTCTTTTCGTACAACACCTGAAAGGGTTCGATCAGCTTGTGGTTAACACACTCGACGACACCCATTTTCGCCTTGGTCTCCTCCTCGAAGCTGCGCAGGTTGAACGGCATCGAGCCGTGCTTCGTCCTCACCTCGCTGTAGAACATCCTCGACGCCTTCAGCTTCAGCTGGTACACCTCGTCCGTCTTCTTGTAGATGCACACCCTGGTGTCGGCCTCCTTGCCTGGTAAAGAAAATCTCAAAATAACACACACTTGGTAACGTTCCGTTTATTTAAATCCAAAAAGTTTTGCTTGCTACGCCGATGGTTTCGTTAATTCAATTTCGCGATATCGAGAACGCGCTGAGCGTACGGGAAGATGCGCGCAAGGGGACTGGCTTGAGGGATCGGCGTGAACGGATGTGTGTGCTAGGTGAGTAAATGAGATTTTCTGAGTTTTTTTGAATTGATCGTGAATTTAGAAATAGTTACAGTGGTAAAGAAACAAATCTTATAAGTTTTTTTTTTTTTTAAATGACAATTGCACTGCAGCCTAGGTGGCTTATTGTACTGCCCCAATCATTCGGACAATCACACACATTCATACCACACCCAGGGTCACGACGAGACATTATTTTTCAAATAAAGTCTCCCCGTGCACGGGAATCGAACCCGAACTTGTGGCTCGCCGAGCGATACAGCCCGGCGACGTTACCGCTCGGCCACCACCTGCCCTATCTTATAAGTTAATTAAAGCCATAACACTAGATTTAAGACAGATCTTTACCAACAAAACATGAGGCTTACGAAATCACAAACGGCAACGAGATATTTCTCAATAAAATTATTCAATAAGCTACCCGAGAGTCTAAAAACGTTGGATCTTATGCATTTTAAATCTAAAATAAAAAATATTCTAGTCATAAATGCATTCTTTTCAATTGAGGAATTTTTAGTCAGCGATGGCAGTATTTTTAAGTAATTTTAATATTTTAATGTGTTCTTGTATTTTATTTTCCGTGTATACTCTTGTATTTGTATATTTCTACCCTCTATGTATTTACTAGTTTTAAGCTTAATCTCCGATGACAAGTGTAATGACAATGTATGTTAGTGGCACAATAAATGAATTATGAAAAAGGGTGGCCCCACACACACCACTCACCCTTGTGTTTTGTAATGTCTAGTGCTGGTTTAATGGAGTCCGTCTTGGTTGTTGGTTGATGTTTTTTTATAGCCGGATGCATGCTCGTTCTTAAACGATAATTTATTCACTAGTTTATTAATCTCCTATTTTATTTCTGTTGCTATTTACTCGTTCATTGCCTTCAAATCATTGCGCTGTGCGTAGAGTACGCGAGTTGTAACAGTAAGAAGCCACGTAGGGCTCTGATAAAAATTTCGATACTGTCTTTTGCTCTAAACCAGGGGTCTCCAAACTACGGCCTGAGGGCCACATCCGGCCCGCGGACAGATTTTGTCCGGCCCGTGGCAAGCTAGCATACTTGAAAACTCCTTTTAGAGAACATATTTTTGGAGTGGACTATTTCACTTTTTACCACCGGCAACAATGATAATATGGTTTTGGCCCTCGGAACTTACTGGAGTAATCAGTATGGCCCTAAGGCTGGAAAGTTTGGATACCTAGGCTCTAAACTGTAGATGAAGATTGGTCTGGATCCGCTCTAAGGGAAGAAGTTTCAGAAGAAAAGAGTGTAGCCGCACCAGCCTTGAAGGGAAGAAGCCAAGGATAATTAAGGTCTCCAGGACCCGGTCTAGGACGTTTCATCGCCGCCGATTCATCGCCGCCGTTTCATCGCCGGGCCAGTTCATCGCCGGCCGTTTCATCGCCAGGCCTGTTCATCGCCAATATTTTTATAAAATAAATTTTGAAAGAAAGATCATATCTAATGATATTGAATTCTTTTAATAAACCGAGCATCGGAAAATGTGCAACGTATGCATATGGATACTTAAAAAAAAAATGTTCGGTTTTACATAAAACTCTCTGTATATGAAGGTTTGTTGGTTAATAAACCTATTAAAAGACAACTTGTTATCCGTCTACACTTAGGTGTAGTAGCGCCCGAGATCTACTCAGCCTCTCATCATTAATCTCTGCTGAGTTTTTAAAATAGTGTTACCAACTGATGGTTTTAGAGAAGCGGTGTACTAACCTATCCCTTCACCGGTGCTGATGAGCACGTCCATCGCGTAGACCTCATGCTTGTCAAACTCGAACTTCTCGTGCTCCTTTTTCTGGGCGTCGTTGGGATTCTGGATTATGGTGCGCTCGCCGTCGATCTTGAACTGCTTCAGCTGGTGGCTGAGCATGCCCTCGACGGGCTTGCAGCCGAAACTCTCCGACACCTTCTGGACGGCCTCGGTGACCCCGTACGCCTCGTTGCCCGGCTTGAGGAGACGGAGGGCCGCCTGCGACGCGTAGTGGGCGGCCAGGATGACGTCGGCCTTCTTGCCCGTCACCTTGTTGTCGCTGGAGGCGCCTATCACGACCGTGTGCGCCACCACTGCGATGAACCCGTCGATGTGCGCACCCAAATCACTATAGTGACAAAAAAATATAAACGTTGGTGGTAACAAGACAACCGGTGGAGTGTTTTTTAGAGGCAATTATCTTAAAGCTGAGGAGTGCGGGGGTGAAGGAGGAATGGGTGGGAATAGAAGAGTGAGGAATGGATGAGAGAGGATGGGGCCGGGGTAAGGACGCTGGAGAAGTTGGGGGAAGAGAGGGGGCAGCGATTAGTGTAAATGTAGATGTAATGTAGTATTATGCCAATAAAGGTCTTTTTTTTATCTTAAAGCTGATTCACAGTCAAAACGGAAACAAGAACTAGAATGAGAAGCAAGTTTGTTACCGGCGCTTTACCGTAAGCGCCCGTCAACTCGTTCAATCAGAGATTTATTAGCTGCCGCGTAATTTCGGGAATTATAACATCGGTCCCATTTGTTTTCATTCCATATTTTTGTTATACCTGTACATAATCACTTCTTTCACTTAGTTTCCAAATGAGTAAAGTTCGTGACATGCATTGATTATTTTAGATTAAGGATTTTAAATAAAGCATAAAATGCAAATGAGCAAACCAAGTCCGAGAACAGGCTAATCCAGGGAAGTTTTATAATCCCAAAAATTCCAAACGTAGCAATAAACCAGCGGCACTTCGAGGTACCCTGGCCCAGGTCATAAACCGCGCGCCTCGTGCAACCTCCACAGATTAGCAAATGTACAGTCGTAACATGTTTTTTGTTGATTTTCGTGTGGCATCTGTAACGCTCCCTGGCGACAGGCAAAATGTAGCGCGCAGCCGCAAACCACACCTCAATCCCATCTCTCAACCAACCACAGCAAAGGCGCTCAGCCACCACCAACTCAACATCCCCTCTAGCAATTATTGCAATAGGGGATGGTGCTGGTTAATAAAACCAAGTGGCTGAGGGATGGGAGAGGCAATCATGCTGTAAATCACATATGGGCAACCCCCGGCCCGCTGTAAGATATGATCCGGCCCGTGAGACATTTTGAAAAAACCCAATTAAAAAAATATTACATTAGGTACTTATACTCACGGGAGTGACAGTGAGGCGGCAAACATCAAATTCTTTGATGTTTGCCACCTCACTCTTTGATAATCGCCGCCACTCGACTTGCTCGATCAAATTCTTTGAGGTTTGACGCCTCACGGGCGACACATCAAAAGATTTATTGATTCTCAATTATTCTAAACTAGTTTATTGTAGATTATTCGTTCATTTTGCCTATATAAGCGGGTGTATGGCCCGAACGTTAGTTCAGTTCTATTTGAGCTACCGAGGTGATAACTTGGACAAGCGATATCCTAGCGAACTGCTCGAGCCGTCAACTTGCTTTGTGACTTTGTGTGCATCTTGAGTGGTTACCAACTATAGTTTGTTATTAAGTTTATTGAACGAAAAGTAAACAAAAAAATTTTTTTTTGTCGTATTATTTCATGTCTAATATCTATCGCAAAAAATATTATCACTACTTTAAAATGCACTAAGTACTTTTTAACGCGGCCCGCGAACGTATTTGCACGCTAAAGTTTGGCCCTCAACATGTCAAAGGTTGCCCATACCTGCTCTAAATCGTGTTTCGAAATCTGCTAGTGTGCTCGTTGAGTTTTATTTTGTTGTTATAAGTAAATTGTGAATATTTTGTTAGTAGTGTAATATATTTGTGATTGTATTTGAATACAAATTATTTTTCTTCACACACCCTCATTCACCTTAAATTAAAATCAGTGAAAGTGCAGAATCGGTAAGTTAAACATTTACTTTAGTATATAATAAAGTGCAGAGAATGAGTTAAAGTTAGTCGGGTAGTTACGCAGTGGGACATTTGTTGTCGGCTCCAGTTATTTATAAAAAATTGCCCGCCGAGTCAACACCCCCGTAACAGATGTAGTATTATGCCAATAAAGGTCTTTTTTTTTATCTTAAAGCTGATTCACAATCAAAACGGAAACGAGAACTAGAATGAAAAGCAAGTTCAATCATAGGGTTTTACATGTTAACATGCACAACACGGGCACCTTCCCATTCTCAGGGTATGAGAACGAGAAGGCTCTCGGTTGTACATATTCACATGAAAACTCTATGATTCAAGTTGCTTCCTGTCCCAGTTTCGATTGTAACAGTTAGAAAGTCAATTAACAGCCTTAACAGTTAGAAAGTCAATTTTGTAATAATAATAATAATAATAATAATAATAATAATAATAATAAATTACACTTTGGCGACGTCTTCATCCTTGAGGGTGTAATCGGGCTCGCTGGGCACGGGCGAATAATGACAGATGCAGTTGTTGACCGATACGCAAGTGGGAAACGCGATGCCTTTCTTGAGCTCCTTTTCCTTCTTGAAGCACTTGCTGGTCTCCTCGGTAATCAACTTGTCGCCGTACTCGCAGATTTCCCTGACCGACGCTCCCGCCACGCATTTGTCGATCACTTGTTTTAGGACACCTGTAAAAATTGTAATGGTTATAATGATTCAAGCAATATACATTGTAATGAAGATTATTTATACTAATTTAATTTTAGATCTTTTAATTGAAAGTTAAAAATAATATTTATACTATATAAATTATCTACCTCATCGGTAGATT
The DNA here is from genome assembly GCA_932526585.2 of Philonthus cognatus. Lineage (NCBI taxonomy): Eukaryota > Metazoa > Arthropoda > Insecta > Coleoptera > Staphylinidae > Philonthus > Philonthus cognatus. Next base: position 7,098,310 of record OW052251.1, read on the forward strand.
GAAATATAAAGGAATAATCAGACTACATCAACAAAATGTCAGTATCAAGCTGCAGCTTCAAATCACCAACAAAAGCAACGGGAATGGTAGGTTTGTTCGTTTGTACTGCACTAAGGGTGAACTGAGTTCAAGTTTGTGACGTCACAATTCAAGTTGGTGTAATTTCACATTTTACAGTGCTGCACTAGAGTTCATGTAACAAACAGACCTAGTAATAGTTCTATAAAGAAAAATGGTTAATTTTCAATATTAAGATAGAATTAACACCCACTGTGAGTTCCACTTATAATAATAATTTGTTCTTAAAATAGGTTAATTAAATAGAAGTCGACTTTATTCCATAAGTAAGACTAATAGTGCAAAATAAAAATACCCTTTAATTAAATTTGGAAGTACTCTCACTAATGACTTCAACAAGAATGGATTGATAAAAGAAAATTAAGCCAACATTTCACAACAGGTAAACACAACCGCGTCCGGTCCATTTAAATGGAAAACCGGCGGTTTTCCGCGAAAATAACAACAATAATCGGTGAAAAAATGCGTGGAGCCCACATGGTCGGGACGCGGCCGGCCGCCGAGGGCCATATGGGCACGCGGTTGTGGGGCCGCGGAGGGCGGCCCGACGGCCCCGCGCCCCGAATTCAATAATCTCTGTAACGGAAACTCACGGTTCACAATATCCCCGGCCATTTTATATTTCGTGACCACCAAATCTTCGGCGATGGTTTTCTCGACCACATCTTTATCGTCCGCCATGTCGACAGCTTCTAGTCACGTGACCGAAAAACACGATGACATTTGCCGCCGTCACGGGATACCAACCGACGACAAAATAATATCTCTAGAATAAAAGCGGTACGTTTAAAATAAATAACAATCAATTGCCCGGTTGCACAAAGCTTTTTCAAGTTCGTTGTTAGCTAACATCTTGTTAGATTTAATAACATGCTAACATTATTTCAAATCGAATTTGGTTTTATAAAAAGTATTTGACCATGGGCTAGTTCATCAAAGACAACAGTAGGGATATTACTGCCATCTGTTGGGGAATTTTCTGATGACCGGACTGGTAATATTATATTATTATTGTATAGCAAAATGCTAAATAAAGATTATTATTATTATTAGTAATCGTGAACGTGTTTGGGATTTTTGCAATCGTACGAAATAGACCGGCTGGGGTACCGTTCATTAGTTACCAACATACATCACAAACAAATCCAAACATGTTGAATGTTGAACAATGGGCCCGTTCATCACAGACAACAGTTGGGTGATTACTACCAACTGTTAAGAATTCTTTGATGACTAGATAGTTTATCGTAAACTTGTTTGGGATTTTTGCAATCGTACAAAATAGACTGACCAGAGTACCGTTCATTAGATTGTAGTCGGGGATGGCCTCTTCGTGGTGTTGGAAATTAGACGGACTGCATTTGTTTAAAACTTTAATAATCGCTAACAACAATTTCACATAACGTAACGTAACCTTCTCATCTTCTAATAGTTCTCTATGATTCAATAACCTGAACATAGCTCTCCTAAAATCTCATAAGTTGAGCCAACATGAAATATATTTCCTTTCCGCGGCGTTAGATGGCGCGCGCAAGCGGGTAATTCAAAAATATCGCCTACAAGAACATACAAACTGCTGCTAGGCAATTAAAACACCCGAATTATACAACTAGAATATTGTGAAAAATTGTTATAAGACCTGTGCTTAATTTTTCTTGCACAGAAGTGTAATTTTTTTAAGTGAATTGAAAAAAATATTGTTTCCTTGCTTGTCCACTTGTCTAATACATCTGGCAACACTGTTTCAAACGCACATTAAGTTGCATACGTTATGTTCCTATCAACTAGACAGCTGTAGAAAAGGAAAGTACAAAAAATTAATTTCCCTAACAGTTGGGAAGTTACTGCCAACTGTTAGGGAATTCTCTGATGACTGGATTGTTTATCGTAAACGTGTTTGGGATTTTTGCTATCTTACGAAATAGACTGACCAGCGTAACGTTCATTATATACCAACATACAAACTGCTGCAAGGCAATTAAAACAGACTCGAATTATACAACTAGAATATTGTGAGTATAGTTATGACGCCTGTGTTTTATTTTATTGCACAGAAGTGTAAATATTTTAAGTGAATTGAATTTAAAAAAATATAAGGTCTGTTCGTTACATGAACTAGTGCAACACTATTTAAACGTTTTCTACCGAATCTGTTCGTTACATGAACTGGACGCCTGCAATTGTAAATGTGAAGTTACACTAATTTGAACTGTGACGTCACAAACTTGAATTCAGTTCAACTTAGTGCAGTACAAACGAACAAACCTATTGTTTCCTCGCTTGCCTACTTGTCTAATACATCTGGCAACACTGTTGCAAGCGCACATTAAGTTGCATACGTTATCTTCCCATCAACTAGACAGCTGTAGAAAAGAAAAGTACAAAACATTAATTTATTATTAATGTCTTTTGTGTTAAAGCTTTCTGTCCCGAATTATACAACTAGAATATTGTGGAAAATAGTTATGACGCCTGTGTTTAATTTTTTGTTGCACAGAAGTGTAAATATTTTAAGTGAATTGAATTGAAAAAAATATTTCCTTGCTTGCCCACTTGTCTAATACATCTGGCAACACTGTTGCAAGCGCACATTAAGTTGCATACGTTATCTTCCCATCAACTAGACAGCTGTAGGAAAGGAAAGTACAAAAAATTAATTTATTATTAATGTTCTTTGTGTTGAAGCTTTCTGTCCCAAATTATACAACTAGAATATTGTGAAAAATAGTTATGACACCTGTGTTTAATTTTATTGCACAGAAGTGTAAATATTTTAAGTGAATTGAAAAATATATTGTTTCCTTGCTTGCCTACTTGTCTAATACATCTGGCAACACTGTTGCAAGCGCACATTAAGTTGCATACGTTATCTTCCCATCAACTAGACAGCTGTAGAAAGGGAAAGTACAAAAAATTAATTTATTATTAATGTTCTTTGTGTTAAAGCTTTCTGTCCCGAATTATACAACTAGAATATTGTGGAAAATAGTTATGGACACCTGTGTTTAATTTTTTTTTGCACAGAAGTGTAAATATTTTAAGTGAATTGAATTGAAAAATATATTGTTTCCTTGCTTGCCTACTTGTCTAATACATCTGGCAACACTATTGCAAGCGCACATTAAGTTGCATATGTTATCTTCCTATTAACTAGACATCTGTAGAAAAGGAAAGTACAAAAAATTAATTTATTATTAATGTTTTTTTGTGTTAAAGCTTTCTGTCCCGAATTATTATTATTATTCTTTATTTTTCCCAACAGATATACATATATCCAATTACAGGGAACTTAATCTAATATAATGCTAGGTAACATAATTTTAAATCATACATACAGTGCGCAGAGAAAAAAGAGAAAAGAAAAAAAAACTTAAAGCCTAAAGATTTATAACAATATCACTGGTACCGATAAATCTGACATTATTTCGATGAGGGATTTTCTGGTATCTACAAAAATATCTACTCTATTATTTAAACTAGTAAACCTTCTAATCATTTTTAAAACGGGTGAATTAAAATGAGCTAGCGAATTGGCATGTGGTTGAAAAAATAGGTTATTACTGCGAGATGTTAGTCTAGGAACCTGAAACTTCAGCATTATACAACTAGAATATTGTAAAAAATAGTTATGACACCTGTGTTTAATTTTATTGCACAGATGTGTATATATTTTAAATGAATTGAATTGAAAAACATATTTTTTCCTTGCTTGTCCACGTGTCTAATACATCTGGCAGCACTGTTGCAAGCGCACATTAAGTTGCATACGTTATTTTTCCATCAACTAGACAGCTGTAGAAAAGGAAAGAACAAAAAATTAATTTATTATTAATGTTTTTTGTGTTAAAGCTTTCTGTCCCGAATTATACAACTAGAATATTGTGAAAAATAGTTATGACACCTGTGTTTAATTTTATTGCATAGAAGTGTAAATATTTTAAGTGAATTGAATTGAAAAAAATATTTCCTTGCTTGCCCAATTGTCTAATACATCTGGCAACACTGTTGCAAGCGCACATTAAATTGCATACCTTATCTTTCCATCAACTAGACTGCTGTAGAAAAGGAAAGTACAAAAAATTAATTTATTATTAATGTTCTTTGTGTTAAAGCTTTCTGTCCCGAATTATACAACTAGAATATTGTGAAAAATATTTATGACACCTGTGTTTAATTTTATTGCACAGAAGTGTAAATATTTTAAGTGAATTGAATTGAAAAAAAAAAAATTCCTTGCTTGCCCACTTGTCTAATACATCTGGCATCACTGTTGCAAGCGCACATTAAGTTGCATACGTTATCTTCCTATCAACTAGCCAGCTGTAGAAAAGGAAAGTACAAAAAATTAATTTATTAATAATGTTTTCTTGTGTTAAACCTTTCTGTCCCGAATTATACAACTAGAATATTGTGAGAAATAGTTATGACACCTGTGTTTAATTTTATTGCACAGAAGTGTAAATATTTTAAGTGAATTGAATTGAAAAAAATATTTCCTTGCTTGCCCACTTGTCTAATACATCTGGCAACAATGTTGCAAGCGCACATTAAGTTGCATACGTTATCTTTCCATCAACTAGACAGCTGTAGAAAAGGAAAGTACAAAAAATTAATTTATTATTAATGTTCTTTGTGTTAAAGCTTTCTGTCCCGAATTATACAACTAGAATATTGTGAAAAATAGTTATGACATCTGTGTTTAATTTTATTGCACAGAAGTGTAAATATTTTAAGTAAATTGAATTTAAAAAATAATGTTTCCTCGCTTGCCTACTTGTCTAATACATCTGGCAACACTGTTGCAAGCGCACATTAAGTTGCATACGTTATCTTTCCATCAACTAGACAGTTGTAGAAAAGGAAAGTACAAAAAATTAATTTATTATTAATGTTCTTTGTGTTAAAGCTTTCTGTCCCGAATTATACAACTAGAAAATTGTGAAAAATAGTTATGACACCTGTGTTTAATTTTATTGCACAGAAGTGTAAATATTTTAAGGAATTGAATTGAAAAAAATATTTCCTTGCTTGCCCACATGTCTAATACATCTGGCAACACTGTTGCAAGCGCACATTAAGTTGCATACGTTATCTTTCCTACAATTTGACAGCTGTAGAAAAGGAAAGAACAAAAAATTAATTTATTATTAATGTTTTTTGTGTTAAAGCTTTCTGTCCCGAATTATACAACTAGAATATTGTGAAAAATAGTTATGACATCTGTGTTTAATTTTATTGCACAGAAGTGTAAATATTTTAAGTGAATTGAATTGAAAAAAATATTTCCTTGCTTGCCCACTTGTCTAATACATCTGGCATCACTGTTGCAAGCGCACATTAAGTTGCATACATTATCTTCCTATCAACTAGACAGCTGTAGAAAAGGAAAGTACAAAAAATTAATTTATTAATAATGTTTTTTTGTGTTAAACCTTTCTGTCCCGAATTATACAACTAGAATATTGTGAGAAATAGTTATGACACCTGTGTTTAATTTTATTGCACAGAAGTGTAAATATTTTAAGTGAATTGAATTGAAAAAAAATATTTTCTTGCTTGTCCACTTGTCTAATACATCTGGCAACAATGTTGCAAGCGCACATTAAGTTGCATACGTTATCTTCCCATCAACTAGACAGCTGTAGAAAAGGAAAGTACAAAAAATTAATTTAATATTAATGTTCTTTGTGTTAAAGCTTTCTGTCCCGAATTATACAACTAGGACATTGTGAAAAATAGTTATGACATCTGTGTTTAATTTTATTGCACAGAAGTGTGAATATTTTAAGTGAATTGAATTGAAAAAAATATTTCCTTGCTTGCCCACTTGTCTAATACATCTGGCAACAATGTTGCAAGCGCACATTAAGTTGCATACGTTATCTTTCCATCAACTAGACAGCTGTAGAAAAGGAAAGTACAAAAAATTAATTTATTATTAATGTTCTTTGTATTAAAGCTTTCTGTCCCGAATTTTACAACTAGAATATTGTGAAAAATAGTTATGACACCTGTGTTTAATTTTATTGCACAGAAGTGTGAATATTTTAAGTGAATTGAATTGAAAAAAATATTTCCTTGCTTGCCCACTTGTCTAATACATCTGGCATCACTGTTGCAAGCGCACATTAAGTTGCATACGTTATCTTCCTATCAACTAGACAGCTGTAGAAAAGGAAAGTACAAACAAATAATTTATTAATAATGTTTTTTTGTGTTAAACCTTTCTGTCCCGAATTATACAACTAGAATATTGTGAAAAATAGTTATGACACCTGTGTTTAATTTTATTGCACAGAAGTGTAAATATTTTAAGAGAATTGAATTGAAAAAAATATTTCCTTGCTTGCTCACTTGTCTAATACATCTGGCAACAATGTTGCAAGCGCACATTAAGTTGCATACGTTATCATTCCATCAACTAGACAGCTGTAGAAAAGAAAAGTACAAAAAATTAATTTATTAGTAATGTTTATTGTTTTTTGTGTTAAAGCTTTCTGCCTCATTTCTCTCAACATTTGTATATAATTACAATTAAATCCATTTTCTTCTGCCTATTGTATAGAGGTATTAAAAGCACTTATTGCACTACCCGGAGTCACTTTCTTTTCTGGTTTTTCAACATCTTCCTCACTCTTAATAAACCCCACTACTGAACATCCAATCTAAAAACAAAGAGGCACACACACGCTTAATTTTATTGCACAGAAGTGTAATTTTTTTTTAAGTGAATTGAAAAAAATGTTTTCTTGCTTGTCCACTTGTCTAATACATCTGGCAACACTGTTTCAAACGCACATTAAGTTGCATACGTTATCTTCCTATCAATTAGACAGCTGTAGAAAAGGTAAGTACAAAAAATTAATTTATTATTAATGTTTATTGTTTTTTTGTGTTAAAGCTTCCTGTCTCATTTCTCTCAACATTTGTATATAATTACAATTAAATCAATTTTCCTCTGCCCATTGTATAGAGGTATTAAAAGCACTTATTGCACTACCCGGAGTCACTTTCTTTTCTGGTTTTTCAACATCTTCCTCACTCTTAATAAACCCCACTACTGAACATCCAATCTAAAAACAAAGAGGCGCACACACGCTTAATTTTATTGCACAGAAGTGTAATTTTTTTTTAAGTGAATTGAAAAAAAATTTTTCTTGCTTGTCCAATACATCTGGCAACACTGTTTCAAACGCACATTAAGTTGCATACGTTATCTTCCTATCAACTAGACAGCTGTAGAAAAGGTAAGTACAAAAAATTAATTTATTATTAATGTTTATTGTTTTTTTGTGTTAAAGCTTCCTGTCTCATTTCTCTCAACATTTGTATATAATTACAATTAAATCCATTTTCCTCTGCCCATTGTATAGAGGTATTAAAAGCACTTATTGCACTACCCAGAGTCACTTTCTTTTCTGGTTTTTCAACATCTTCCTCAGTTTTAATAAACCCCACTACTGAACATCCAACCTAGAAACAAAGAGACACACACAGGTAAAGAAAATTGCATCGAATAGTTTAACACGCTAACTGCCGCACCAGAAAATTGCAAAGCCACTACTTTTTCATGCCTTAGAACCAAATCTACCGTAGAATCATACAGAGAATTTTTCTTTTAGGTATACATATGCATTTACAATAAATTCATGGCAAACAATCTGGAATAATGAAACTCAATTAGGGCAAAGAACCAAAATTTTAATACCTGAAATCAATAAATGGATCTCAAGGAAACACGGTGATCTCAGCTATGGCCTTCCCAATTTCTGTCAGGACATGGTTGTTTTAACCAATATCTCCATAAATTCAAAAAAAGGAACTCCCCAATTTGCAACTATTGCTCAGAAATAGACAACCCAGACCATACTTTCCTAAAATGTACCCGCTGGGATACCGAACGCAATATTATTATCGATAAATTTGGATCTTTTGAAAATTGTAGCGAATTAATTGAACTCATGATGATTGGACTAGAAGAATGGAACCTTATTAAAAATATGATCGACAAAATTATTACTATCAAAGAACATGAAGAAAGGGAATTATTTAACTTTTGAATTTTAACTGACATTCATGCAAGCAACTTGATGGAATGCGCAAGCGATGCCAAGTTGGTTGCTAGATTACATAAGAGTGAGGTTTTAGTGAGCAACAATCCTTTAGATAAGGTTGAGTCTCACACATCCCAGGTGGACTGGTAGTGCATAAAGCATTTCCTCCTCTTCAAAAAAAAAAACAAAAAGGTATACATATGCATAAGCTTTTTTAAAAAAGTTTAATTAAGCTTTAAACGAGTGTTTTCCACTCCCAGACTAAGCTTGAAGTAAAATTTCAGGCTTGTCTAAACTCGAAACGCGTATTAAACACTGAAATATTGTGAACAATTGAACTTCACTTGAAATCAGCGTTTTATACGCGTGGCGCATGAAGTAAAATTTCGAGTTTAGAAAAGCCTAATTTGGCTCGGTCGCTCCGCTTCGCTACGCGCCCGAGCCAAATTTTCAGGCTTTTCTAAACTCGAAATTTTACTTCATGCTTAGTCTGGGAGTGGAAGACACTCTTTTAAAGTTTTGAATTGAACTTTTTTAAAATAAACAACGAATATCTGAAAATTTACAGTACATAATTGGAATATGTATACAGGGTGACGGGATAGTCCCGCCGAGTTCTTTTAATTTTTGATTTAGTAAGTAGACAGTCCCTAGTTAACTACCTAGGGGTTTATTTGTTTTGAAAGCTGTGCCGTCTTAGTCTAATTTTCAGTTGAGTTTTTGAATTAATTTTTTGACTTTGTGAACTACAGTGTGAAATATGGGCAAATATTCACTGCAACAGAGATTAGAGATGTTGGAGATATGGTATAGTGAGAAAAAAAATAATAGTGCTACTGCAAGAATTTATAATCAACCCCATAGAATCGCAGAAGTGTTTGAATTAATTGAGGAGCATTTCGATCAAAGGATTATCGGTTTAGATGCGATCAAGCATACTGGAGGAGGCGTGGAATGGCCTTATTCACCAGACTTGAATCCTCTAGATTTTTTTTTTTTGTCTATTCCACGCGACGCGAGACCCCATCCGTTCATGCCAAGGCGCAATGCACAAATGCACAGCGAACTGCCGCTTTTCTTTCTGACTGTATTCGCCCCACTTGTGCTGTAAATTTGGCATCGGATGAACTACTCTAAACTATGTGGGTCTTTCCAACACGATCGGCGTGTTACACTGCAATAATCCCCTTAAGGGATACGTATACAGTAATGAAATAGAAATTAACTCAAATTATACTTTTACTCAATATAAAATAACATTTAAACGATTACTATTATAAGCATGACAAACATAGATAATAAAATATAAAGAAAAAATAAGAACCTAAATTGTAATATTGATTACTACATTTGTTAACATAACATAAATACACATAACATTACATAATATCTAAACAATAATGAGTATATTATCTAATCAAGATTTGCATTTAAAAAAATTAAACATTAAAAGTGCGATTCTTTTCGCAATCTACAACAAGTTAGTCTTACAAAGACTATATCAAACACTCATTGAAACGACTACTTCCCGGGCTAATACCCCGACGGACATTGAATTATACAACAAGTGTTTGCTGTTACATACAGTAACCTACTGCAAATGTAACAATTTGGGTCAAATTATTCAGGCCATCTATAGACGCGTTTCGAGATTTATCTCTCATCAGTATAGCTTTGCCATTCCCTCTAAACAATTTGACACCTTAGACTGGCGGTCACGTTACCGTTCAAACATCATTTCATTTATATTTAAAAAAATTATTTGTGATAACTTTGAAGATGTTAACCTAGAGCGTTTTTTTTTTATTATTTGACCAGTCTTTGAAAATATTCGTTCGCAAGGAACTGATGTAGCAACGACACATAAATGTTTTTTTACTATCTGAACCAGCCTTGGATAAACTAATTCTTTTCTTTTCCACCATTACAAAGGATCACCGGTTCTCGAAATTAGCGGTTCATTTAAAAAATTATCAACCTCTTTAATTCCTTCTGCGATGGGATTATTTGAAATGTTTGCCGTATTTATGGGGATTTTTGAAGAATAAAATATTCAAAACACCTCCGACAACATTGAATCAGCTAAAGGAAGCAATTTCAAGTGAAATGAATGCGATTCAACCTGAAACATTGGTAAAAGTTATTCAAGAGTTCGAAAATTGCCTATTACACGTCTGGTTCCCACTTTGAACACTTATTTAGTTGAATTTTTATCTCTTTAACTGTATGCAATCAAAACATTTCCAATAAATTCTTGTTTAAACCTCGGCGCCATTTTTCGCCCACCCTGTACATACTTAAAAGAAAAACTATCTTTATATAACTCGCGCGGAGTCATAGCCTAGAGTACATGCTAGTTGTATTTAACTCGGGCGGCAGTCAACGTGTTAAAACATACTTGTGAAGTGTTTATAGTTTTCGGTCCCATCTCCAATCTTTCCTTTAACTTGAGCGGTACGTCATACTCGCACGGCTCCTCTTTTTTTATATAACCTTTAGCAGGGATTTCTTTATGATAATTATGATCCCCGCTAGTATACCTAGCACCATCTCCAAGCGTTTCCAGCGGATCCTTCTCAAGCCCATCGTTACACTCCAAAAGTTCCTCTCCGACGATTGTCAACCCGGGAATCCCGAACCTCTTCTTAAAATCTCGTAACCACCTCGCGTTAAACTCCCCCGGCTTCGACCCGTACTCCATATGCAGCATCTTCGCCTTCTCGATCATCATCTCGACGCTGACCTTCGGATTCCCGCTTCTTTTGTTCAAAAACCACTTGTATAACTCCTTCTCCAATTCCGGCTGTTTGCAGCCCCGCAGGGTTTTGAATTTGCCGGTTCCACTTCGGGGGGAGTTCAATGCGTGCAGGATTAAATCCTCCTGGTTTTTTATCTTGCTAATCAGCGTTTTCGAGACGTTGTATTGCTCAGCGAGATCCGCTACGCTATTGCCCTTTTTTAACAAGTGGATTATTTGCGCCTTTGTTTCGAGGCTAAGACAGTAGGGCTTTTTCTGGGACATTTTAAAATTCGGCTCCTGACGCTTTGGGCAAAAGCAAGATGAATCATTAGGAATTATAAATACTGCTTGTTGTAACCCTTTCGGCTCCAGAATTTTTCTGGTGTCCAAACAAATTTTTATACACTGCATATTATTTATTACTATCTTAAATATGTGTTTACCAAATTTTAGTGGTGACAAATTCCACTTTTAGGGCCGAAAAGGTTAAATAAAATTGCACGTACTGATAAAAATTTGATTTTTTCCCTTGTTTTAAGATAAAATAGAACTTTGTACGAATTATCAAGCTGTATTTGATTTTCTTTTTGTTTTTGCATACATTAAAGTAAACTTGGAATGAAACACTACCCGGGAATTAATGATTTTATAGCTTCAGTTGACTGGGACCAGGTTTTTTCTGGTTCTAGTATTGATGAAAATGTTCAAGATTTCAATAATATTTTATATTACTGCTTCAATCGATTTATTCCAGTTAAATTTTGTTGTTTGTCTTATTTTAAGTCTGTTTTATATTCATATTTTTTTTTTATATTCAGTGCTCATTGTGATATACATATTAATATTGTTAAAGTTTTACATATAGTTTTATAGTTAAATGTATATTGATTGTACAAAGGTGATACCGTAAATAAATGAATTAAATTATATTAATGGTGGGTTTATAAGACGTTAGAGCGTGTTTAAGGTTTAGCATTTAAGCTGAGTAGAACGTTGAGGTTGTGCGCAGATTCAAGCTAATGAAATAGTCATCCGATTCAGATCGCATGTATAAATCCGAATCGGGAATACGATTAGCTCAGCCAAAATTGTTCGGTCAGTCGTCTTGAGTGAATGAATCATTGGGCCTGTTCATCAAAATGTTCAACATTTAACATGTTTGGATTTGTTTGTGATGTATGTTGGTATCTAATAAACAGTACTCCGTTCGGTCTATTTTGTGCGATTACAAAAATCAAAAACACATTCACGATTAACAATCCAATCCGGTCATCAGAGAATTCCTCAACAGTTGGCAGTACACTCCCAACTGTTGTCTCTGATGAGACATTAAAGAACCAATTCTTCTTGAAATATGGAATCAGTTCATTCAAATCACTGTAAAAATCGTTCTTTTCGAACGTATCATTTGTGAACGACCTATATCTACTACGTACTCATTACGTTTGTTCGTTTGTACTGCACTAAGTTAAACTGAGTTCAAGTTTGTGGCGTCACCAGTTCATGTCAGTGTACATGAACTGAACTGAAAACAAACGAACACTTTTGGTGTAAAATGTATAAAAAGAATAATTTCTGCAATACACTACAAGACAATTTAAGGAAACACTAATAATAAAATGTTGCTACTGTATTTTATAAACAAATAAAACTAAGCAAACTAAATGAAATCCGTGTTTCATAATTTAATTAAAAAAATGTAGGGTTGTTGAGTGACAATTTCAGAATGTTTGCTCGTTAATTCACACATTGCACAACCATAGACATGTCCTCTCCATCTTTGAAAATTGTATATCTCCCACCCTCTCCTTTTTCTAACCTGCACTAGTTACAACTACTCCGGACCAGGGGTAAAAAGTGCAGGTTCGGTGCAAGTGAACTGACGCAAACGAACACAGTTCAGTTCAACTTAGTGCATGTAACAAACGGTTTCGGTGCAAAAAGTGCTGCACCAGTTCATGTAACGAACAAACCGATTATCAATAGCCCCTCGAAATATACATCTAGCAAAATAAAAATTATTGTAAAGAAAGTGTTAAGTGTTTCATTCCAAGTTTACATTAAAATCAAGACTATCTAATTAAGTTAGCAGACGATGGAAGTCAAGGCTTTCATATACGTCTAAATATAAAATACAGGTAAATAAATTACTTACTGTTGTATATTATACTCATACATAACTAGTATTTCCATGCATGTTAATTAATCAAGCTTCTTCGTTAAAATCAGTAGATGGTTTTCTCTAAAATTGAACAGTTTAATTATTAATTTCAAACACTTTAAAAGGTAAATAAAAACATGAAAACAGATGATTAGCAAAGAAAGGTTATCTGTCAATCTTTATTGCCAACTTGAAAATTGATTTACCTATGTTATAACTTATACGTCAGCGCCATCTCTGAATTTCTCCCCTAATTAAAAAAGTCGTTAATTAGGAACCCAAAAGTAACACTACTTTATAACAGGGTCAGTATTCCTGAAATTGATCGCACGACTAGCCGCCCGCCAACAGGTTATCTGTCAATCTTTTTTGCCTACATGAAAATTGATTTACCTACGTCAGAACATATACGTCAGCGCCATCTCTGAATTTCTCCTCTAACTACCACAGTCGTCAATTACTTAACCGTATACGGCTATGGCACCTAAAAGTTACACTACTTTATAACAGGGCCGGTATTCCTGAAATTGATAGAACGATTAGTCGCCCGCCAATTAGTTATCTATCAATCTTTCTTGCTAACGTGAAAATTGATTTACCTACATCAGAACATATACGTCAGCGCCATCTCTGAATGTCTCCTTTAACTACCACAGTCGTCAATTAGCTAGCCGTACACGGCAATGGAACCCAAAAGTTACACTACTTTATTACAGGGCCGGTATTCCTGAAATTGATAGCACGATTAGTCGCCCGCCAATTGGTTATCTCTCAATCTTTCTTGCTAACGTGAGAATTGATTTACCTACATCAGAACATATACGTCAGCGCCATCTCTGAATTTCTCCTCTGACTACCACAGTCGTCAATTAGTTAACCGTATACGGCTATGGAACCTAAAAGTTAAACTACTTTATAACAGGGCCGGTATTCCTGAAATTGATAGCACGATTAGTCGCCCGCCAATTGGTTACCTGTCAATCTTTCTTGCTAACGTGAAAATTGATTTACCTACATCAGAACTTATACGTCGGCGCCATCTCTGAATTTCTTCTGTGACTACCGCAGTTGTCAATTACTTAACCGTATACGGCTATGAAACCTAAAAGTTACACTACTTTAAAACAGGGCCGGTATTCCTGAAATTGATAGCACGATTAGTCGCCCGCCAATTGGTTATCTGTCAATCTTTCTTGCTAACGTGAAAATTGATTTACCTACATCAGAACTTATACGTCTACGCTATCTCTGAATTTCTCCTCTGACTACCACAGTCGTCAATTAGTTAACCGTATACGGCTATGGAACCTAAAAGTTAAACTACTTTATAACAGGGCCGGTATTCCTGAAATTGATAGCACGATTAGTCGCCCGCCAATTGGTTATCTGTCAATCTTTCTTGCTAACGTGAAAATTGATTTACCTACATCAGATCTTATACGTCGGCGCCATCTCTGAATTTCTCCTCTGACTACCACAGTCGTCAATTACTTAACTGGATACGGCTATGGAACCTAAAAGTTACACTACTTTATATCAGGGCCGGTATTCCTGAAATTGATAGCACGATTAGTCGCCCGCCAATTGGTTATCTGTCAATCTTTCTTGCTAACGTGAAAATTGATTTACCTACATCAGAATTTATACGTCGGCGCCATCTCTGAATTTCTCCTCTGACTACCACAGTCGTCAATTACTTAACCGTATACGGCTATGAAACCTAAAAGTTACACTACTTTAAAACAGGGCCGGTATTCCTGAAATTGATAGCACGATTAGTCGCCCGCCAATTGGTTATCTGACAATCTTTCTTGCTAACGTGAGAATTGATTTACCTACATCAGAACATATACGTCAGCGCCATCTCTGAATTTCTCCTCTGACTACCACAGTCGTCAATTACTTAACTGGATACGGCTATGGACCTAAAAGTTACACTACTTTATAACAGGGCCGGTATTCCTGAAATTTATAGCACGATTAGTCTCCCGCCAATTGGTTACCTGTCAATCTTTCTTGCTAACGTGAAAATTGATTTACCTACATCAGAACATATACGTCAGCGCCATCTCTGAATTTCTCCTCTGACTACCACAGTCGTCAATTACTTAACCGTATACGGCTATGGAACCTAAAAGTTACACTAGTTTATAACAGGGCCGGTATTCCTGAAATTGATAGCACGATTAGTCGCCCGCCAATTGGTTATCTGTCAATCTTTCTTGCTAACGTGAAAATTGATTTACCTACATCAGAACATATACGTCAGCGCCATCTCTGAATGTCTCCTCTAACTACCACAGTCGTCAATTAGCTAGCCGTATACGGCAATGGAACCCAAAAGTTACACTACTTTATAACAGGGCCGGTTTTCCTGAAATTGATCGCACGATCAGTCACCCGCCAACTGTCAAATTCACTTGTTTTTTTTAAATTATAGGTTTGTTGTTACAAGTAAATATATGACGGACTGTTCCCCAAGTGGCATCGGACCTCCCTTGAAAATTCACTTGTTAAATCCGGATCTAAATGACAGATTTCGTCCGACTAATCTCAAGAATACGGGCCCAGATGGCACATTTGGTTGCATATGGTAAGTTAGCATATCTTTAATTTCGAAACCGCGAAATGTTGCATATTTTCAATTGGAATTATTATTAATAATAATAGTAGTGGGCCGAATGAATTCCCTTTCGTTAAGGCAATAGTTAACTAAAAAATTGATTAAAGTGAGTAAACTCATGTTAAAATTGTCATATATAACAGGGACAAACAAACTTAACGACTGTCTTTAACTTTAACGAAAGAGAAATCATACAGCCCAGTGTTTCTATTTACAATAAATTACTGAATAATAAACCAGTTTACGGCTGCAGTAATAATCATAATTAAAATCATATTGATACTAAACTGAAAACTGCTACAGAATATACAATTATGTATGTATGTAAATGCGTCAGTGATTGTAAATAAATATGTGGACTTTAGAAGCCAAGGGATATAAGTGTGAATTTTATAAAATTGGAGTTACAAGTGCAGAGGTGTGTTTTTAGATACATTTAATCAATTCTGCGCAACAGGATATTACTGATTTTGGTAAATAAAAGGTAATCCTAGTTTATTATAAGACATTGAGTGCAAATGTTCCTTACTTTGCTCTCTTTTCTCAACTTTCAAATTTTGTTTTTCCAAATTTATTTCTATCAACTTGTATCCCTTGGTTTCTAAGGTCCTTATATAAAATTGCAGAATAAATAGGTATAATACCAGTGGATTACGTATACAGAGAGTTTTATGTAACACCGAACATTTTCATCCAATACAATTAGACACCTTTAATTTTTAAGTTATGTGTAAATTGGATTGCCTATATGACCATTCCAAATTGTAGAGAAATCAATCGCAATTAATGCCTTAATTTGCACATACAGGGAGTTTTTCTTTCAAGTATACATGTCCCAGTTACAGCATATATGCCGTAAATCTCCTGTTTTTTTAAATGAGTTCAATTTGAAACTTAAAATGAGTGTGTTCCACTCCCAGACTAAGCATGAAGTAAAATTTCGAGTTTAGAAAAGCCTGGAAATTTGGTTTGGTCGCGTAGCGCGAAGCGCGGAGCGGCCAAACCAAATTTTCAGGCTTTTCTAAACTCGAAATTTTACTTCATGCGCCACCGGTATACAACACTGACATATTACGAAGTTTAAAACACACCGCTAAACTTTACATTGCATCAGTGTTTTGTACCGGTGGCGCATGAAGTAAAATTTCGAGTTTAGAAAAGCCTGAAAATTTGGTTTGGCCGCTCCGCGCTTCGCGCTACGCGACCAAACCAAATTTCCAGGCTTTTCTAAACTCGAAATTTTATTTCATGCTTAGCCTGGGAGTAGAAGACACTCGTTTAAAGCTTCAAATTAACTTCTTTCAATAAACCGAGCGTCGGCAAATATGTATGTTTATGCATACTTAAAAGATAAATGCTCGTTATGAACATGTTCGGTGTTACATAAAACTCTCTGTATGTTTAGTTTAAAGCGACTATATTGCACTTATAGTAGCTAATTTCATTTACATCTGGACTATAATCCTTTAAAAAAAGTCACGAGTCCGAATTGCGAATCCTTTTTCTCTAAATCATTCGAAATCCTGTAAAAGAATTCAAATCATACCTAATTCTGTAACTGAAACATTGAAGTAATGTTTGATCATGGTAACAAAGTTTAATGTTGATTAAACGTTGTGTGTGCAGTTTTTGCTCAGTGGAAAGAAGCAAAAGAAAACAGTGACTGATTTAATCAGTTAATCAGTTAATCAGTTCATTCTGATTAAATCAGTCACCGAATTAATATTAATATCGACTTTCTGCAAAATGTTTGTCTCATTGAGACAAGTCTCCAAATATTCATTGAAACAACTACTTCTCGAGCTAATACCCCGACAGATATTGAATTATACAGTATAATTCAATATCTGTCGTGGTATTAGCTCGAGAAGTAGTTGTTTCAATGAATATTTGGAGACTTGTCTCATTGAGACCAACATTTTGCAGAAAGTCGATATTCATTTTAATTCGTTTTTATATTTTGTAAATATTTTGAAAACTATTGACAAACTCAATTTTTCTTTATGTTAAATTGTCTTTATGTTAAATCACTTACCGTTTTCTTTTGCTTCTTTCCACTAAGCAAAAACTAGACACAACGTTTTAAGTAATATAATTTATTTAAAAAATAAATCGATTCATTTTTAAGGGGGCATTCTCATTCAAAATTTTCAAAAAATCGATTTTTTTTTTATTGCATGAAATGGAAGTTATATGTCTGTAGAATAAGTGGCTGAAAGGCCAATTGGATCCAGAAAGTAGTTTAGCCGCTATAGCCCATTGTATGCACCAATGTCCCATGCGCTCAAAGGATCGCAGGTATAAAGTGTTGCGCGCTCACAGAAATTTGTGTATTGGGCCTAAGATGAAAACAACTCTGACAGGTCACTGTAGGTGGCACTAGGTCACCGAAAAGGGTGCCAGATATGACATTGCCTGTCTATATCTAACCTAAGTTAGTTGCTGCAACGTGCGTGCATAATCAGTACCGGTCGCGTGAATCTGAATTGAAAATGCCGAATTTAAAGAGGAAGTCGGCATTCTCATTCGGAGTCCCGAAAAATGGATAAACTTTGGATTTTTTTTGCGGGATTACTATAACTCGTAGAATCATGCAGTTTGGATTTTCGAAAAGATTGTTTTTTTTAGTACCAAAAATATTTTTTATTAATGACTAATAATTTTAAACATGGCCGCCACAGAGGATGGCATTGACCGCTGCACGCCGAGCATTGCTTTACTGCAAAAGTTTCCGGGCTTCTTATAATCATCTGAAACAAAAGCGAATAGGGGGGTGTTAAACTTCATTAAATTCCCTGGAGCTTGAACCTAAGCGCATTGAAATTGATCAAAATTTAACAAAATGGCGGCCATTTGAAAAAAAGTTCATTTTTTACCCGATTTTTCTGTCTTGGACCCGCCATGAAAAATAGTAAAAATGACTTTTTTTCACTGCAGTTAGGTTCAAGCTCCAATAGATTTTATCTAGTTTTTCGTCGATTTAGTCTCATTCGAATCGGATGAACCGTTCGACCGGAATCTCCGTTATAGTAAAACAAAAAGTAGTTTCGAGAAAAACGCGTTTAAAGTTATCGTAACGATTTCGACTCAAAAAATCGGTGTTTTGCCATCGAATGTTCGCGATACTTCGGTCTTTAAGGTTTTTACACTTGCTTAACATGATTCTGATATCAGATTTGCAAAATTTACCTTCAGGGATACAATATGGTGGACTGAGACGAAAAAAAACATTTTCTGATTTTCATGAAGTTGGATATATATAGGTATTGCAATTCGGTTAGACTAAATTTGTTGTCAGAATTTCTATATTGTCAAAATTTAATATGGCAGATTTAAAATGGTGACCCCAAAAGCGAAAATGAAGCATTTTTTAAATACTAGTTAGCACATTTATGATCGATTGACAATATTCTACGTACATTCAGTCAGCAATTCCCGGGCCATACATGCACCCTTCCTCTATTTCTATTAGCTCATCATCTTTGGGGGGTTGCCTTCGTTGCGCAATGGCCGCTAGTCTGGCACCGTAGGACACCTTGCGTTCTGCGCTCATGATCCGCGAGTTGTCGGCTTCATCTACATAGCGGGAGGCTACCAGTCCAACACGTATCCCCATAACGTTCATGGTAGACAGGAGAGATGATCTCCCTTCATTAAAGATGTTCGCAGCGACGTATGTTGCGATTTGAACAGTTTGAAGACCACAGTGCAGATGTTTCGGCGCAAACTTCCACACAGTCCCGTTGAAAGATTCATTTGCATTTTGAGTGTTTGCCCCGGTGCATCGGTTCAGAAGTTCGTCTGCCGATAGAGCTTCGTACACTGGCCTGATGGCCTTCTGAACATTTTGCTGAAGAGGAGGTGGATGTTTAAATGTTTCCAAAGATCCTTCAGCCTCTGCAACGCGCCATTTACACCAGCTGTTTGCTCCCTCCGGACAAAACTGGTGTTGCGGATTGTCGTCGGTCGAGCACTTGTGATGAAATGTTGCCCACACAGCATCCCTCATTTTTTGCACCGAATCGGAGTTTCTTCGAATAGCAAGCCCGTAGAAAGTTGTCAAATCTGCAACCAACTTATCCGTCAATTTTCCCTGTCCTTTACCACCGAGTCCCTTGGTTTCCTTCTTGACTTTACGAAGTCGCGTCCCCATGCGCTTCTGGACATGTCCTACACACTCTTTCTTCTTCACGATGACGTCATTGTACGGGTTCATGTCATGAATGGCCTTGAACGTTTTCGAATCCCCATCGCCGATATAGTATTCATACTTGACGCCCAACAAGTCCTCCGACCGCGAGAACATTTCCTTGATCGCGTCCACCTCCATCTTACCCGCGCTCCCCTGGTGATTTGCCGAACAATTTTCCTCGTGCGTCTCGTTCCATGCGTCGTACTCAGGAGTGTCCTTTTTATTAGCCCAGTAATTACAGGAGTTGCAGAAGGACGATTTCACAACGACGTCTAGGATTTTCGCGGTGTATTTTCCGATAAGCGACGAAAATCCAAAAAGCGAACTGAACCCCCTCTTCTTCCAAGAGCCATCCCCGGACACCGACAAATTCAATGGGTCATTCCCCGCTGCAGAGTTTGCCTCGATTTCTTGAGTCACGGCCTTCTTCTGGTTCAACCGGAATACTGCCTCAGATGCGGTGTAGAGGACCCGAAGAAAGGTGTAGTAGAGGTTGTTACTGATCGTGTGTTGTATGTCCATGAGGGAGCAAAACATTTTCATGCTTTGTAGCGACAGTCCCAAAATGCGAAACGCGAACATGAATCGCCGATTCACATCGAACACTTAAACAATAAAGAACACGTAAAAAAATGAAATTCAATTTGTCGAACATTCGTCGTTATATTAACAACGTAATTCGAAAAATGTTGTTCAGTATACCTTTGCCGCGAGATGGACTCGAATCTACACGATGTTCGCCGCACGCACATTCGATGACCAACTTGAATGCAACTCCAGCTCCAGCTGTGCGTCCGAAACTGACCGCTTTACCACAGGTTTTGCATACCAAGTGTTCACTCAAAAAGGTGAATATCGTCGTAAAATTTAAAATGACGTACGATACCGTCATGTCAATGCGAATATCCTCGACGTCCGCGTCGCGTAATTTCTTCGCGGAAGAACTCACGAAGTCAGTATTCTGTTCGTTCGTAAATTGATTGCCCACAAACCGCCTTTTCTTCGGTAACGCCGAATACTTCCTCTTTAAATTCGGCATTTTCAATTCAGATTCACGCGACCGGTACCATAGATTAAATTAGATTGATAACTCCTAGAGGGCTCCACGTATCATGATTTTAGTTAACCGACCCACTCGATGGGGCGGCGGTGCAATCGCAAATTACGTCATTGGCGTGGGGAGTTGGCGGGCGGCTTGCTAAGTGAGGTGCGCGGTGCAGGGGGTCAAAACATTGAATGGTGGGTGCGGTGCGAGGAACACCACACGGTATTAAATCACCGTGCGATGCGAGATATAACAAAGACATAATGAACATGTTAAATGTATATTTTAAAAGGTATTACAGAGTTTTACTATTGTATTTCACTTTATGTCGAATATTCATCCCTTTATCTCAAATATATTTCCCATTTATCAAATACATTTCTCTATATGTCAAAACCTCATCACAGTTTGTGAATTACATTTCACTTCTCGGCAAAATCGCTGCAGTTCGTATAAAAATGCATCTTAGAAATGACATGTGCATAACCTGTAAATTTTCCGACATTCGTTGTTTTTCAAAAGAGTTAAATTTGCAGCTTGAAACGAGTGTCTTCCACACCCAGACTAAGCATGAAGTAAAATTTCGAGTTTAGAAAAGCCCCGTGAAAATTTGTCGAGGGTCGCGCAGCGACCCGAGACAAATTTTCTGGGCTTTTCTAAACTCGAAATTTTACTTCATGCGCCACGCGTATAAAACACTAAAATATCGTGAAATTTATGTATATTCGAGTTTCACTTGATATCTGTATTTTATAAGCGTGGCGCATGAAGTAAAATTTAGAGTTTAGAAAAGCCCACAAAATTTGTATTAACTGTAGACTTATTTAAAATAATACACAATAGATTAAAAGTTAAAAATATTATATATACTTACAGTTGTAATTATTTATATTTATTAACGCTCATCTCGAGACGATTGTGTCTCATCGGCATTTTTGTCTCTTCGGATCTGACAGCTGTTGATTGAAAACTAGAGCCCACGTTAGAAATTGCGGGAAATTTGAAATTCCGACATATGCGCCCTCCCATCGAGTGGGTCGGTCAACTATATATGTGAACTTACAGAATCATATGAAGTCGACTGGGTCTGACCGGTACTGATTATGCACGCACGTTGCAGCAACTAACTTAGGTTAGATATAGACAGGCAATGTCATATCTGGCACCCTTTTCGGTGACCTAGTGCCACCTACAGTGACCTGTCAGAGTTGTTTTCATCTTAGGCCCAATACACAAGCTGGCAAAACAAATTTCTGTCAGCGCGCAACACTTTATACCTGCGATCCTTTGAGCGCATGGGACATTGGTGCATACAATGGGCTATAGCGGCTAAACTACTTTCTGGATCCAATTGGCCTTTCAGCCACGTATTCTACAGACATATAACTTTCATTTCAAGCAATAAAAAAAAATAGATTTTTATATACAGCAAGTATAAATGAAATTGCCAATTCTTGGTTGCAGAATACTTCAAACATTGAAAGTGCCGAGATTCTTTTCGCAATCTACAACAAGTTAGTCTTACAAAGACTATATCAAACACTCATTGAAAAAACTACTTCCCGGGCTAATACCCCGACGGATATTGAATTATACAACAAGTGTTTGCTATTACATACAGTAACCTACTGCAAATGTAACAATTTGGGTCAAATCATTCAGGCCATCTATAGAATAAATCTGGTAGAATAAAATAAATCGTGTTGTTTTTTATTAAAAAAATATACATACAATAATAGTAATTACCCTAAAAGATACTCGTATCTATACTTATCTATACTTAAACTTAAATAACAGTTATTTTTTGTTTTTATTACAATGCATTAATTTCAAAATAATAATTTCGTTAACTTATTACAACTCTTCATCAATAATAACCTATTTCTTTAGGTTTAAAAAGAAATAGGACGAAAACATCGAAGGCTCTAACTTAATAGTCTAAAGAGTTTACACAGTTTTGTCTTCTGATTTCTGCGTACTTACAGACTTTAAAAGGTAAATAAAAACACACTTGTACAGTGTTGTATCGATTAAAAAAAAAGGAATGTGATTAAAAATTCGGCGGTTCAACCGTAAAATTCTAAAGAGTTTAGACAATTCTCTCTTCGGATTTCTCCGTACTTAAAGACTTTAAAAGGTAAATAAGACACTTAAACTTTGTTTGTATAACTGAGGTTTTTTTTTTTATTGTGACTATAGTTTCGATAACTTTAACTTGTCATGATCAGACTACAAGTATTAACACTTTAAAAGGTGTAAAAAACACTTGTATAATGTATCGATTAATAAAAAGGGAATGTGATGAAATAATCGGCGGTCTAAACGTAAAATTCTGAAGAGTTTTCCTCTTTTCTAATTTCTGCGTATTTAAAGACTTTAAAAGGTAAAAAAGAAACACTTGTACAGTGTATTGATTAATAAAAAGGGAATGCGATGAAACAATTGGCGTATCAATTATAAAAAAAAATTCTAAAGATTGCTTACACCAGTGGTGGGGAAACTTTTTTTAAGACGGGCCATTTGTAATAACCAGACAATCGTAGCGGGCCAAAGAATAATGCTTAATCGTAGGTAGGTACTTTTTATGCGGGTCGTCACATTACAGACTTTAAAAGGTAAATAAAAACACACTTGTACAGTGTTGTATCGATTAAAAAAAAGGAATGTGATTAAAAATTCGGCGGTTCAAACGTAAAATTCTAAAGAGTTTAGACAATTCTCTCCTCGGATTTCTCCGTACTTAAAGACTTTAAAAGGTAAATAAGACACTTAAACTTTGTTTGTATAACTCACATTACGAAGTAAGAACGCGTTCAAACATTCTCACGACGGCACTCTTAAACGGGCCGGATTAAACCTTTCCGCGGGCCGGACTTGGCCCGCGGGCCGTAGTTTCCCCATCACTGGCTTACACAATCTTCACTACTAATTTTTTAGCGTACTCGATGACTTTGACTGTTAAATGAAAGATATGTATTTTTGCGGCTAAATGAAATAATTGAGTATTTAACCCATTGAGCAAATACATTCAAGTAATGTTTCATCAAAATTAATACAACGCTTAATGTTGCTACAATCTTGATAAAACGATATTTGTTTGTTTTTTGCTCAGTGGGAAAAAAATCCTTCACCCTGGCCAAAAGCCACAGGAGATCAGCTTTTTTTTATCGGAAATGTGTTTTGTTTTTCTAGTTTTCCTTTTTCTCGTATTAAGCTAAGTACAATACAAAAATATCAGATGATAAAATAAGTTAATTATTATAAAATTGATGTAAATCTTAAGGCCAGGTACATCGTCACCGCTTGTATGCATTTGTTCGCCCAATAAAACCTGTTAAAATAAAATGAAAAAAAAAAAAACATTAGTTAGTACATCCTGATTTTACAGCGACATTTTTTAGTATTAGTTTATTTTTAATTTGAAGCTTCTAACGAGTGTTTCCACTCCCAGGCTAAGCATGAAGTAAAATTTCGAGTTTAGAAAAGCCTGAAAATTTGGTTTGGCCGCTCCGCGCTTCGCGCTACGCGACCAAACCAAATTTTCAGGCTTTTCTAAACTCGAAATTTTACTTCATGCGCCACGCGTATAAATCAATGATTTCAAGTGAAGTTAAAAATTAACTGCTTATCAAATTTTTCAATATTTTATTGCCTCTAGCAATTTTCTTTGGTATTTGTAAGTATACTGAAATATTTATTATTTTCTTGAACATTTCGATACTCCAAAATATCGATATATGCACATCGAACATCCCTAAAACTAATGGCTGTATGATTTAATAAAATCGATCTAAAACTAAGAAAATTCACTCAAAGACTTAAGATTCTTCGTATTCCACCCAGTATATCATCAGTACAAATAGAAAACTCATCAAGCCCATACCCACATAGCATACTTCGTCCATGGTACGTACATTTTACGTCCAACTTGCTGTACGTACTGTGACGGTTCAATTTTTAGTAATTTGATTTTCGTATTTTTTTTTTTTATAATTTTGAGGAGGCCGACATTAAAAATTTGACAAAAAAAAAGCAAAAAGTAAAAAAAAGGTCAGGGAAGTGGTTCCCTCTGGTCGATAGAATCACGAGCTTGTGCTTCGTATCTCGTGTTTGTGGGTGTTAAATGAGCTACTCTCCAGTCCCACAAGCTTACGACAACATTCCTACAGAAATGATTGTAGAGAATTGTAGATGGTTGCTGTTGTTGCTCGATCTGAGATAGATTCAAGATTACTGCTTGATATAAGCGTGCTGTTAAAGTATCGACTTCCTGCCTTGCCGATTGCGCAGTAGTTGGCTTCTGCTGGCCGTCAGAACCAGTCGGTGATTTGAAGCTTATTGCCGAGTGTTCGTCAAGCTGCGTCTTGGTTGGCTTCTGTTGGTCGTCGGAACCGGTCCGTTCTTTGAAGCGTATTGCCAGAGTGTCTGCTAAGCTGCGCCCGAAGGACACAGATAAGCCAGACGAACTTTATTTATTTTATTTGTTTATGAAGTGTTTTCCTAACTCAAAATTTCTACCAGCCTGTAATCTCAAGTGCACTTGAGAACTAGTTCGGTCAGGAGACCAATAGTAATAAGTAATTCTGATAGTTTCATTAACATTTAATTTTGGCCTTTATTTCAATTTATTACAATATCTTATTGTTATTTCTTAATTTAAAACAAATAAGATTGCTCAGATTGTTCCTTCAAATTTCGTGGCGCCCTAAACAAAAAAAAAACAACAGAACTCACCCCTTCGCACCGAGAGAGCTGGACAAGGAACAAAGCGATTTAAACAAAATTAACATCACAGTACATAGGATGTACTTGTGCTACTTGAGTAGGAAACCACGCGTTTTACCTTTAGACTAAGTCCATGGTACATACATTTTACGTCCAAATTACTGTACCTCCATAGTACGTACATAAGATGTGCTAAATGAGTAGGTGTCTAATCTCCATAGACATAAATTAATTATTAATTATTAAATACGATTGCATCACTCACTTCAATAATGCAATCGCAAACAAACACAATTCCAGACGGTCACCTGGTGCCCCACTTACGACAGACACGGCGACCGCCAGCCCAGCCGACGGATTACGCAACTCCTACAAGTCAGCGTTTTGCTCCGTGAACTTGTAACCATCAGCGTCCAAATCACCTCGAGTCAGCACCAACATCTAATATAAATACCACCACGGAAGACGACAAAAACAGAGTTCTTCTGACTCTCAACTCGTTACAATATTATTGTCATGTACTTATCAATTATGCAATATATCCTATTTAAATCCACTACTCTACCCTGAACTATTACAGTAGGAAACCACGCCTTTTACCTTGGACTGAGGATGTTCAATTTTAATTCAGAGTACACTGCGTTCATGGTACATACATTTTACGCCCAAATTACTGTTCGTACATAGGATGTACTTATGCTACATGAGTAGGAAACCATGCATTTTTCCTTTAGACTGAGGATATTCAATTTCAATTTAAAGCACAACTTCGTCTATGGTACATACATTTTACGTCTAAATTACTGTACGTCCATAGTACGTAGATAAGATGTACTTGTGCTAAATGAGTAGGAAACCACGCGTTTTACCTTTAGACTGAGGATATTCAATTTTAATTCATAGTACACTGCGTCCATGGTACATACATTTTACGTCCAAATTACTGTACGTCTACAATACGTACATGCGATGTACTTGTGCTAATGAGTAAGAATCCATGTGTTTTATCTTTAGACTGAGGATATTCAATTTCAATTCATAGCACACTTTGTTCATGGTACATACATTTTACGTCCAAATCACTGTACGTCGATAGTACGTACATAAGATGTACTTGTGCTAAATGAGTAGAAAACCACGCCTTTTACCTTTAGACTGAGGATATTTAATTTCAATTCATAGCTACAGATACTATTCAATCCACTAGTGTAACCTTTGAAGACTGGACAGGTCCTATAACTATAGCAGCTATTTATAGCCCTCCAAAACATAAAATCCCTGCCGAAGAATATGAAAAGTTCTTTAACACCCTAGGTTGCTCCTTCATAGCAGGCGGAGACTATAATGCGAATCACCCCTCCTGGGGATCTAGAGTAGTAAATCCCAAAGGAATACAACTGTTCAAAACCACAAACAAGCTAAAACTAACTGAAATATCCAAAGGCGAACCAACGTACTGGCCTGCTGATTCCAAAAAGAAACCAGACCTACTGGATTTCTGTATTTGTAAAGGAATAAACAGAAAATATTTTACCTGCTACTCTAGCTGTCGCGTTTCATAATCGCGATTCCCAGAGCAGGTCAGAAAAGGGATCCTGACCAGCATCCGTCGCCACAGGGCATTTATTTTGTTCCCTAAACCGCAGCGATCGTGAAAGGCATTCTTATATATATTCGAATCCCAAAATACCCTCAAGGGGTGTAAGGTTTAACAACAACAGCATTCAACAACAATATAATACTTCAAGAACAAAGAAAGAAATAATATAAAATTAAATTAGCAGCAATTCTGGATGTATTCTTTCCATCGTTTCCTATCCTGTGTGATTGTCTTTGCTTCTTTCCAGGATGTTCCATTTTTTTCTAGTATTCTCTCTATACCACTGTTCCATGTCTTTCTTGGCCTTCCTCTTTTCTTCTTCCTTTCAACCCTCGTCTCCCAAATTTCTCTTGTTTGTGTAGTCGGCTTCATTCTGTGGATATGTCCCCACCATGCCAGTTGCCTTCGATTGATGAACGTTTCAATAGATTCTATCTTTAGATCTTTTCTTATATACTCATTTCTGATTTTGTCCATTCTAGTTACTCCCTTCACTTTTCGTAAGTAGCGCATTTCCGCTGCTGTTAATCTGCTCTTCTCTTGATCATTCAGTATCCAAGACTCACAACCATATGTAAAAATAGGCCGATATAAGGCTTTATACACTTTGATTTTGGTTTGCGACGATACCTCCCTTCTATTTAACAATCCTTTATTAAGTTGGTAATATAACTTATTTGCGCTGTCTAACCTTCTTGATATTTCAGCTGTCGTACTGCCCTTATTATCTATAAATACTCCCAGATATGTGAATCCCACTACTTGCTCAATTGGTATACCACCCATTCTCACATCCATTGTCCTGCTGTCGTTGGATACTACCATTACTTTCGTTTTGGACTTATTTAGTTTCATTCCTTTTTCTGTTAGTAACTCGTTCCAGGTGTTTAAATTGTCTTGTAAGTCCTTTTCACTGTTAGCCAATATAACTACATCATCTGCAAACGCACAAGTTGTAATTTTCACAATACTTAAATTTCTATATCCTAGTTGAAATGGTTTTGTTGATGATTCTGCTTTCTTAATAATGGAATCCATGAAGACAACAAATAGTAGTGGGCTCAGACTGCCCCCCTGTCTTACTCCTTCCATTGTTTCGAAGGGCTCCGATATGTTATTCTTCCATATTACTCTGCTTTCTGTTTTTTTATAAAGGCACATTATAATTTTTAACAGTTTTCCATTAATTTGGTTTTCTCTGAGACACTTCCATATTTCTTTCCGGGGTACTTTGTCGAAGGCCTTCTCCATATCTAAAAATGCTAAATATATTGTTCTGTCTGCAGCTAAAATTTTGCTTATTATGTCCTTCAATGCGAATATGTGATCTTGTGTACTTCTTGCTTGCCGAAATCCACTTTGTGCCTCTGAGAGTTTTGGTTCTATTTCTATTCTTAGCTTCTTCTCTATAATCTTCTCAAATATTTTCACTACCGTACTAATTAGCGATATTCCCCTGTAATTATTACAGTCAGTAGTATCTCCTTTTTTATGCACTGGGAGAATTAGACATGTAGTCCATTCTCTGGGAATTTTTTCTTTCTTCCATACATCTCTGAATAATTCCAATATTTTATGTTGTCCCATCTCTCCCATACTTTTTATCATTTCTGATGTAATTTTATCTGGGCCAGGTGATTTACCATTTTTTAGATCTCTTATTGCTGATTGAAGTTCTTCTTCAGTAATATCAATGTCGCTGTTTATTAATATTTGTTCGTTTTCATTATCATTATTGTTGTATGTTATGTCGTTGCTGAGAAGCTCTTGGAAGTGATTTTTCCATCTCATCATTATCTTTACTGAGTCTCTTATAATTTCTCCATGTTCCGTCTTAATTGTTACAAGCTGATTTTTCTTATCACTGTTAATACATTTTAGCGCTTTAAAAAATAGTTTTTGATTACTACCACTTTCTCTCTCTAATTTATTTCCAATCTCATTCCATTTTGCTTCCTTCTCTTTACGTACAAGATCTTTAACTATTCTCCTCTGTTTTTTATATTCCATATAATTTTCGTTATTTCTACACTGTAAGTATTTATTCCATGTTTTTCTCTTCATTTGCACTTGTTCTTTTATTTCATTTGTCCACCAAGCAGTTAGGTTTTTGTTTGTTCGTCTATTAAATATACCACACACTTCTTTCGCACTTTGTAATATTATGTTTTTGAGATTGTTCCATTTTGTATCGATGTTTACATCTGTATTCCACTTCTGTCTTATTTTATTTTCTAAAATTTTATTGTATTTATTTGCTGTTTCTACTTCTTTAAGCTTGTACGATCTAATGGCTTCAATCTGTACTCCTTTTTCCTCTCTATATTTAATTTCTTGTTCTTTTTTCCTTAGTTTCATCACTATTAAATAGTGGTCACTATTGATTTCATATCCCCTTTTCACCACTACATCACAAATTAATTTCCTACACTTCCTTTCTATTATAAAATAGTCTATAATCGACTTTTCATTTCCTTCATTATTTACCCTCGTAAACGTATGAATATCTTTATGTTTGTAGTACGTATTTGCTATGAGCATATCATAAGTTGTACAGAAGTCCAATAACCTTGTACCATTTGTATTTCTTACGGTTTCACCATATTGACCTAGAACTTTATACATACTATCTGCTTTCCCTACTCTTGAATTCAGATCACCTATTATAAATACATTTCCTCTCGCCCTTGTTATTGTTGCTTCAAGTTCCAGCCAAAATTTATTTTTATTATCCACTTTATCATCCTCATTGGGGCCATACACAGCAATTATTGTTTCATATTCGTTTCTATATTTAAATTCAAGCAATAAAATTCGTTCAGTGAGGCCTTTCCATTTATTAAGATATCCATATTTTTGCTTGTTTATTAAACAAGCAACGCCTGCTTTGGCTCTAGCATTTTCATCAACTCCACTCCATATGAGTATGTGTCCGTTACCTATTTCTTCTATGCCTTTATTTCTTTTTTTAGTTTCTGTTATTACCAATAGTTCTAGCCTGGCCCTTTCAAATTCCTGAATTAGGTAATCTTCCTTTCCTTTTATGCTCCTAACATTCCAAGTCCCATAATATATAAATTGTGCTTTATTTGTTTGTACTTTTGTATGAATATTTTCCTTCTCTTTGTCCTTAATTTCATTTGCATATGTCGATTTTGATGTATTCATTACAGTATTTATATTTTTATTGTCTTTTTTTCTTTTTATTTTATCTTCAGAGTATTTAAGTGCGTTTACTTTAAGTTTTTTGTTCCCTTTTGTTTGTTAAGTTTTCGTAAATGTTCATCTCCATTCTCTCCTTGTGGCGAGCGGTCCATTATTGATCTTTGAAAGGCATTCTTGAGAAAGATTAATTGGTGGGTCATTAAGGCCAACGGAATTTATGTATATATATCTATTGTAAATATCTTGTTATGGTACGCAGATGTTTAATTTGCTGTAGCAGAGATTTTCTAAATATTGGGCCTTGTTGCCAATAAACCCTTTATCTTCCGTCTCATAGCCTTATCCCTATCTATCAGTGTCCTCCCACTAAATACTTTGACCAATAGGAGAATGCACCCAAACCCACGGTCTGTGGGGGTAAGTTATTAAATAGCTTGTAAATATGTATATTTTTGTGATTGACTCTCGAGAAGTAAAAGGAAAAACAACAACACGTAAATCGTGTTTAATTTTTACTCAAAACCCAACGTAACGAAAAAGTGCAACGAAACACTAGCTATGAACTCATCGAATCATTCACCAGTTGAGATAATATTAAACAGGCGGGTGACCCTATGCGCGAAACCCTGCCGGCTGCATAGCAAAAAAACGAACTGGTCACTTTTCAGAGAACAAACAGCTTCCACCATCAACACTCATCTCCCCCTAAAAACTGCTACCGATGCCGAGAGGGCATTAGAACATTTTAATACCTGCATCCAAACTGCTGCTTGGATGGCTACACCCCCACATACCGACCTGATGTGTAAAATAGATTCTCTTGAAACCAGAGAACTGAATGCGAAAAAAAGACTGGCTAGAAAGCGCTGGCAACAGACCAGATTCCCCAGTGACAAAACAACACTAAACCAAAGAAAGCACCCGGCTACGACCTTATTACGGCCAAAGTCCTTAAAGAACTACCAAAGATTGGATTTACCTTTCTAGTAAATATGTTCAACACCGTCCTGCAGAAAAGTAGAATCCCACCAGAATGGAAAGTTGCACAAGTTAAAATGATCCTGAAACCGGGGAAACCACCTGACGAACCAAAGTCGTATCGCCCAATCAGCCTCCTGCCTATAGTATCTAAAGCTTTAGAAATACTATTTCTTAAGAGGCTCCAACCGATAATCCAAAAGAACAATCTAATTCCTGCCCACCAATCTGGCTTTCGTTCCAAACACAGCACGATTAAGCAAGTTTACAGATTAGTAAACAAAATCAACTCGGCCTTTGAACTCAAACAATACTGTACCTCCGCCTTTCTAGATATCACCCAGGCGTTTGACCGTGACGGCCTGCTACTTAAAATCAAAGCACTGATACCTTTAAGCTACTACATCTTCATAAAGGAATACCTCCATAACAGACACTTTTTCGTTAGACAAGGAGACGAAACCTCAAAGCTCTGGCAAATCCTGGCAGGGGTCCCGCAGTATTACGTAGTACGTAGTACGTTAGAACCTTACAGTATAGATGCGTATTCATACCATTCATGTAGCAATTAGTTTTAACTTAATGTATTGATTCTTTGTTATTTTCGGGACGTATTTCCGTGTTGTCTTGTATATATCTATATGTAACTGTATATGTGTATACACTCTCTACATTGGAAATAAATATTATTATTATTATTATTATTAGGACCTACTCTTTATCTGCTATTCACAGCTGATATCCCAACTACTACAGGAACAATAATAGGCATCTTTGCTGGATGACACTGCAGTATGAGCAGCAAATAGCCAGCCAGAAATAGTCACTAAGAAACTCCAAGATAGTCTAAACAGCATATCAATATGGCTAAAGGACTAGCGCATCAAGGCCAGTAAACCAAAATCCCTGCAAGTTACCTTCACCACCCGCACAAAAACATTCCCACCAGTTACGCTAAATAACAAAATGCTAGCCCAATCAGACACAGCCAAATACCTCGGCATACACTTTGACCGACGCCTAACATGGAAAAAACGTATTCTTACCAAAAGATTAGCTGTTGGGATACAACTACGTAAACTGCACTGGCTGCTAAATAAGCAATCAAAACTATCCCTGAGTAACAAGCTGCTCATATATAGAAGCATTATTAAACCTAAATGGTCATACGGCCTACAGCTGTGAGGAACGGCAGCAAACTCAAATATGGAAATCCTTCAAAGTTTTCAATCCAAAGTCTTCCGGCAAATTACAAACTCCTCATGGTATATTAGCAACTCACGACTACTCTATGAACTTGAAATCCCCACAATCAGGGAGGAAATCAAAACCATGACTCTAAGCTACAAAGACCGTCTCACCCAAACCACCTGGCAACTAACCTCATGGATCCGTGCAAAGCACCTGCAAGACTCAAAAGAAAGGAAACTCCAAAAGCCTTCATATGAAACTAATGACTAATTAATGAAAATGACCATGTCACTGGACGCGGTCATTAAATGCCTGTAATCACTTTCTTAACCATCAGCTAAATATCCTAGGATAGATTGCCATGGTACATACATTTTATGTCCATGGTACATACATTTTACATCCAAATTACTGTACGTCAACTCAAATATGGAAATCCTTCAAAGTTTCCAATCCAAAGTCCTCCGGCAAATTACAAACTCCTCGTGGTATATAAGCAACTCACGACTACACTATGAACTTGAAATCCCCACATTCAGGAAGGAAATCAAAACCATGACTCTAAGCTACAAAGACCGTCTACAAAACCACCCAAACCACCTGGCAACTAACCTCATGGATCCGTGCAAAGCACCTGCATTACTCAAAAGAAAGAAAACTCCACAAGCCTCCATATGAAACTAATGACTAATTAATGAAAATGACCATGTCACTGGATGCGGTCATTAAATGCCTGTAATCACTTTCGTAACCATCAGCTAAATATCCTAGGATAGATTGCCATGGTACATACATTTTATGTCCATGATACATACATTTTACATCCAAATTACTGTACGTCCATAGTACGTACATAAGATGTACTTGTGCTAAATGAGTAGAAAACCACGCGATTTACCTTTAGACTGAGGATATTCAATTTTAATTCATAGCACACTTCGTCCATGGTACATATATTTTACGTCTAAATTACTGTACGTCCATACATAAGACGTATTAATGCTATATCAGTAGGAAACTATGCGTTTTCTTTTAGAATGAGGATTTTCAATTCATTGTAATTTCATTCGACTCACCGGTTAAGTTTACTCTTCGCCTGTGGTAAGCTGGAGAGGTCGTCCTTCAGGACGTACTGCCTGATGCCGAGCATGTACTGCTGGTTGTAAGCCTCCCACGAGAATCCGTTCTCTTTGGTCATGTCCACGTTAAAGTGATCGCCGTCTTCGGCGGCCCTCGCGTCGCTCATCAGGGTCCGCATCGTCGACGTCTTGAAGTCGAACTGGTTGAGGGCGAAGAACTCTCCGGCTTTCGCCGCTCGCGCGAACTTTTTGCTGATTGCATACATCCTAAAACAAACAAAATGTGTAATACATATAAGACGATTTATTTTAAAATTTGCAGGATCTCAAAGACTATAATATACTGAATGACATTAGAAATGCAACACCTGGAAATAACCATTCTTCGTTAACATTTTTTTTGTGCAAGTTTAATGTGTAAAAAGAATGCTATGATAAAAGTTGCAACCTTTTATCTTTAACATTTTTTTGGAAAAAAATAATCGTATCAATCAGTTTCATATTAAAATACGTTTAAATAGACGATTCAACAACTAATTTCATCAGTTTTTAAATTTAACTGGGTCGACAAGATGCCCAGAGTACGAAGGCCTAGACAATTTCGGCATTTAAGTGATTTAGATCGGGGTAGAATAGTTGGGTGGCGCGATGGTGGTGTTTCGTTTCGGGAAATTGCGCGTCGTTTAAACCGGAACGTAATCATTGTTACGCGAGTGTGGCAAGCATGGACTGAAGAAGGTCGAGAGTCGAGAATAAGGCCTTGTGGACAACCAAGGCGTACTACAGAGCGCCAGGATCGCCGACTGCGACTTATGGCTCTTAGGGACCGATTTTCCACAACTAGACAGCTTGGTGACCAATGGTTTAATGAACACGGTAGACCAGTTAGTATGCGAACTCTTTATCGACGTATCAGGTCATTTGGGTTCATTTCATACCGCCCTCTGTTAGTCCTACTTTTAACTTATGCACACCGGCGTCAAAGATTTGAGTGGTGCACAAAACGCCAAGGGTGGAGGGAAGAATGGAACAGAGTCGTCTTCAGCAATAAATCGCGATTCACTTTAGGGATGCATGATGGTCGTAGACGGGTAAGGAGACGCCGTGGAGAAAGATCCACTATTGAGTTTGCTGTTGAAAGACATATACACCGCACTGTAGGTGTAATGGTTTGGGGGGCTATTGTCCATAGCAGCCGATCACCTCTGGTGTTCATCCGCGGCAATATGACAGCAGCTCGTTACGCTAACGATGTCTTACAACCATATCTTGTACCATACCTAGAAGGGCTTGGAAACGTGTTGTTTCATAAGATAACGCACGTCCTCACATAGCACATCTAACGAGGGACTTCTTGGAAGCTGGTGCCATAAATGTTTTACCTTGGCCGCCCAGATCTCCAGATTTAAACCCAATAGAACACGTCTGGGATATGCTAGGTCGGAGACTAACAAGCTTACCGAACCCTCCACAGACTCTGGCTGAGCTGCAACAGCAAATTCAGGTTGCTTGGGACGAACTACCTCAGGAGGAAGTCGAACACCTCATCGAATCGATGCCCAGACGTGTTAATGAATGCGTTCGAAATGGACGTCGCCAAACACATTATTAGGTGTAAATTACTTGTTTGTTTTTTGTTTTGATTCAAATTGTTATCATGTATTAATTAACTTAAGACCTAATAAATAAAGATAAAATCAACTGCAAAAAACCGATATTTCTAGGTGTTGCATTTCTAATGTCATTCAGTATACATACCTACTGATCAAAACACCAACAAATAACGTAATATCAACATTTTAGCAACATTAAAGGTTGTATTAATGTTGATGAAACATTACTTGAATGCGTTTGTTCAGTAGGTACTGATAATAATGATTCGATATGATGTAGTTGTAGTTGTTACTTACCCACTGAGTAAAAAACAAACAAATAACGTTATATCAACATTGTAACAACATTAAACGTTGTATTAATGTTGATTAAACGTTGTATTAATGTTGATGAAACATTACTTCAATGTGTTTGTTCAGTGGGTAGTCTTTTCAGTTTGGTAACGATATGACTTGAAATCAATTTTGAATTTTTATAATATAATAATTTGATTTTGTACTTACATGGGTTTATGTTTTGAGCATATTAATATAAGGTCGAATATACAGGCAGGGATCGTGTGAAACAGAACAGAGCAGATCCAGTGCATAACCCTGTTCGTCCTGTAGGAAAATCCTGGGTACCACGTGAGGTATTTCGAGGGGTACATCAGGGCCGATTTAACCGTGATGGTTCCAAAGTCCTTCCATAAAATCCCGTTGATGTTTCCGCTCGTGCAGTTGTACACCCTCATCGTGTTTGATCTGAAATTAGATAAGTAACCACGTTTACATTGAAAAGAGGACCTGCAATTGTTCCTTGAGGAACACCAACTTCAGTAGGATATGATGATTAAGTATGTGAAATTGTTATGATATGTGGAATTACCTCAATGGCTATGTTAAATAGAATATACTCAATTTTACTCTGCCGTTATTGACTTCTATCTGTTTTCAATCAATGGATTCTGGTTGAAACAGAACATCTTCAACTGTTTGGCACGCCGAATGTTAAGTTTACGTTTCTATCATCATAACATTCATGACGCCTGTCAAAACACTTCAAATGCGCCAATTTTACAAAAATGCTCAAAATATCATTCGAACTGTGGCGAAACTGTTTAACCCATTAAGCGCTATTAATGCATAGACGCAACATTATTAATTTTTTGTTAATTAAATTACTAAACAAGTTCATTTGATTGATTGATTGATATTATATTATTTGACCTGACTTGAAAATGTATAAAGAAAAATGTAAATATTTTGTTATATAAATATTTCGATTATAACTAATTAAAAAAAAAACAATGTGAGTGTATTTCTAACTTCACAATATTTTAGTGTTTTATACGCGTGGCGCATGAAGTAAAATTTCGAGTTTAGAAAAGCCTGAAAATTTGGTTTGGCCGCTCCGCGCTTCGCGCTACGCGACCAAACCAAATTTTCAGGCTTTTCTAAACTCGAAATTTTACTTCATGCTTAGTCTGGGAGTGGAAACACTCGTTATAAACTTCATAATACACGTTTTTATACAAAATCGATAAATGCCTCAAAACTTACAGCGTATACATTATATATACTGAAAAGAAAATTCACAGCATGTAATATAATAAGTCATTCATAAAAATTATAAAAATAAGTGCAGAATTAAGTAAAATAATATAATTTATCAATAGATGGTATACTTTAAATTTAGAATTATTATATCTGATTAATAGTGAAATTGCGAGTTAAACGCTTATTGAGAATGGAGATGCCATCTGTAAGATTTTGTTTTAATCATAATTTGGTTAGTACAAAATAAATGTGCATTAACAAAATACACAGACAGTTATTATACAGACAGTCCATGGGAAAGGGAATCCAGACCTCTCCCATGGACTGTCTGTATAATAATTGTCTGTGTATTTTGTTAATGCACATTTATTTTGTACTTACATGGGTTTATGTTTTGAGCATATTAATATAAGATCGAAATTAACTTTTAGAGTTAGCTTTATAATTGTTTGGCCGTTAATGGGTTAAAGAAGAAACGTCGGATTTCCAATAGTGAGCGATAGGTTTGCATTAAAAGTAAGTGAAAGAATAATTGAAATTTTAGTCATACAGAAAATCCATACAGACTGATCGCAGAGCCAAGAGAAAATTATTGCGACTGTCAACGTTTATTTTTTTTAATATTGTGACTAATGCAAACTGGGGTTTACTGTTCTGTGGGTTTCAGTTCGTTCTTGTTCTTCGTTTCCTTTTTTTTAAATAATTTGATTGCTACTGACAGGTTTGGCAAATAAAATAAAAACGTAGACATGCGTTTATGATGCTGTGTTTTGTTTTTTGTGACGTCAGGGTAAAAGGGTAATGTGTTGACTTTACTATCGTATGTTCATTAAAAAAAAAAACCTCTAGAGTGCCATGGCAAATATTGTAAGTTAGCAACTCTGAAATTTTATATTATAATTATCATAAATGAATTTGTGTTTAGTATTCCGGCACCAGATACGCGTTTCGGACTTCAAGGTCCTCTTCAGTGTGGTCCCGACCCAGTGCTGAGGAATACTGAACATTTCTGACTATTTCAAGCCAATATGTGAAAACTAGTAATGATTTCGATAACTAACGCCATCTAATGCTTCATAGTCTGGTTTCACAAACAGAGTTCTGCTCGCTCGTGGACGAAACAGTGACCTGTATGTGCACTTTGTGCATTCGTGTCACTGACGATGCCACTATGAAGCATTAGATGGCGTTAGCTATCGAAATCATTAATAGTTTTCACATATTGGCTTGAAATAGTAAGAAATGTTCAGTATTCTTCAGCACTGGGTCGGGACCACACTGCAGAGGACCTTGAAGTCCGAAATGCGTCTGTGGGTACCTGGTGCCGGAATACTGAACACAAATTCAATTTTGATATTTGTTTTCTGGTTTCACAAACAGAGTTCTGCTCGCTCGTGGACGAAACAGTGACCTGTATATGCACTTTGTGCATTCGTGTCACTGACGATGCCACTATGAAGCAGTAGATGGCGTTAACTATCGAAATCCATTAATATAATTATCATGTTTGACGTTTTATATGTCAATTCATAAGGCGTGTAGCCAACTTAAATTTAAAAATAATTAAATTAATTGCACTCTAGAGGTTTTTTTTTATTGAACATACTATACAATTTGATTGAACCATGATTGAATACTTCAAGAATTTCGAGGGTTATAGAAGTGGTTCATCATTCTTACCTGTTGGCTATTGTGTGCCAAGCCGCGACGACCAGCGTGTTGGCGACAATATCGACAGGTATCATGTCCATCGTTAGATTTCCATCACCGACGATGCTCTTGATGGCACCCCTTCCGATTTCCATCATGATGCCAGTGATGCCGGACGTGTTGTCCACCCATCCTGGAAACGGTTCTTTCCACGCTCCAGTAACTGAAATCAAAAGAAAATAATAGCAATTTACTCATCCTATTACAATATAACGCTACTTCCAGTCCCGTAAAATGAATAGTGTGTGACTGCTATTATTTTTAATCTGTTTCTGTGACCGCTATATTTCATGTTTAAACAATAAATTGTGTGATTGCTATTATGTTGAATCTGTTCTTGTGACCGTTATATTTTATGTGTTAAACAATTTAAATTATACTTGACTTGTATATTCATTTGTAATGGCTTTAATACCAAATAAACGTATTCTATTCTATTCTACTCTAAAATCCATCGGACAAGTTATCCCAGTAAGCAAAAAACAAACAAATAACGTTATATCAACATTGTAGCAATATTAAACGCTGTTTTAATGTTGATGAAACATTACTTTAATTGTTTGCTCAGTGGAATAATTAATACTTAAATTTTACGTTCAATTCTGTATTACAGTGGTTCTCAATCAGAGAGTCGCGACACCCTGGGGCAAGGCCGTAACCAGAGAGGGGTTATACAAATTTCGGGGAGTTTTAATGGTGAAAATATTGTTTTTGCTCTTTTTTTTTTTTTTTTTTTTTTTTGGGTTTTACGTCATCTATTTCCGCTGCTAAGGCCAATCATGACGCCGGAGATTAGGTCTACAGCTATCCGGGAATTTTGCCGAACCCGGTGGGAGTTCCAACCCACCGGTAGGGATCTTTAACGTGCACGCAACATCCAGGCAGTACACGGGTCCTACATGCATTTAACGTCATATCCGAGAAGACGGAGTGTTTGGCATTTTTATCCTAACCTATATAAATGCAGACAACTTGTTAGGCCGGTATTTGAACCCCGGTCCGTGGCGTGGCAGTACAACACTCTAACCACTACACCACCAAGCTGTCCGTTTTTGCTCTTGCGGGGGGTTTTAATAGCGAAAACCCACTGAACAAATCCATTAAAGTAATGTTTTATCAACATTAAAAAACATTTAATGTTACTACAATATTGATATAACGTTTTTTGTTTGTTTTTTGCTCAGTAGGAATATTGTTTTTACTCCTGCGGGGCCGCTTTTACATACAAAAATGTACCATTTTGAAAATTTCAGGGGGGTTTGAACCAGGGTTGTTATTATTAAATAAAAGAATTGAGTCTCCTTTCTTCACAGGATTTATTTAAAAATCGCAAATGTACATTTCGGTCACGATGTGACCATTATCAATGCTTAACTATTTACAAAAATAAACGGAAAATTTATACCACGGATACAGATTCGGATTATAATTACAAAATTATAAATTTTCCGTTTGTTTTTGTAAATAGATTAGCATTGATAAAGGTCACATCGTGACCGAAATGTACATTTGCGATTTTTAAATAAATCTTGTGAAGAAAGGAGACTCAATTCTTTTATTTAATAACTTCGTTCACCTTCACGTAACTCAACAATAATTTAATTACAGGGTTGTTATGTTTAAAACACTTTGTTTTAAAGCAGTATCCGACACCTGAAAAGGTATAAGGATTGGAGAAGAAGTTTTAAAACAGTGTTTTAAACATGTTTAAAAACAGCCGTCGTGTCTTAAACGGTTTTCAATTTGAATCTTCAAACGAGGGTTTTCCACTCCCAGACGAAGCATGAAGTAAAATTTCGAGTTTAGAAAAGCCTGAAAATTTGGATTGGCCGCGTAGCGAAGCGGAGCGGCCAATCCAAATTAGGCTTTTCTAAACTCGAAATTTTACTTCATGCGCCACGCGTATAAAACACTGAACTATCGGAAAGTTTACAATGTACGGCTTCAGCAATCTAATATGTAGATGTAAATAAAACGTGAGTCAACTTCTGGGGCTAAACAAATTGTTTGAAACTGTGATTATAGGCAACTCAATAACCCTAACGTAAATTAGGTTGCCTCTAATTGTTGTTGTATGTGTGTGTTTTTTGAACTTCACTGTGTTTCAGTGTTTTATACGCGTGGCGCATGAAGTAAAATTTCGAGTTTAGAAAAGCCTAATTTGGATTGGCCGCTCCGCTTCGCTACGCGGCCAATCCAAATTCTTAGGCTTTTCTAAACTCGAAATTTTACTTCATGCTTCGTCTGGGAGTGGAAAACCCTCGTTTAAAGATTCAAATTGAAAACCGTTTGAGACACGACGGCTGCTTAGTCTGGGAGTGGAAAGCACTCGCTAAAAGCCTACAATTAAACGCTTTGAAACAACGAATTCCCGCAAATTTAAAAAACGCTGTAATTATCGGGATATCCCACTGAGCAAACACATTCAAGTAATGTTTCATTAACATTAATACAACGTTAAATGTTGCTACAATGTTGATATAATGTTATTTGTTTGTTTTTTGCTCAGTGGGATGTATACTCAAAAGAAAAATGCCCTGTTTGTTCTGTTTTAAACACGTTTTAAACCTGTTTTAAAAACGTTTTAAACCTGTTTTAAACACGTTTTGAAC
This sequence comes from Philonthus cognatus, assembly GCA_932526585.2. Lineage (NCBI taxonomy): Eukaryota > Metazoa > Arthropoda > Insecta > Coleoptera > Staphylinidae > Philonthus > Philonthus cognatus. The sequence goes on from OW052251.1 coordinate 7,139,415, forward strand.
ATATGTTAAATTGGTAATGTTTTAAACGGTGTTTCAATGAAAAAAAAACACGTTTTGTTAAAAACAAAAGTGTTTGTTTTAATTAAAACGAAATAAATGTCTTTTTTAACAACCCTGGTTTGAACCCCTAGCTACGGTCTTGCCCTGTTTGTTCTGTTTTAAACACGTTTTAAACCTGTTTTAAAAACGTTTTAAACCTGTTTTAAACACGTTTTGAACATATGTTTAATTGGTAATGATTTAAACGCTGTTTCAACAAAAAAAAAACACGTTTTGTTAAAAAACCTGTTTGTTTTAATTAAAATGAAAAAGAAAACGTTTATTTAACAACCCCGGTTTGAACCCCTAACAGGCCTACCGGCAGCAAAATCGTTAATCCGCCACTGTACAGGCCACTGTTTCATAAACTAGCATGACTCTGTAAAACCAGAAAACAAACATTAAAATTGAATTTGTGTTTAGTATTCCGATACCGGATACCCACAGAGCGTTTCGGACTTCACCCCAGGGCAAGGCCCTGGGGTGAAGTCCGAAACGCTCTGTGGGTATCCGGTATCGGAATACTAAACACAAATTCAATTTTAATGTTTGTTTTCTGGTTTTACAGAGTCATGCTAGTTTATGAAACAGTGGCCTGTACAGTGGCGGATTAACGATTTTGCTGCCGGTAGGCTGAAATATTTTGCCGCCCATTCTCAATAGATGCCCCCTATTGATGACATTTTTAATATTAAAATACGTTTCTTGACCCTTTTTACTATTTTAAATTTTTGATGTTGACATTAAGTAACATTTTTAACATTAGATGATAGTTTTGACATTTAATATTTATTACTTTTTTGACATTACACGACAATTTTGACATTTGATATTTTTGATATAACATATTTACTTTTTAAATATTAGATGACAACTTTTATATTATCAGATAACATTTTTGACATTATTACTGATTTTGCCAGACATTTGCGTTTTTGTAAGAAAATGTCAAACTGAAAATAACAAAATAATAATTTTGACGTGAATCGATTTTATTAACACGCCGGAGTTTTGACGTTTTCGGTTTTTTTTTATATGTACGAGTTCTAAAAATATTTAATATTTTTGACATGATGGTAGTTTTGTATATTGACTTTCTATATCTTTACAATATTAAGTGTAATACTATCATTTGACTGTACTGAAAATTCAAATCGCATATTGACTGTACAAGAATCAATAAAATGTCAAAATTAAATCAATAATAAAGCTACAGTTAGTGAGTGATTAGCAAAATAATAACGTTTCAGTTGGTGAGTGATTACTAAAGGAATAGATCTGGGCTAGACTTTCTCGTTTCTTGATCACAAACACAATAGGTGAAGTAAAAATTGTTTATTCAAAAGTTGTGTGTTTTTTCGTTGGCTACAACTTTTATTTAAGACATTTTTTGATTGAGTTAATATTTCTATATTTTTAACCTCACTTCAAATCAGTGTTTTGTACGCATGGCCCATGAAGTAAAATTTCGAGCTTAGAAAAGCCCGCAAAATTTTGTTCGATCGCTGCGTGATCGAGCCAAATTTTGCTCAGGGCTTTTCTAAACTCGAAATTTTACTTCATGCATAGTCTGGGAGTGGAAGACAATCGTTTGTAAATATTTGAATTATCATAAAGTTTTGAATTTTTTTGTTGTCTGCAACTTTTGTTTGAAGCTTTGATTGTATCGATAATACAGTTACAATTAATGAGTGATTAGCAAAATACATCAAAAAAATCTTTCTTGGTTTATTGAACAACAACAAAGTGTTTAAATAAAAGTTGTTTATTTTTTCATTGGCTACAACTTATGTTAGAAACATTTTATGATTAAGGCGTCTAAAGCCATAGTCGGTGAGTTGTTGATCTCGACTATATTTTTTTAGTTTCTAGTTAATAAACAAAAGAACGGAAGTGAAAAGTGATTATACAAAATTTTGTCATGTGTTTTTTTCATTGTCTTTTGTTTGAATTTTTTTTTTGATTAAGTTACTAATAAAGCAACAATTTGTAAATGATTATCAAATAAATATCTCCCTTTGCATTTTCGTATACTAATCATAAACAATAGAGTTAAGGTGAAAAGTGTTTAAGTAAAAGTTGTGTATTTTTTCATTATCTACAACTTTTGTTTAAAACAATTTATTAAAAACTATAAAATTATGTAATACATTAAGAAATAAGTAAGCATTAAATTTATAAAATATCAAAAAGATATAGCTTACAAATGTTTATATAAAAGTTTTAAATCAGCAAATATATGTCAAAAAAGAAAAATAGTATCGAAATCTTGTTGAAAATTCTTCAGTTTCACAAAGTTCTTAATTATTTCAGAGTTTTCGTTGTTAACATAATTGAAATTCGTTTAATAAAAAACCGAATAATCTAATGATTTCTAGTAATTTTTAACATAAGACTGTTAGAAATTTGATGGTTTAGAGTTGGTAACACTGCCTCCCAGAGGTATTTAGCCGAGAGAAATGAAGTTTCCTGTCTAAATATAAATTCATAAAAGCCCCAAAGTCGAAATTAGGTATCCGTCGAAAATTTGCCACCGTAGGCTTCAGCCTTCTTAGCCTAATAGGAAATCCGCCACTGGGCCTGTATGTACACTTTGTGTAATCTTGTCTTTGACGATGCACTGTAGAGCTATTAATTAATATGCACTATACAGTTTCAAGTAAATAATCCAAAGAGAATATTTTGTATTCGCTACTTTTGCGTATATCGGTTTTTACTTGTCTTAAATTCACAAATATTGCTGAATACTTCAATTTATTGCAATAAATATATAATAGATATCATTGAATAAGGAATATATTAGTTATTCAGTTGGCAAATAAAGCACTAATAACCTTTCTTCACGCTTCGCACAAAAAAATAGTGCGAAGAAAGGTTATCTGTGCATTTTAGCAATATCCCATTTTTTCATTTTATCCTACAACTGAAAAAAATATCTACAACTTATTAAGAAACCTACCAAATAAATTCACTCTTGGGAATGATGGGTTACCTGCTTTTTTCTTAAAAGATTGTCCATCAGTTCTGTCCCAGCCACTAACTATTATTTTTAATTTATGTATTACAACTTCTAACTTTCCAAGCCAACTAAAAATTGCATCAATCTGCCCCATACCCAAAACATCAAGAAATCGGAGCGATATGACAAATTACCACTCAATTGCAATATTATCACACTTAGCGAAAGTACTTGAAAGAACCTCATACGGTCAAATTATTAGAAATGTCACGCCATATATATCTCCTCAGCAGCATGGTTTCGTTCCGAATAGATCAACGAATGATTTAATAAAGAAAACACTTGGTTAAATTTCACTAATATTAATGTTAGTGGAATTTAACCAAGTGTTTTCTTTATTAAATCATAGTTAAATATGTTTCACCACGTGAAAGATAAGAAACTTGTTCAAGATAGATCAACGAATGAATGGACAACTCCTGCTATGATAGCAAATACAGCTCCTATAGAAAGAACGTAATGGAAATGAGCTACAACGTAGTAAGTATTATGAAGAATAATGTCGATTGATGAGTTAGCAAGAATGACTCCTGTTAAACCAAACAAACTTAACTATTAAAACTCACAAAATTGCTGAATGTCTAGACTCGTCGGGGCAAATTGATGTAATTTATACGAACATGTCCAAGGCTTTCGACAGAGTTGATCATGAATTATTACGAATTAAACGTGAGTACTTTGGATTTGGTAAGAATGCGTCTGCACTTATAGGTTCCTATCTTAAAGACCGAGAATCGTATGTATCATTGAATGGTTATAAATCTACCTCATATTATCCATCTTCAGGTATATCACAAGGCTCCATATCTTGGGGCCTCTACTATTTAATTTTTTTTTTGTTTGTTTGGCATAGGTATTACCATTCAGCCACTAACGTTGATTTATAATAGATTAACATATATTTCGACTAATTTGGACATCACAACACATTCACACACATCCATGGAACCGGAGACGAGTATTTTTCGTTAGAAAAATTACTCGCCTCCGCTGGGAATCGAACCCAGATCACCTCCGTGTCCGATTGGCGAAACCGGCGGCTCAACCGCTCGTTTAATTTATTCATTAATGACTTATCTAACTTATTACCGTGTAAACACTTATTATACGCCGACGGCTTAAAAATGTATGCGAAAATTAATAAAGTTGAGGATTGTCTTTATTTGCAAAATTCACTCAATATTATATCGAATTGGTGTATTAATAATAGGCTCAACTTAAATAGTGATAAGTGTTAGTTCTCTATAGGTTTAGACTTTTTGGTAAATGATATCACCAAAAAGTCTAAACCTATAGAGTTCTCATATAAGGTTACCAATACAACTCTTGAAAAGGTTAATGTCTTAAAGGACTTAGGAGTCATTTTTGACGCGCATTTTACTTTCAATCCCCAAATACAGTCACTTATTGAGTCCGCGTACAAGTCGCTTGGTTTCATTCATTGAAATTCGTCTAACCTCAACAATCCTGCAGCTTTGAAGGCATTATTTAACGCTTATGTACGTTCGAAATTGGAATATGTATCACTGGTATGGTTCCCCCTGAGTCAGCAGCAAACAGCTTTAATTGAGAATGTCCAACGTAAATCTCTCAAATTTCTCTATATGAAATCCGAGGGGTTCTACCCGTGCAGAGGATTTAATCAAAACTTGTTGCTGCCGAAATTTAATGTTGAATCGCTGCAATGCCGTAGACCAGTGGTCTCCAAACTACGGCCCGCGGGCCAAATCCTGCCCGCGACTTGCATGAATCCGGCCCGCGATTGTTTTTTGTAAATGTCATATTTTGAAATATTGTAACAATTGTTCCTTAAATATTTCATAATTTTATAAAATTAATCGGATCTTGGCCGACTATGAAAATGCGCCGCAACACAGAGATTATATAAATAACAAAGTCGCGATATGGTTCAACTCCAATAAGCTCTCTCTCAATGCAGCAAAGACGGAAAAACTTACTTTTTCACTCAATGCTGGCAATGAAGAACACGGGTCTTGCAAGTTCCTCGGTTTATGTCTTGACACCAAGCTAAGTTGGAGAGAGCATGAAAAAGACCTGAGCAGTAAGCTTAATGGCGTCACTTTCTTACTTAGAATGCTAAGTAAGTCTGTACCTTTATCAACACTTATGGCTGCGTATCATGCTCTCTTCCAATCGAAAATCAGGTACTGTATCTTGGCCTGGGGACACTCGAGTATTGCTTCTCGTGTGTTCAGTTTACAACGTCGAGCAGTCCGTATCCTAGCGGGTATAGGATATAGAGATGAATGTAAGAACCACTTTTAAAGCCTGAAAATCCTTACATTGCCAGGCCTGTTCGTTTTAGAATGTCTACTGCATGTTCATAAAAATGCAGATAATTATGTCACACATAACCAAATTCATGGACACAATACCAGAAGTCGTGATCAAATTTGTCCCCTAAAATCAAGACTATCTAGGTGCCAGAACAGCTCAAGATTTTATGGGCCAAAGTTATTTAACATCCTGCCACAGACAGTGAAATCTCTCCCCAATAAGAAGTTTAAGAATATTCTTAAAAATTACTTAACAAATAAAGCATTTTTTTCAATTGATGATTGTATCTCAAACAACTTTTGCGATCTTGGATTGTAACGTGTACCCTATTTTATGTGATCAATGCTTAAAGTTTTATTCTAAGCCATTAATTATCTAGTCTGATGGGCCGCCTCTCTTTTAAAATGTCTGTGCTTGTCTGGTGGATTTGTGATTTTGTGTGATTTTGTGTTATTTATATATACACTGATTTTATTCTACTTTACTTGTACACCTATTTTCTAGTTTTAATTAATGTATTTAATCATAAATAAGATATTTAAGCCATTAGTCTGGTCTGATGGACCGCCTAAATTTTGAAATGTTTTGCCGGTCTGTTTAACAGAGATCCGTATTTTATTTATATATACACTGATCTTATTTTATTTTACTTGCACACCTTTCTTATAGTTGTTTAATGGCCCATATATATATATATATATATATATATATATATATATATATATATATATATATATATATATATATATATATATATACAGGGTGTCCCATTAGTGCGGTCTCGGAAGATATCTCAGCTCTCGTTAAAGATAGAAAAAAAATGTTTTCACCAAATTTGCTTGATTTTAAGAGCTGCATAACCTAAAATTATTTTCAAATATACAGGGTGTCCCATTATTCCATACTTAATACCAACTTTGTTATTTTAAATGGAACACCCTATATATTATTTTTTTATTTGATCCGCCTTTAAATAACCTACACAAAGATATATCATTATCGGCACTTTAGGTAATTCGTTACTTAAAAAAAAAATTTTTTTGAAAATGTTGGCAGTTTTAGTACTTTACTTAAAAATTCACTGTGTTCGTATTTTTTAAGATACCAGTCTGAAATTTTACACACATATGCAGTAAAGAATGCTCTATCCATTGACTATAACACATTTTAATATTACTTATAAAACCTAGTCAAAAACTACCCTCGAATATTTAATATTTAAAATGTACATTACTTCATTTTTTTAAATGGGACATCCTATATTTTTTTATTTTATCAAATCCGCAATAAAAAATGCTTTATTTCTTGTATATCATACTCTTTATCTATTTTCATTAGTTTTGGAGATATTAACATTTTTCTGTCAAATATAGGGTATACAAAAAATAAAGCATTTTTCATTTCGGATCTGATAAAGTAAAGAAATATAGGGTGTCCCATTTAAGAAAATGAAGTTATGTACGTTTTAAATATTAAATATTAGAAGGTAGTTTTTTATTAAGTTTTATAAGTAATATTATAATGTGTTATAGTCAATGGATAGAGCATTCTTTACTGCATATGTGTGTAAAATTACAGACTGATATCTTAAAAAATAAGGACACAGTGAATTTTTAAGTAAAGTACTAAAACTGCCAAAATTTTCAAAAAATATTTTTTTCTGAAGTAACAAATAACCTAAAGTGCCAATAATGATATATCTTTGTGTAGGTTATTTAAAGGCGGATCAAATAAAAAAATAATATATAGGGTGTTCCATTTAAAATAACAAAGTTGGTATTAAGTATGGAATAATGGGACACCCTGTATATTTGAAAATAATTTTAGGTTATGCAGCTCTTAAAATCAAGCAAATTTGGTGAAAACATTTTTTTTCTATCTTTAACGAGAGCTGAGATATCTTCCGAGACCGCACTAATGGGACACCCTGTATATATATATATATATATATATATATATATATATATATATATATATATATATACTTAGTTTATCTTACTCATTAATAGATTTTAAGTTTGCAATACTGCAATGTATATCCAGTTTAAGTATTCCTTCTCATATATTTACTGACGTGTGTAAACCTGTAAGTCTTAGCACGAATAAACATTATTATTATTATTATTACTTTATTATGTAGAATTGTATTTGTGGTTTACGTAAATTTCAGGCATTAGTCGATTTTATAAAAGAGTTCAGTTTGAAGTTTTAAACGAGTGTTTCCACTCCCAGGCTAAGCATGAAGTAAAATTTCGAGTTTAGAAAAGCCCCGTGAAAATTTGTCGAGGGTCGCGCAGCGACCCGAGACAAATTTTCGGGCTTTTCTAAACTCGAAATTTTACTTCATGCGCCACACGTACAAAACACTGATTTGAAGTTAAGTTCAGAAACACACAAATACATCTTTAACCAGAGTAACAGTATTGCAAACTTAAAATCTATTAATGAGTAAGATAAACTAAGTATATATATATATATATATATATATATATATATATATATATATACATACTTAGTTTATCTTACTCATTAATAGATTTTAAGTTTGCAATACTGCAATGTGTATATCCAGTTTAGGTATTCCTTCTCATATATTTACTGACGTGTGTAAACCTGTAAGTCTTAGCACGAATAAACATTATTATTATTATTATTATTATTACTTTATTATGTAGAATTGTATTTGTGGCCCGCGAAGAAGATAGTTTGGAGACCCAGGCCGTAGACGAAAAGCTTGTATTACTTTTTTGTATAACCTCATGCATCACAAAATTAACTGCTCCTGTTTGTTGCAACTCGTAGGATTACATGTTCCAGCTTTCAACAGCCGGCATAAGCCTACCTTCAGCATTAGTTCTTTCAAGACGAATTTTGGTTTGAAATCTCCATTACATGTTATGAGAAATTTATTTAATAGTTTGCCCGAAAATTGTGATTTGTTCAACAGCCCTCTGAAATCAATCAAGTGTTTTATTGTTTCGTAATGTATATTTTAAACTATTATTTTGTACAACGTGCTATATTTTTATTGTATAATTTTAAGTTTACGTTACGTTTTCTACATTTTGTATTTTTTATATGTTACCTGTGGATAATAAATATGTTATTATCTCCTTAATTAATTTCTCACTTGGCGTGTGCTAAGTGTTCTTCTAAATACCAGATTCAAAGAACACTTAGCACACGCCAAATATCTTAATTATGAAAAATCTGCAGTGGCAAACCATTTACTAGAAACCGGCCACAAAATCACAATAAAGAACATAAAATTATTAAAACAATCATCAAATTATCGATTAAACATGTTAGAAGCCATTGAAATGAAAAAACAGGAAAATAAATTATTGAATTTTGATTTAAGTCCACTTCACAATACATTATTAGATTTAATTGCACCACCTTAATCTGTGTTTTTTCCCTAATGGCGGCTGTACCGCCACCCTCATTCCCTCGGCTCACCTCTTAATTTACGTTTTTTCCCTTTTTGCACTCCCACCGCCTTTGTATTATAATCTGCCTGTCTATATATAGTTTAAAATTTCTGTTTTGTGTTTAGTGTTAATCCATTGATAATGGTCACTTTGTGGCCGAAATGTACATTTGGTAATTCAAATATAAGTGTGAAGAAAGGTTATTAGTGCTTTATTCGTTAAATTAATTTGATCTTCACGTAACTCACAATCAATTTATATAATTTATTAGTTATTCAATGTAGATATAAAAAACATACATTATTTTTAACTTGTTACAGTTTTACATCAATTGCACAATTAATTTTGCGAATATTCCAGCACCTAAATAATCCGTTTCTGTAACGAACAATTGGGTCACATTTTCCCCTGACGGAATAGTCGTTTCTAATTAAAACAAATTGGATCAGATAATTGCATATATTCACATGCATTTAGCTTATGATAGGTGAATAAAATTCTATTTGTATTTGTGTAATTAGTTTTTGTGTCCTACCCAGTTTGTTTATTCATTTAGTTAGACGTACACGAAATGATACAGGCTTTCTATATTTATGCACTTCACGAGTTTCCCATTAAAATTCAATTACTACGGAGGTATATCATCTGTTGTTATAATTCGTATCGATCTTCTTGTTAATGATGATAAAATCGGTTCAGTTTCAAAATAATCAATATGATTTAATTACGGTAATAATTTCGCTTGGAGAATTTGAATTAATTAGATCGTGGTATTTTGAATTATTAAATGAATCAAATATGAATATAAAATATTCAATATCACATTATTTTTAATGGTAAACATATTGTTACAAAAGACGTCCTTTTTTTTAGACATTTATTAGATATTGGTTTTAAACCATTCCACCGTTTCACCTTTGTATTTTGTGATATTTTAGATGCCACAAACATATTCACACACATCCATAGACCCAGGTGAGATCATTTTGTACTTTAAAATGACCCTACCCAGGGGGACTCGACCCCTGGCTTAGGAGCCAGGGCCTCTACCCACTATCCCACCGGGGTCTCCAAACGGCCCTTTTAAGCTTGTATGTAAAGTTAATTAAAGGAAAGGCACTTGGTATTGTTTCACAATTAAATCTTTATTCCGACTAGTTTCGGTTTGTTAGACCATTTTCAAAGGAATGTACAGAAAAAAATATTTCCTAAGTATATATACAATATTTTTGTTTCAGGTAATACTAGTCGGAATAAAGATTTAATTGTGAAACAATACCAAGTGCCTTTCCTTTAATTAACTTTACATAGTGTAATATGTTTCACCAAGTGCCAGATGAGAAATTAATTCAAGAAACTTTTAAGCTTGTATTAAACGAGACTATTTTCTTGTACAAAAAAATAGTATACTATTTTCTATCATGGTGTACCCTAAAGAAATAGGACATTTCCATTATACAAAACTGAACAAGATTTGCGTTTGACTATATTTTGTGCGTTACACCATGATAGAGAATAGTATACTATTTTCTTGTACAAGAAAATAGTGTCGTCTAATACAAGCTTTACATACAAACATTTAAATATTTCACTTTAGTGAAACTCACTCACCGATAGAGGGCCTCACGATACAAGATGGCAGATGTGCGGAATATTCCCATACGATGTGTTCAGCCATGCATTTGGTCAACGTGTATGTGTTTGGATGTTTTCCCTAAAAATAAATAATTTCGGCAAATCATCAGCTTTGTGGACGTAGCCAAGAGGGGCATACTGCCCCTGGACACCAATAAAACTGTATTTAGTTGATGCTTTACGTGAAAATAATCGACATATCATAAGTTTTTTATTAAATTTAGGTAGAAGTAACGGTCGTACTTCGTCGAAACACTTATGGATTAGTAAAAGGGACGTTGACCATTGAGCCGAAAGCCTACTCACTGGTCGACGTCCCTGTTACTAATCCCTGGGTGTTTAATTAAATTTGGCATATATTCACATATTTTGACACATGAAAAAATCTTTCAATGAAATCTGTCATGTATAACTTTTAAAAACACTTACCACTAATTTCTCTGATAGAGCTTCGCATGCTTCCGCAGGCAAATTCTTGATGCAGTTTATTATCGAGTTCGGATCGTAGGGCGGTTTGTAGACCATCTCATCAATTTCTTTCTTATCAGCATTACTGTACGCAGTCGACACATGAACAAAACTCTACACAAAAGAAATTACTGATTGATTTCAAGGATACAGGTGAAACAAAATAATTGTCATCTAGTCGTCTTTGCATTACCCATGTTAAAATAAGAAGTACCGCTGTACCCTAAATTGTAATAATTTTCAATTTAATTGATTGATCACACTTATGGACAGAACTATACACCATTCCATTTGTTTCTGGATCTCGCCTAGCTATGGAAAAGTGACAGTTTAAGTATTGTAAATGGGGCTGGTTGTGTTTTAAATCAGGGTTTTTAAATGTCACTGTCAGATGTTCGATTTTAAGGTTATAATTTCTGATTATTGTGATCTTACACTGTTGCCTGTCTTACAAATTTTCAGATATAAAAGGATAATAATATGCAGTTTTAAGATTAACAAAATTTACTACTTGGTTTTTGTACATACAAACACAGCAATAATATTGTATATAACAAATATAATGAATTCGGCTCTGCAAACTTAGTTCGTCATCCATTTGTATTTCTCGCTTGGGTCTTCCCGTTAACACATTTTGATCAACTCCATCCATCCACCTTAATTTTGGTCATTCTCTCTTCTGTTGGCCCTCAGTATTTTTTTGTAGAACTGAAAATGTATTCCCACCCTCTTGTGATACTGATAATTTTCATGTCAAACAATTTTTAAGCCCTCATTCCACTTTTATTATTTAGTCAAGAGAACCTGCATCTGAATCTTCTGATGTTTGTTCTGAGCCAGATTCCCCAAGCGAAATAATAAAAGGAGGAATGGTTTCAATGAAAGGTTCCCCATGTGTTTTGTCCAGTCATCCGAAATAAGTTTTTCACAATGATCACAGAAATTTTGCCACATATCGGATGTACATTTTGAGAGAGAAGAAGAAGCGACCGCGTGGCGAAATAATTGTTGCAAGATTAACAATAAACCTCTTGAAAATTAAAAAGAGGATTACTTATGATATCATAAATTATTGCAACACTGTTAAAATAAGGAATCAGGAGTGGCAACTAATAAAAAATGTAAATGTTGATACTGCAACATAACAACACGAAAGCATGGCTAGGCGAGATCCAGAAACAAATGGAATATATTATATAATCTGTTTAATAACTAGAAGGAGCGTTTTAAATTTCACGCGCCAAAACCTACAACTCTGATTGGCCGAGAGCACGCCCAATTTACACTATGCTAATTACGTCATTATTAGACGCAACAGCTGACATAACCTTAATTCGAAGCGTTACCGAGTTGCAACTTTGTCTGTTTCGTAATAACCTTTTGTGCGGTGTTTCTTCAGCAAAGTTAAAAGTTAGTTTTGTTTATATTGTTGTGATGAATTATGGACCCAGTACAAGCTCAGTGATAATATCACCTTCACCTCCAAAAAAGCGTAAGAAGTTGGATTTGGGTCATTTATATCTGTCTGAAAAATAGTGCATAATAAATATGTATAAGCAGATGATAACAGATGATCCACATATGAAAATGACTGCTGTTGTATCAGACATTGTTAGTGCAATAGGTGAGATATCAAATAGCATAAGAATATGCATCAAATAATAAAATGTTTAATTTTTAGGAGTTTTAAATGCCACTGTCTATCGTACAATTAGCGAATATAAGAAATCCGGAGAGATTTGTAGCCCTAAACAGCTTGGAGGACATAAGTAGTGAAGAGATCCGTGCATAGTTTCTTCTATAAAAATGAAGTGCTAACTTTGAATAAAGTTTTAAAAGAAGTAAACGATCATGCAGGCATGCCGAAGATGAGTCGTTCTACCTTGTATAGTTTTATGAAACAAATCAATTTTAAGTAAGATAGAGACCAGAGCTGGGCAGGATTCGAATCATTTAGGATTCGAACTAGAATGTGTCTAGTACTAACCTAACCTAACCACCGCTCCGCTGGAACTACCTGCGGGTACCAAGCTAAAGCCCTCATATTTATTTCGTTTAAAATTTAAATATTTTTAAATTTAATTTAATTAAAAAAAAAATACTTCCGTTTTAAAAAAACACTTGCTACAAAAACGCCATAGAAAAAAATGAGGAATTTTTTGATACCTTTAACAAAAAAATTTATTTTGTCAAAAAAATCCAAGGGGTACTACCCCTTGATTCGAAATTTAACATTGAAAAACGCATAAGTCTGTCCTTTTCCCACTCATGGCTTTTGATAGCCCGTACATCAAAATATTCCTAAATTGCTGAAAACTAAAAAAAATATTTATTGCTCCGGTCCTACTTGAGATAGATGAATGAAATTTTCAGCATTTATAGAGATTAGTATTACCTATTTATTGATCTAATTCCCATTGTTGTACTATAAATAATAGCGGAGCTAAAAAATATTTTTTTCTGCAAAATATATAATATTCGCTGTGTTATTAGTAAGTAGAATATAATATATCTAGTACTCCACTCTCATTCATTACCGCTCCGCTGGAACTACCTGCGGGTACCAAGCTAAAGCCCGCAGAAAACGTGAGGGATTGTTTAAATCAAAACTAAAATTTTTTTAATGCATTAACAATGCAATAATGGCAACAATCGAGTGATGACGGGAGGAAAGGAGGAGGGTACGTAAGCCGAATGTTGTGGTTGGAGAATGATGTGTTGTTGAGGTAGTGAGAATGCGATGGATAGAGAAAGTAGTTTGTATATTAAAAGGACTCTGCTGTTCGCTAACGCTCACCCCAGCTCGCTTCGCTCGCTTGCCTGCTCGCTGCGCTCGCAAACTGAATCGGGCTTAGCTTTGATTTTTACACTTTTGAAATCGCTAAAGTATCGTTACATTTGCTATTTGTATTTATTTCGATTAAAATTAAATTATTTTTAAATTTAAATTCATAAAAAAAATCATATCTCGGCGGGACGAAGAGGTGGAGGGATGGGGGCTACACAGAGTGTAGGCCCCAGTGTCTAGTACACGCGTGCAAAGTTTCAACGTTCCACGATAAAAGGTAAAGGAGCTGCGATTTTTTTTAAAGTCAAAACACAAGGACTGGGTCCTAATAAAAAAAAATACTTCCGGTTGAGAAAAATAAAACACTTGCTACAAAAACGTCATAGAAAAAAATAAGGAATTTTTTGATACCTTTAACAAAAGTTTTTTTTTTTTCAAAAAAATCCACCCCTTGATTCGAAATTTAACATTGAAACCCGCATAAGTCTGTCCTTTTCCCACTCATGGCTTTTGATAGCCAGCGCCTAATAATTTTGCAGAATTGCTAAAAAGTAAAAAATATTTATTGCTCCGGTCCTACTTGAGCTAGATAATTGAAATTTTCAGCATTTATACAAATTTATATTTCCCATCCACTGGTATAATTCTTATTATTGTACTGTATCAAATTCTGAAACAAAAAAATAAAATTTATTTATTTAATTAATATGAAAAATTTAAAAAAATCTATCTCCTATCCAAATTCAGCTGGATGAATGAAATTTTCAGTGTTTATACATATTTGTATTTCCTATTTATTGGTACAATTGCAGTTGTTTCACTGTTTTAAATACTAGGAAAAAAAATAAAAATTGTTTTTTTGAAATAATTTAAAAAGCAAAAAAAATTCTATTTCCGATCTGAATTGAGCTAGGTGAATGAAATTTTTTGCATTTATAGAGATTAGTATTACCTATTTATTGATCTAATTCCTATTGTTGTACTATAAATAATAGTGGAGCTAAAAAATAAAAATTGTATTTTTAATTCGCCGTTTGAGCCTGAAAAGCGGTTTTGAAGCGCAGAAAAAAATACCAATTTCCGTCCTAATAGAGCTGGAACGATGAAATTTTCAGCATTTATGCAGATTCGTATTGCCCATTTATGGTCCAACTCCCATTGGTCTACTATTATTACGACCGAAGTAAAAAAAAAAATTGTAATTTTTCGTGATTTTCACGACTGCGCCAACGTAAACTTAAATATTTCAGCAAATATCCAAAAGATAAGAAGCGATCCGGGGCATATAAAAGGTACTACCCCAGAGTACATTCGATCAAAATTTCAGCCCTCTACGATAAACTCACAGGAAACGGTGAATTTTTTTCTAAGCAAAATTGGATAAAAATGAGAAAATAAATTTTTCGAAAATTGGTCAAATTTGGCGATTTTTGACGGCCCTACGGGCCGTCTCGGTGAAAGCTCACAGGGCACACGTGATAGGGGCGTCTTCTGGCTAGGCGTGGGTATTTTTTTCAGCCCGATGAGTCATCATGTGGCCGAGCAAAATGGCGGAAGACCGCGATGCGAACTTTGTCGATTGTGGGCCCCATAATGGGGCCCCGGCAAAAAGTGGGTACATCGTTGGAAAGCCCTTTTAACGGCCTACACTTCCCCGAAGGCGGATATTTTTTTGGAGGCCCCGTTGGCCCACAATAAAAATCAAAAGTTGGGGAGAATTTTTGTTTTCTAAGAACCGTCACCGCCCCCGAGTTGGGAAAGTGAGGCGGGGCGGTGTACATGATCCTTGTAGAGCAAGTGGAGGGCTAGAAATCCTAAAAAAATAAAACTTCAGAACACTCCAGTGAGGATGCATAATAAAAAAAAACAGCATCATACTGTCAAAGCCCGTCCCAAAAAGACGGACCAAGAGGGGGTTTTTAGTCCGTGCAAGTCGGACATAACCTATTATCCTTCCCATACGTGGGTGGGATAACAGAAGGTATGCGTAGGCATTTTCCTCCTCTCTCCCCAAAAAAGGGAGTAGGTCGTCGCATAAGGGAGTTATTAGGGGCAAAGTTGAAAATTGTTTTATTTAATTGCCGCCCCCCGGACGGCGGCAGACGCTCAAACTGAAAACCGATCGGAGGCCCTTCAAAGGCCGCACCTAACGGCGTTAACCGCGAATCGATCGGAGTTCGGAGCTGGGCGCTATAAAAAAAAAACGAAAAACGGCGAAAAAGCTCTCGAAATGGTAATTATTTTTTTTCTCGGCCCCCCGGGGATATTTTTTCAACTGCTATAGCCTATACAATGTAGAAATGATGTGGGTACACTGTGGTATTTTTAGATCTTTCGTGTAATTTTCGGTGCGGATCACATTTCGACTGTAGGTTTTTTTTTTTGCAAATTTTGACCCCCCCCCCCCCCCCTTTTTCAGTTTTTCGCCGGTGCCGCCCCCGGGGGGCGGCTATTTTCGGTGGGAAAAAATCTCGTCGCATACAACTTTTTGCGCTCTATCCTAGGGTGAAGGCGATTTTTTTGCGCGACCCGTTTTCCCGGAATAAAATCGCAAAGTCGAGATTTTGAGAGGGGCGGTGCGGCGCAGGGGAGCGGCCTTCGGCCGCCTAATTTTGATAGTTTTGCCTCGGGGGGCCTCCGGCCCCCTTCGCCAAAGCTCGCTTCGCTCGCTTTATTGGAAGTGTGTTTTTTATGTTTATATATATTATTATTATTATATCCTTTTAGAGGATTCAAAAGAGGCACTCGAATACTTTAGTTCAATTGGATTCGTGATCCGAATTCGTTACATTTTTTTAAGAGGATTCGTATTCGAGTCTAAATGTGGGTGATTCGAATCCTTATAAAAGGATTTGAATCCTTGTGAAAGGATTCGAATCCTTGTAAAAGGACTCGAATACTTACAAAAGGATTTGAATCGTCAAAAATAATTCGAATTACTTGTGAGGAATAACGTGAAAAATGTTTTTTTGTGTGTTTTTAAATTTTACGTTAAATCACTGTTTTATGCGCGTGGCGCATGATGTAAAATTTCGAGTTTAGAAAAGCCCAGAAAATTTGTCTCGGGTCGCTGCGCGACCCTCGACAAATTTTCACGGGGCTTTTCTAAACTCGAAATTTTACTTCATGCTTAGTCTGGGAGTGGAAACGCTCGTTCGAAACTTCAAACTGAATGCTTTGATAAGAACATTAAATGATTGAAAATGTTGTTAAAGATAATATACTAGTTTTCAAAATTTTGTTTAGTATTGTTTGAAGTAAAACTGACATGGTAGCCACAATCTGAAATGTTAAATTTTTTCTACATTTCCCTGACTAAAGATTTTTCCCTGGCCTTTTAATATAACTTTCTTCTGTGGGAAACCCCCATTCTGTTTAATAGTTTTTATTGTTATTGCCAATATTTAAGTTAATTTTATAAATTTTTACGTGTTTTGTAATTTGCCTACCGATTTTGACAAATTTAATAATATCATATGGCTTTTTTGTTAGTGTTTTGGTCAATTTGAATATAATTCCATGACTTTTCTCTGATTTTCCCGGTTTTAATGATATTCAGTGAATTTTTTATTTACGTAAATTTCAGGCATTAGTCGATTTTATAAAAGAGTTCAATTTGAAGTTTTAAACGAGTGTTTCCACTCCCAGGCTAAGCATGAAGTAAAATTTCGAGTTTAGAAAAGCCCCGTGAAAATTTGTCGAGGGTCGCGCAGCGACCCGAGACAAATTTTCGGGCTTTTCTAAACTCGAAATTTTACTTCATGCGCCACACGTACAAAACACTGATTTGAAGTTAAGTTCAGAAACACACAAATACATCTTTAACCAGAGTAACAGATATTTAGTCTGTTATCAACGACGTTCAGTGGTTATAATAAATAATTAGGTATTGAATATTTTTGTTAAAACGGCTGGTAACGATATTTATATATTAAGGGACAACACCACTGTGACGGCTTCAAAAAATCGATTTTTTGAAAACCATCTAGAAAAATCTAAAATACATTTAAGAATAGAATGCCGTTGGTCCCAGGTCGAAAAAATTATTATTTTCGGAGATATTAAATATTTTGTGGAGCGGTGCAGCGCTCCGTGACGCTTGGGGTCCCGCGCAATTACCCCAGTGTATGAAAATTTGAGCAGAGACGATTTGCTGCAGCGTTGTTTGGGCGGCTTTACGCAAAACAATAACGAAAGCTACAACAAATCAGTTTGGGCAATAGCCCCCAAGTGTCAGTCCGGGGGCAAAAAAATCATCGATATTGCCGCTGATATCGCGGTATTATTATTCAACGATGGCCTGAGAAGCCTCATGAAAGTTATGGAGACGTTGGGGGTAACCATCGGCCCAAATTGTTTCAATTTTTGCGTTGAAACCGACGCAGCGCGGAACGAGCAGGCGGAGCGCTCGCTCACGGATGCTGCAAAAGAGACAAGAAAAGCCTCTACAAGTTAATAATAATAATAATAATAATATTTAATAATAATATTTATTGACGGGAACCCCCTTTTATACACAATAAATTTATAAAAAAGAAAAATATCACCATAAAGTGTTCGAGAAAAGATGCTGGGGACCTTGATTTGCTTCTTGAAGGCCAGCTATATGGTGTCGGAATCGCTGATTAGGTAAAAAATTTGTTTTCCAATTTATCACATAAATTAACAAACTTCAAACTTTGAATGCGTTTTTCTCAAAACCACTTTTTTGAGTGCGGCACGTAGCAGAACTCGAGCAATTTTTATCCGATCGACTTCAAATTTGGACTGAATCAATAAAACTAGTTTATCTAAAGAAGTACATAGGATTTTTTCGATATCTCAATAAATTAAAAAATTATAGCCTTTTTTCAACGAGAAACTTTGCCTGAAAATCGACCTTAAATTTCGAAAGCGTTCCTATTTTTTAAAAATCAATATTTTTTCAAATCCCTATGTACTTCTCTTGAAAATATCATATTATTAACGAAAACACTCGATATTTTTTTTCAGATCGACTTTGAAGACAGTTCTGCTGCGTGCCGCGGATCACTGCAAAGGCAACAGCACCTGACGCGGGAGCTTCCCCAGCGCCACCATGAGGCGTGAAAAATTTGAATTTTTTTATGTATCTTTAATAAACAACGAACAAAACAACAAAAAATTTTTGAATATCTCTTTTTTTTCCCGCAAAAAAAAATCTTGAAAAACTGCAAAAAAACAGGGGGTCACAGTGGTGTTGTCCCGTAATGGTTGCAAAAAAATAATAAAATCAAATTTATTCCTAAAGGATTTGTATTCGTGATTCGAAAAAACAGGGTTCGAATCTCCGATTCGAATCATATTTATCTCTTACGAATCCGTTATTCGAGTATTCGTGATTCGAATCATATTTTTTATGAGGATTCGTCCCAGCTCTGATAGAGACACATTATTATATAAATTCCATATTATATTATAAACATAATGTAAATATGTTTTATTTCACAGATATATGGCGAGATACCGTATAAGCATTTTAATTAAACTGACAATGTCGTACGATGGAAAAGAAAATACTTAACTACAATTAAGAAGTACAAAATGGATATTTGATTTTATTTAAAGATTAATTATGAAATTATTTAAAATTGGCGCCAAATTTATCTAGTGATATTTCTGGTAACTTTTTATAGTGTAAATTGGGCTTTGGCACTTACTCCTTCTAGTTTTTAAACACACTATAGCTAATTCAAACAGTATAGCGGCATAGAAAAAATTACAAATGAAACTTGATGAAAATCATTATATTCCACCCTGTATATTTTTTTATGTATTGTTCAAGAACAAATAAAGTTATGAATATACTGGAATTCAGCCTTTGGAGTCTCCAATAATAATGGTAATTGATTTTATTACTATTACTAACGTTGGAAAAGCTGGGGAGGGAGAGGGAAAAGAGAAGGGAGTGTAAGAGGGATACGGGAGGGTAATGAGATAAGCTAATGTAAAGGTAAATGTAATGTAAAGTGTAGAGATATGCCAATAAAGGTCTTTTTTTTTTATTTTATTACTATCAGGTAATAATAAAGTATGAAACAGTATCTCCAAGTTGGAGATAATGTTTTATCTTCAAGTTAGAAATACTGTTTCATCCTTTATTATTACCTGATAGTAATAAAATCAATTACCATTATTGCCTTTATTGAATTATGTAAATATTACACATCGTTTGCGTTCCATTACCATTTCAGAAGAAAGCCTTCTAATTTCCAATAAAACGAAGAAAAAAAAAAACAAAAATGAAACAAGTGTAATAATTTGTGCAACAATTAACTAACCTTTAGCTTTTTTATTTGGCAGCATAATTCGACGACGGTTCTCGTTCCCAGAGTGTTTAAAATTACGGCATCTTTTAACGGTTCGTTGAATCTACAACAAAGTATCCACTGTGAAATCCACTATGAAATCGACCTAATTTTTTTCTCTACTCAATTTTAAAAGAACGTTTCAATAAATCGCAACCCACTGATTAAATCAGCAAACACTTTTGATTAATGTTTAATGAGCATTACAAACATGTAAAATATATATATATATATATATATATATATATATATATATATATATATATATATATGTTAAAACGTAGATTTTCGCGGGCGTAACATGTATAACTGTTTCTTCGGGTTTGGTCCCGCGTATTTTCTTGGCTCTGGTTGCTAGAGCAATGGAATTTTGATAGTTATTCCTGACGATGATGACTGCGACGTCATCGAAACGTCGAATTAAAAATAAAATGGACCAGAGCCAAGAAAATACGCGGGACCAAACCCGAAGAAACAGTTATACATATATATATATATATATATATATATATATATATATATATTTATATATATTTATATATATATATATATATATATATATATATATATATATATATATATTTAATGTAAAATGGAGATTTCCGTACAAATAAATAAATAAATAAATAAAAAAACGTAAATTTGCAAAATAGTATTCTAAGTATTGAGAACAGTAAGGATTTGTTACCGGTCAAAGACAATTCTTTGGAGGATGAGCGAGCGGAGCGAGCAACGACTGCAATTATTGTCTGAGACCGGTATTGTACTTACTGTTCGAAATGCTTATGACGATGCTTTTGCACGATCGGAGAACACGGACAACATTTCTTCGCAATTATCATGAATATTTCACTGACGTTATGTCAAGTTATCTTCTCAATGCTAATTGAGTTGTTTTTATCATTTGCCAGGAATGCTAAATTTCATTTACCGCTCACGGAACGTAAGTTCCATTTACCGATTTGTCATTCATAGCAAATTAGTAAACATAACCAACCATTCAGGAAACTTAGACATGGTAAGTATTAAAAAAGGGTCAATCGTGGAAAAACTTTTATTAATCGCTTTTTCTCTGTGTTACAAGAAATTGTTGGTTGTTCGTCTTCTGATGACTTAATATGAAAATCACCCACTGAGCAAACAAGTGTAAACAATGATTCATCAGCATTAAAACAACATTAAACGTTGCTGTAAATTTGATTAAACATTACATAAATGTGTTTGTTCAGTGGGTATATATCTATTGATTTTATTTTAATAGAATCATCGACATTCTTTATTACATCTTTGTGTGTATGCACATTTACCTGACTGTTGCGGCAGAATGAAAAACGATATCGACTTTTTCGATTAATTTGGCCTTGTCGATTTCGTTCAGTCCTAAATCAGGCAAAGACACGTCACCTTCCATCACTTTGACTTTGTTTAATCTCTCGGGATCCTTCTCTTTAATTCTATTAAAGACCTGCAACAACAAAAAATAGAAAATGTTTTATTTGAACAAAAATAGAAACACAGCCCATTTATTAACATATTTTATCTTACTCTACTCATTAAAGTACAGCACTGAAAATGACAGTTTTTTTTAAATAAATTTGAACCTCTTATCACGGTTTGAAAGAATAAACGTTTTTTTTTGTAATAAAAATGATAATGAAATCTATGAAGGAAACCCGATTGTTTTCTTCTTCTTGTTTTCAATTAATTTGGTATTATCGGGATAAGTTATGCAATTAAGCCGTTCTCAATAACACCTCACGGTTAATTAAGCAATAACAATCGTGATTAGAGCTGAAACAACGATTATCCTCTCACGAGTTCTAGCTGCGAGAGGATAAAAATCGTAGCCTCAGGGATACGCGATTATTTAAATATGTGTAACACATTCCGTTTTACCACGATTTTATCATTTGCAGGCAGGCAACTGTTGGTTTACATAATTTTGTCACGCAAGAAAATTGTATTTTATTCAAACTGCATTTTTTAAAATTTTTAAATATAAAATCAAAACTGCTGTTTATTCAAGAAATAAATATACAAACAAAATTGCATTTTATTCAAGAATTAAATATAAAAACAAAGTTGCATTTTATTCAAGAATTAAATATAAAAACAAAATTGCATTTTATTCAAGAATTAAATATGAAAATTCATTGCCTAAAACCGGCTTTTTATTATTGGCTAACCAGATCTGGTGATTTTTATGTAATGTTGGATACTCTGGTTGTAATTCTGACTTTTGCCCAAGATCTGGTAATTTTTTTATAATGTTGGATTTTGGTTGTAACTCTGACTTTTGCCCAAGGACGGTCGAGTATACGGTAAGAAGGATCGACAGAATCGAAGATTTTAGAGTGGGGGTAGAGATCGCTTACGTCACAAATGCGCGCTGGATTTAAATGAGGTTACTTCATGGTAAACTTTAGGTAAACATGCACAAGCTGTAAATTTTCTGACATTCGTTGATTTTTAAAAGAGTTCAATTTGTAGCTTTAAACGAGTGTTGTCCACTCCCAGACTAAGCATGAAGTAAAATTTCGAGTTTAGAAAAGCCCCGTGAAAATTTGTCGAGGGTCGCGCAGCGACCCGAGACAAATTTTCTGGGCTTTTCTAAACTCGAAATTTTACTTCATGCGCCACGCGTATAAAATACTGATTTCAAGTGAGGTTCAAATATACATACATTTCACAATGTTTTAGTGTTTTATACGCGTGGCGCATGAAGTAAAATTTCGAGTTTAGAAAAGCCCAGAAAATTTGTCTCGGGTCGCTGCGCGACCCTCGACAAATTTTCACAGGGCTTTTCTAAACTCGAAATTTTACTTCATGCTTAGTCTGGGAGTGGACAACACTCGTTTAAAGCTTCAAATTGAACTCTTTTAAAAATCAACGAATGTCAGAAAATTTACAGCTCATGCATGTTTACCTAAAGTTTACTAAAGTAACCACATTTAAATTCAGCGCGCATTTGTGCCGCTAGAGCAGCGATATCTACCCCTACTTTAAAATCTTCTATTCTGTCGATCCTTCTTACCGTATACTCGACTGTCCTTGACTTTTGTTTTCTACATGGTTGCCATGTGCTTAATTACCCTATCATAAAGATTAATAAAGTAGCGGAACCACTGAAATATACTTATACTAGAACGCGTATTGACGGTCTCAACATAAGAACGAAGCAACCCGAGAGAGATAGCGCGCAAGGGTCCGTCCTATCCATTTCCTGTCATTCGGGCGTGCTGTTAGATGAATCAAACATCGCTAAAATATGAATCCATTTAATAATAAAAATATGTCAGATCTCCAACCTAAATATCATTTATTTACGTGCGTTATAATGGTGAAAAACTGTTGTGTGTCAACGTGTCCAACCCACGCATTATTTTTAAGTTGTATTTAGTTTTTTAAGTTGTATTTATTTTTTTAAGTTGTATTAATGTTTATTTTATATCATTTGGCGAGTTAGCAACACTGCGGCATTCTAGTGAAATTATAATTTTGCCGGTTGGCAACACTGCAGCATTATGGGGGAAATATCGTTTGGCCAGTTGGCAACACTGCTCTAGAGTAGGATAGAGATCCCCCTTGCAGCCCTCTCTCTCTCGGATCGGGCCAGTGGACCGAATGCGCGTTCCTGTATAAGTACAGAGAGTTCATTATTGTTTAATAGGCGTTTAAATTTGGCGCGTTGTTTTTCTTCTCACAATGTTGGTACCATGCCTGCGAATGTGCGCGTTTCATCATTAGCGTCCGTGCATCAACTGTCAATTCGGTAGTTTGGCTTTATATTCAGTTTTGCGTTTTACGTTTTTTACCATCTCATCCTACTGCAAATATTTCCTTGGTAAGTAAAAAAATAACCATATTAACACGTGCAAATGTTAATTATACAATGCAATGTGATTTTAGGTTAAAATGTGATTAACTGAGCTCCATAACAAGTATATATTTGAACGGGGACACGCAACCTAGAAGGAAATTGGAATTATTCTTATCAAAATTGATAAGGATGGGGAAGGGGTAAAGACGCTGGAGAAATTGGGGGAAGAGAGGGAAAGCAGAAAGAAGAGAGGGGGCAGCGATTAGTGTAGATTAGACTGTGCCAAAAAAAATCGACATTTTTTGATTTCGCTCTTCCTCTAGTATATGATTCCCCGTTCAAAATCCGGCGGGTTCCCAAAATCTGAAGCCAATCGATTGATATTTAGAGATGCATCAAGTCTAAAACGTGTTTTTAAACATTTTTCCTCGATTTTCGAGAGGTTTTAGCTTACTGTTCCAAAATAACGGGATGTTTGACGACTGAGACACGTTATTTCATTCCAATACAAAGTATTCAATGCGTTTCAGTCGCCAGATCTACTTTCGGAAAGATATATTGGCCAAAAAAAAACCCATTTTTAAGGCCTAAAAACCGTGACTTCAACTTCCAAGTTCAATAACTTCATATTTTTAGGTCCGCGATGCGTCAATTGTTGTTTGAACATAGTCTAGTATCACATAGCATTACTTGAATTCAAAATTCCAGAGAAAATCGGCCATCAGTTGAAATAATCTTCACTCGAGTGAAAATGGACCAAAATGGCAAAAATTCAGATAGCCATAACTCAGCTGTATTTAGTCGAAATTGTATGAATCTTTGAGTTCTAAATAGGTTGGGATCTTCCCTTTAAATATCATGCATATCACTGTGATACGAAATCCATTTCACCATTTCCCACTCCGATAAGAAAAACATTTTTTCATGATTTTCACTGCCTACTAGCTGTTTAACTTTAACAGCTAGTAGGCAGGGCCGCAAAAATCGTTCTCTTAATCAAACAACACAGCAATAAATTTCAGTAATTATTCAGTTCCCTAAAATTTCCAGTTTCTACGATGATTTGGAGCGAAGTTACTAATTTTTCCAAAAAAGCTGCGTGTAGCTTTTTTTGGCTACAATTTAACCAATTTTGCACTTAAATTGGTGATTTTATATTAAATTACTCGACAAATACTAAAATTAATAGTATATGTTAAGTACAGAGTTTGTTTGAGTAGTAAAAATCAAACACTTTTAATAGTAACTTGAATCACAATTATGGTGCAAAATTGGTAAAATTGTGGCCAAAAAAGAGCAAGATGCAGCTTTTTTGAAAAAATTCATAACTTTGCACCAAATCATCTTAGAAACTGGACATTTTAGGGAACTGAAAGGAAAATGACTGAAACTTATTACTCTGTTGTTTGATTGAAACCACGGTTTTGTTGGCACTACCTACTAGCTGTTTTTTGTAAGTTAAAATCATGAACAAGTTTTTCCTTATCGGAGTGGGAGGTGGTAGAATGGATTTCGCTATATGCATTCCATTAAACGGAAGATCCCAACCTATTTAGAACTCAAAGATTCATACAATTTCGACTAAACACAGCTGAGTTGTTATTGCAATCTGAATTTTTGTCATTTTGGTCCATTTTCAAGTAGTGCGTGTTTTCCCTCGAGTGAAGATTATTTCAACTGATGGCCGATTTTCTCTGGAATTTTGAATTCAAATAATGCTATGTGATACTAGACTATGTTCAAACAACAATTGACGCATCGCGGACCTAAAAATATGAAGTTATTGAACTTGAAAGTTGAAGTCACGGTTTTTAGGCCTTAAAAAAATGGGTTTTTTGGCCAATATATCTTTCCGAAAATAGATCTGGCGACTGAAACGCATTGAATACTTTGTATTGGAATGTAATAATGTGTCTCAGGCGTCAAACATCCCGTTATTTTGGAACAGTAAGCTAAAACCTCTCGAAAATCGAGGAAAAAATTTTAAAAACACGTTTTAGACTTGATGCACCTCTAATTATCAACCGATTGACTTCAGATTTTGGGAACCCGCCGGATTTTGAACGGGGAATCATATACTAGAGGAAGAGCGAAATCAAAAAATGTCGATTTTTTTTGGCACAGTCTAGTGTAGATATGGATGTAATGTAGTATTATGCTAATAAAGGTCTTTTTTTTTCTTGTCAAAATTGTGAAGAACAATTTCATGAGCAGTTTCCTGATCTTGAGTTCAGTCACAATTACTTTGTGCAATATGTTCGCCGTATTGTTAAGAGATTCCATGAAACCTGCAGCGTTTCCAAAGGAAAATCTACAGGCCGGCCTACTGTGCTTACAGAAGCAGTCAGAGCAGATATTCAGTAAAGAATAGATGCAGCGACGACTCGCAGCCTAACTTCAGGGTAGGCCACAGCGCCAAGGCACACAAAATTTGAGGTTGGGATCGCGCTTTATAAATACAATGAATTGCACAACAAAGTCACCTTTCAATAACGGATACATATTACCTTGGCTCTTTGGCCTACCCTGAAGTTAGGCTGCGAGCCGCCGCTGAAAAGATGTGATTCCGAAGAAAATTTACATCCGTATAAGATAACTGCGACTCAACAGTTGCTGCCGCCTGATTATCCTCGCCGAGTGCAGTATTGAAATTGGTTTAACGAGTTTCTAAGCAATGACGATTTTTTAGACTTAACATTCTATAGTGACGAAGCTTCGTTTCAACTTAGCGGCTATGTGAATTTACAAAACCAGAGAGTATGGGCAGCAGAGACCCCACATATTTTTGTTGAGGTTCCGTTACATCCTTAGAAGGTTTTTATATGTCTCGAAGGAGAATCTATGGCCCTATTTTTTGTACGACAAAATTAACGCAGTTAATTATCAAGAATTACTCTTGAACTCTTTCATTGAACAACTTCTTGATGATGAGTTGCAGCAAGGCTGTTTTCAGCAGGATGGTGCGACTGCGCATACAGCAAATGCAACATTAAATCACCTACGGCAGTTCTTCGGAGATAGGTTAATCAGCAGAGATTTGTGGTCTCCTCGTTCACTAGACTTGACACCGCTAGATTATTTTTTATTCGGATATTTAAAAAATAAAGTGTGTACTGAACGACTCCACAGCTTACAAGAACTGCGCAATGCAATAACATAAACGGTGCACAACGTATCACCTGAATTTCTGATAAAAGTCTTAAACAACATGAAACGCCATGTAAATTTATGTTTGGATTAAAATGGGCAACACTTCGAACATGTGTTATAGTAAAATTTAATAATTCTCTATTTCTTTTAATTCCCTCATAGTCCTGTCACTGGTAAGTACCAACATTAAATGATTGGGAAATTCAAACACGCATCAAACAATTACGAACACTCTTTATATTTCAGTGGGCGGAACATTATTTTCGGCCACTTTTCTGTCAAATAATTAATGAATTGAACATGGCATTCATATATCAAACAGTAGGCCCACTGAGCAAACACAATTAAGTAATGTTTCATCAACAATAAAACAACGTTTAATGTTGATATAATGTTATTTGTTTGTTTTTTGCTCAGTGGGGGGACACCTAAATAATTAAAGAACCTAAGAAAAATAAATCACAAACTGAAGTCCAGTTATTTTTATTGTAATTATAATTCAGACATGAATATTTCAAATTCAAAACCATTTAAATTTGAGAGAACAAGCTTAGGCCTCTTTTAGTTTGCAAAACTTTAAACACATTACATACAATTACGATTATGTTCGATTTAACTGTAAACAATCGTCCTAATTAATGACTACTTAAGACAACAAATATCTTTATAATTCATGTTTTGTTTTGAAGCAATAAAAAACAAAACAATTATATAGTAAATTGTAAACTGGTTTGCTTCACAGGTATAAGCAAGTAGTTTGAATATAATATGCGTTATCAGTGAATAATAAAAATGCACGATAACACGATAAAGCAAGAATAACGGTAGTAATTATACGTCTAAAAAAAAATAAAAAAGCTCCTTAAACGGATCGATAAAAATTTGATTTTGATGGGGTATGATACAGGAAAGTTTGAGCTATTTTTTGGTGGTAAGCCCTACCCTCCGCGGTTCGATAAAATTTATATAGGCCACTTAGAAGTTTAAATACAATAAATTAAAGTTGCTACGTTTAAATAATTATAACTATCGGTAAACATTATCAATTAATTAATATTTAGTGGTATGTTATAGAAAAATGTATGTTTAATAAACGCTAAAAAGACTGTATTAATATATTAGGTGAGTGCGATGTAATCAATTATCAAAACTCATCCATTTTTCGCGTGTTGTTCGCGATCTGAAATTGATCAACTTTAAACATTAATTGCACAATAGGTGTGTGCCCAAAAAATTGCAAACTTGAAATTTTATGAGGTTTTGAGTATACAATATAATAGTATTTTCTTTATTCGTCAATTTTGACATGTATTTTTCCTTCCCGAACTACCGCTAGTGCGTTCGCTTAGATCTGCCACATTGTGTGGGGGTTTCTTACAGAAGAAAGTCATATTAAAATGCCAAGGAAAAAAATCTTGAAACAGGGAAATGTCGGAAAAATTTAACATTTCAGATTGTGGCTACCAAACTAAACTCGTTGTGTTTTGCTATGAGAGTACTTAAACCATTGGTTTACTTTAAAGCACTTTATATGGTTTATAAATCCAACATTGAGTCAATTATGAGGTATGGTATTATTTTTTATGGAAATAGTACCATGGCGAATAATTTATTTATTACGCAGAAATGTGCTGTTCGAATATTATTGGGATTGAAATACAATGAAACCTGTAAAAGTCAATTTAAAAGATTGGGTATATTAACAATACCAGGGCTATATATCCACGAAATTTTAATATATAATTTTAAATACAAGCCAACATTTCAAGCCTATATAACTAACCACAATTATAACACGAGGAATAACAATTTGTATGCTTATCCTGTACACAGGCTAACCCTCTCAGAAAAATCTCCCATATATAACGGACTTAAATTTTACAACAAAATGCCACAATATATACAGAATATTAAAACATTGAAACGTTTTAAGCAATAATTACTTACTTATCTGGTGGACAAAGAAAGAAATCTACAATATTAATGAATTATAATATAATAAACATCTATGTACAATTTTATAATTTCGATTCTGTTACGTTGTAGCTTAGTATTCTAGTTATCTGACAATATTCTCTGTAATGTGCAACCTTTTGTTTATGTGTATGTTATTTATGAATAAAGATTATATATTATATGTCAGTTTTACTTTAAATAATATTAAAACAAAATTTTGAAAACTAGATTATTATCTTTAAAAACATTTTCAGTTATTTAATGTTCTTATCAAAGCATTCAGTTTGAAGTTTCGAACGAGCGTTTCCATTCCCAGACTAAGCATGAAGTAAAATTTCGAGTTTAGAAAAGCCCCGTGAAAATTTGTCGAGGGTCGCGCAGCGACCCGAGACAAATTTTCTGGGCTTTTCTAAACTCGAAATTTTACTTCATGCGCCACGCGTATAAAACACTGATTTAACGAAAAATTTAAAAACACACAAAAGACATTTTTCATGTTAATCCTCACAATTAATTCGAATTATTTTTTACGATACAAAACCTTTTGTAAGTATTCGAATCATTTTATAAATATTCGAATCCTTTTATAAATACTCGAATCCTTCTATAAGGATTCGAATCACCCACATTTGGATTCGAATACGAATCCTCTTAAAATAATGTAACGAATCCGGATCACGAATCCAGTTGAACTAAAGTATTCGAATGCCTCTTATAAATCCTCTAAAAGGATTCGAATCAGGATTCGAATCCTGAATGATTCGAATCAGGATTTGAATCTTGAATGATTTGAATCCTGCCCAACTCTGGTTTAATCAACATTAAAACAACATTTAATGTTGCTACAATGTTGATATAACGTTATTTGTTTGTTTTTTGCTTAGTGGGTAAGGATGTTATAAATTTGTAAAATATCCTAAACATGCCTCTTTCATCAATTTACCATTGTGAACCAACTTGTAAATAATAATAATAATAATAAATGCCTTTATTTTGTTCAGATATGTTACAATACATGTTATATTGAAGATATGTAGGCGAAGTTCAGTCTTTAGTCTCGTTGACTACAGAACTGCTCTTCCACTTAACCTACCTTAATTTAAGCATTATTATACAGTATAATGTACTATGTACGCATTACAATCATATAAAACAAATATAAAAATAAAGTATATCCCTATAAAATTTGAAATATGAATTTTTAAAGTGCTAATTTTAAAGTGCTAATTTACCCTCATTCAAATTATGACACATTTCACGTTTAAAATTAATCAATGAGATTTTTTATTTTTGTTGGTATATTTTATATATATTGTAGGAAAATGACCGTTGAAAGAGAGCGGTTTTATGCAACGGGGGTGAAATAGTACCTCTTGACCTCACATTGATATTATGAACATTCGATCGAAAAACTATCCTGTTATAAAGATATTCAGGTTTGTAAAAGTGCATAATTTTATAATAAAACGTAGAGCAATGTAGTATTCGACGGTTGTTCATATTTAGCCAATTTATTTCTTTTATCTTGTGCGAAATGTGATCATACTTCTTAATACCCAATATCAAACGATTACAAGAATTCTGAACCCTCTGAATACGACGTTTTGTAACATCGTCCAAGCAAGCATTGTAGATTACATCACCAAAGTTAACGCGACTTAATACCAGTGCTTCACAAAGCATGCGCTTCATTTTAATTGTTAAATAGTGCCTGGTGGAATAAATCAACTATAAATTTAAAAAAGATTTTGAGATGCACTTATTGATGTGTTTTTTAAAACGTAAATCATTGTCAATTATAAGACCCAAATTTCGAGCCGAATCTACAAAAGGAAGTGTGATATCATTAAGTTTAATTTTTAGTTGTTGTTTCGCAAGCTGAATTGATTTACGTGGGCCAAATAACATAGCTGTAGACTTATTAGGATTTATATGCAGAGAATGTTTAAGGGATTGTTCAACTATATTGGAGAGATCAAGATTAATGTTGTTGCCTGCATCTACCACGTCTTCAAGTTTAAATGAATATAACAGCTGAGTGTCATCAGCATACATGTTAGCAGAGCAGTGATTCAAGATATTTGTTAGTGTAGAGGTATAAATAGAAAATAATAAAGGACCCAATATTGAACCCTGTGGGACCCCCGACTCAACTTCAATAAAGTTAGAAGATTGACCATCCAAGACTACCCGTTGTTGCCTATTGGTTGAATATGATTTTATCAAGTTTGTTGCTGTAGTACTGAACCCGATATAATGTAGTTTCGAAATTAATAAATCGTGATTAATAGTGTCAAAAGCTTTACTGTAATCGAGTAGAGTCATCTGAACCAATAGCTTTAGTTTTAATACTATTTATAATTCGTGAAACTTCTTTAGCAGTGGTTAGGGAACATTTAAAATAATATTCAGTTACATTAGGGTTAGTGTTGTGTAAATTAAAATTTATTAGATTGTTGTCTGTCGTAATGCTAATTGAACATGAAAAATGCGCATTAATGGCGTTCGGATCATTGATGTTATGTGGCAGGCAAATTTTGGGCTTGCTACCTATTATTTCATTGTTTTTTATTTAAACATTTCCAAGTAGATAGAGGGTTATTTTTAACAGAGAATTCAATATATGCCTTCTTCTCTCTGGTCACAGCAGAATTTACAATGTTACGCAACTGTTTGTATAACTTGAAATCCTCTTGAAGCTTGGATTGTTTAAACTTCACACATGCGTTATCCCGACATCGCATCATTGATTTTAGGGTATCTGTGAGCCAAGGTGCAGGGGGCTTTGTAATTTTTCGTGTAACTAAGGGGGCATGTTTGTTAAAAGTATTAATTAAGCAGTTATTAAAAACACTCACTTTATGTTCTATATTATTTAAATAAATTATATCCTTGATACAAGATAATTCCAAATCCCTCAAGAAATCATCTCTGCATATTTCCTTAAAGTTCCGATAACTGATAAACTTAACTTGCTTTTTATGTATCATCCTAAGCTTACAATAGACTAATTCATGGTCCGAAATATTATGAATCTTTACAACATCTGATATTATGCAGCTAATCTTGTTGGATAAAACAATTAGATCTATTAAAGATTCACCCAGAGGACTAGTACGTGTTGGTTCAGTAATCACTTGTGTAAGCTTATACGTAAATTTTGAATAAATCTATTATGTTTTTAAGAAGTACTAATCATTGATTAAGTGAATCAATTTTGATGCAAACGGGCATTAGTGTTAAAAAATATATCAAACATTTTTCTAATACTAAATAACTCAAATATTTAATTGTTAAAATAAGTGAATGATTCATTTAAAATGTGGTATTTGAAGTCCTATTATTTTTATTGTAATTATAATTCATACATGAATATTTAAAATACAAAACCATTTGAATTTGAGAGTACTAGAACATAAAATTACGATTATGTTCGTATAAACTGTAAACAATACGTCTTAATTAATAAGACTACTTAAGACAACAAATATCTATATAATTCATGTTTTCTTTTGAAGCAATAAAAAACAAAACAACAATTATATAGTAAATTTTTCTTGAATAATTTTCTCACTTATCACTTGGTGAAACATTTTTAAATATTTATAATGAAGGTTTAAATTAAATTACACTTGGTTTGTTTCACAATTTTTTACTTTACTATTTACTCGATTAGTTTCGCGTTTTACAGCATTATCAGGAGTGAATTACAAAAGATACCAACAAGCTTATATATGGTCAGGTAATAAGGGATTTTAAGATTGGGGAATTCCAAATATCCTCATTGTCGACGAGGTGTTTTCCGTCTTTTATTGCCCTATTTATTTCTAGGCCTTCCCTGAGGTTTAAATTACGGCCCTTATTACCTTAATATAGAATTTTGAAATTATTAACATCTATAAAGTGGTTGTTAATTATACAATGTTTTGAAATCCCTGTACACTGTTTGTTATTTATAATTGATTTTTTATGTTCTGTTAGTCTTGTCTGAAAAGTTCTTCCTGTTTGTCCTATGTATAATGCATCACATTCACTGCACTTTAGTTCGTACACTCCACACTTTTTTAATTTGTCTATGGGGGTTTATTGTTTATTAGTAGTTTTCCTAAATTTGTCTGGTTAGTGCATATGATGCGAAATTCATTACCCTTTATATTGTTTATAATTTTATTTGACAAATCCTTAACATAATTAAGTTTGGCCCATTTTATTTCATTAATTTCTTCGATATAGAAGTGTTTCATCAATTGTTTTTTCTTTTTCTTTTTTAAGATGTTATCAACAATTTCAGCATTATATCCATTGTTGCGAGCTATTGTTTTTATGGTTGCTAATTCGATGGCGAAATCTTGATTACTCAATGGGATGTTTATTAGCCGATTTATGTATGAGTTAAATGTACTAAACTTAATTTGGTTTGTGTGATTTGAAGAATTGGGGATTATTGTGTCAGTAAATGTATCTTTTCTATATATTTAAAATTTTAAATGGTTAGTGTCAGTTTTTTCTATTGTTAAATCTAAAAAGTTTAAACTATTGTTAGTAAATTGTAAACTGGTTTGCTTCACAGGTATAAGTAAATAGTTTGAATATAATATGCGTTATCAGTGAACAGTAAAAATGCACGATAACATGATAAAGCAAGAATAACGGTAGTAATTATATGTCTAGCAGTGTGTATTGGATGAGTTATTTACTTAGTAATAAATAAACAAAAAGGCATGTAGGTTTGGATTATCATAAAATGATCTATTCGAAAAATGTTAATTATTATGAAACACTTTTATTAGACGGTATGTTTTAAACTTATTACATTAACATTATTTGCTATCACTTAATTATTGTCTGGTAAAATTAATATGTTTTTTTTAAACGTTGCGACGCACTTTTTAGAAACCCAATCTATAGCAACATTTCATCTTTCTCAATATTTTTATAGAACCAGTCGAAATATTTTAACCCCTTAAGGATCATTTGATTTGACATTTTTTTGGCGAACAAAAATCATGTTCTTTGTACTACCTACCTACATAGTAGTATATTCTAAAATAATTAAGTATGTATTTAAAATTATTTGCATGTGGGCAATTCTTTTTGGCGAAGGTTTCAGTTCAATAATTTTCACACAAAATAACAAGAGTTATCCCACTGAGCAAATTCATTTAAGTAATGTTTCATCAACATTAAAACAACGTTTAGTATTAATATAACGTTATTTGTTTGTTTTTTGCTCAGTGGGATGTTTACTGAACAATCTGTTGATACTTTTACAATTTTCCAAACAATAAATAAATTATCGTTAACACAATAAAACACTTTTAGCTTTGTTTGTATAACACAATTTATTTTTATGTGACTGCAGTTTCGGCAAATTCAGCTTGCCATTATTAAAGCCGTTTTGTAATCCGTTTTCATGTAATCACCTTTTGTATATATACCCGTATTGTTTTCAGTTTTAGACACTTCATGTTTGATAATGGCAAGCTGAATTTGCCGAAACTGCAGTCACATAAAAATAAATTGTTAAACAAACAAAGTTAAAAGTGTTTTATTGTGTTAAATTAACATGTATAACGAAGTAGAAGCCTCCACAATTCAAAATAAATTATCGTTACTTTGTAAATGATAAACTTTAATGTATAATTGAAGATAAACAAGTTAGGATATTTTAATTTTGTTTTCCCTTTAATCAATAACTAATTAATTGATTGATTTTATTGATAACTCGAAATTTTCATCTGTTCAGTCAACATAAAATTCATACAATTTACTCATTCAATTATGTGTAAATTGTATGAATTTTATGTTGATTGAACAGATGTAAATTTTGAGTGCTAAGCACTTATTATCAATAAAATCAATCAATTAATTAGTTATTGATAATGAGTGCTCAACACTCAAAATGTACATCTAACCAATAAAAATTAAAGTATAGTAAGGAATAAAAACTTTATCATTGTAGCATACTAATACTATTTCCTATTTTTTTAAAAAGAAATAACTTACAGGATTTTTGAATAACTCCTTGAGCCTCTGGTCGACGTTCATGCCTCTCTTCTCCCTTACCAGCAGGTAAATGGAGTCGATGGACTCGCAGGATCTGAGCAGCTTCTCCAGAAGCGCTTTGCCCACGAATCCAGTTCCTCCGGTGATGAAAATGTGCGCTCCGCGGTAAAATTCGGAAATGTTCTTCGAGCAGAAATCCGGCATTTTTATCGAGTCCTTGATGCAGTGCAGGTTGAAATTGTTGTTATTGTTATTGTTGTTGTTGTTGTTGTTAAGGCATTCCGGGTTGAAGTACAGCGACTCCGCCGTCGGTTTCTGCGGAGCCGTTGAAACACCCATATTCATCTAGAATTAAAATAGGAATATTAACGTTAAAGAAAATGATTTTAGTTTAAATAAAGTTCATTTTCACTTAGATTGCAGTTTAAATAAAACACTTATTACTTTCAAACAATTTATTGTACTAGCGACAATTATTTCGCCACACTGTGGCTTCTTCAGACGATGAATAATATCATTAAATAATATCATTATTATCACTGTGGCTTTTTCAGACGATGAATAATATAATTAAATAATATCATTATTATCACTGTGGCTTTTTCAGGCGAAGAATAATATCATTATTCTTCGCCTGAAGAAGCCACAGTGTATATTATTAATTAATAATATAATGTGTGTGATTTTATTATTAAAGTTGCTTCTTTAGTAGTCGATTAATTTTATCAAGAATTCACGAAATTAAAATTTACGTAACGTACATAAAACTTCCAGAATCAATACATTTTTTTTTCAGTATTTGCAAAGTTGACGAAAGCGATAAATATTTAGAAAACTAAAGAAAGTATGGGAAATTAATTAAACTATTCCCAGAAATTATTTTAATAGGACAACAAAAACGATAACTTACATACCACTTGTGAATAAATTATGAACAATGGTTCAAACAAATGAATATCTAATAATGCTCTAGTACACATAACTTTTACTACTTATATCAACTTTGAAAATAATGACGACACTAAGTAGGGGTGGGAGATTTGACTTAAGTATTCGACGCATCTTAATAATCTTAATTGTCTGCGTTTCATTCATTTGTTTTTTTAAATTCCACTCTATCAATTATTCTAGCTAAGATGATAACTTGTATTAAAAACGTTTTTATTGTTGCATAAATTAAGGTGTAGAATCGTGAACGACAAACCAAATAGGCGTGAACACAAACGCATATGTACATTTTTGTTTGTTATTTAATATTTATTTACAACTAAGTATAAAATATAAGATGTTACTTGTTCGTATTCCTAATTTGTAATTAGTATACACATTTTATACTAGCGATAAAAATACAACTAAGTATTAAATATGAGATGTCACTTGTTTGTATTCGTAATTAGTAATTAGTATACACATTTTAAATTAGCAATAAAAATATAACTAAGTATAAAATATGAGATGTCACTTGTTTGTATTCGTAATTAGCAATTAGTATACACATTTTAAACTAGCGATAAAAATACGAGTTTCACTCAAATAATTAAAACAGAAATTGTCAGTTTTTTTTTTTTGAGCGCAATTGTAGCAATAATTTTTATGTAAAATAGGTTAATTTCTTGAAATAAACTGTACTTTTTAAATATTCGTGTTTATTCAAAATAAAGTAGGTTAATGTACTAAGGAATGTGTTTAGATATTATTGTGTTCATTTATTGAGACATTTTTAGAAATTTTTAATGTTTAACGTTTATTTACGGAAAGGAATTTCTAAGAAATTTGGTTAGATATTATTGTGTTCATTTATTGAAACATTTTTTAAAAATGTTTAACGTTTATTTACGGAAAGGACTTTCCGTTAATAAACGTTAAACATTAAAAATCATTATGTATTTGTATTTTATTTTTAAGCTGTTTTATGTAACTAAATGGATTCCTTGTTTGTGTAAATGGATTCCGTTAATAAAGTAAAAGTTAAAAGTAAATAATAAATAATAATTTAAGTGTGCTTTACTACTTTAGCATACTACTTGAGGAGTATATTTTGAACTTGAACTTGAAATCGGTGTTTTATACGCGTGGCGCATGAAGTAAAATTTCGAGTTTAGAAAAGCCCCGTGAAAATTTGTCTCGGGTCGCTGCGCGACCCTCGACAAATTTACGCGGGGCTTTTCTAAACTCGAAATTTTACTTCATGCTTAGTCTGGGAGTGGAAAACACTCGTTACTTTAAAATATGTCACAATTGTTAAAATGTGTATCGTAGCTGTCACAAAGAAAAAACAAATCATTTTTATTTTATTATTTTACTTTACTTCTTTTATTTTATTTTATTTTTATTAATATTAAATAATTGTTTTTTTACCAACAACTTATGCCCATCACTTCTAAGCGTTATATATTTTTAGTTTTACTCTAAATCTGTGGTTTATACGCGTGGCGCATGAAGTAAAATTTCGAGTTTAGAAAAGCCCCCAAATTATTCAAGAAACACCATTACATTCACCTAAATTGACAGTTTAGTGTGGTTTTTGGTCTGGTGGAATCATCGGTCCGTACTTCTTTCGAAATGAAGATGGTAACACCGTTACTGTCAATGGAGAGCGGTATAGATCGATGATAACCAACTTTGTATGGCCGAAATTGAAAGAAGTTGATCTTGACAGCATTTGGTTCCAACAAGACGGGGCTACGTGCCACACAGCAAATGCAACAATTGAATTATTGCGAGAAAAGTTTATTTACGGAAAGGAATTTCTAAGGAATTTGTTTAGATATTATTGTGTTCATTTATTGAAACATTAGAAATGTTTAATGTTTAACGTTTATTTACGGAAAGGACTTTCCGTTGATAAACGTTAAACATTAAAAATTAAAAATCATTGTGTATTTGTATTTTATTTTTAAGCTGTTTTATATAACTAAATGGATTCCTTGTTTGTGTAAATGGATTCCGTTAATAAAATAAAAGTTAAAAGTAAATAATAAATAATAATTTAAGCGTGCTTTACTACTTTAGCATACTACTTGAGGAGTATATTTTGAACTTGAACTTGAAATCGGTGTTTTATACGCGTGGCGCATGAAGTAAAATTTCGAGTTTAGAAAAGCCCAGAAAATTTGTCTCGGGTCGCTGCGCGACCCTCGAACAATTTTCACGGGGCTTTTCTAAACTCGAAATTTTACTTCATGCTTAGTCTGGGAGTGGAAAACACTCGTTACTTTAAAATATGTCACAATTGTTAAAATGTGTATCGTAGCTGTCACAAAGAAAAAACAAATCATTTTTATTTTATTATTCTACTTTACTTCTTTTATTTTATTTTATTTTTATTAATATTAAATAATTGTTTTTTCACCAACAACTCTTGCCCATCACTTCTAAGCGTTATATATTTTTAGTTTTACTGTAAATCTGTGGTTTATACGCGTGGCGCATGAAGTAAAATTTCGAGTTTAGAAAAGCCCCGTGAAAATTTGTCGAGGGTCGCGCAGCGACCCGAGACAAATTTTCTACGCGGGGCTTTTCTAAACTCGAAATTTTACTTCATGCTTAGTCTGGGAGTGGAAAACACTCGTTTAAAGCTTTAGATTAAAAGATTTTCAAAAACGACCGATGCCTAAAAATGTACACCGTGTACAGGGTGCCCGTTTTTGGAGCTCAAGCAGGATTTTTGGCACTTCCATCAAACTGCTAGACCAACGCCCAACACATGACACATCACTGTAATTAGAAAAAAAAGCTGTATTTGAAAATGTAAAAATCCAAGATGGTGCCCATAAGAAAAAACAAAGTTGATGATGTTTGCCGAAAATCGAAACGTCGAATTTTTATTATGATACCACCACGCTGTAAAGCGTACAAAGTGACAATAATTTAAATTGTTTTAAAGTATCTCTTTAAATAGTCTCGCAAAATAATAAAAACTCTTTTTGAAAATGTCATTTTTTTCGACAAAAATACACCTTTTTTGGTTTAATTAAAAATAACTCAAAAACTATTGATACGGTATTTTTGGGTTTTGGCATATCCTGAAAGAGCAATATTTGTTTAACAATTACACAAAATTTCATGAAAATATCTCAAGAAATGTCCAAGTTATATTTTCTTTATATTTTAATTGCCCCAAAGCAGTGGACAAAAACACACCTTTTTGTGTTTAATTAAAAATAACTCAGAAACTATTGATAGGGTATTTTTGGATTTTAGCACGTCCTGAAAGAGCAATATTTGCCTAACACTTACACAAAATTTCATGAAAATATCTCAAGAAATGTATAAGTTATAATTTCTTTACATTTAAATTGCTCTAAAATGGTGGAAATAAACACACCTTTTTGTGTTTAATTGAAAATAACTCAAAAACTATTGATAGGGTATTTTTGGGTTTTAGAATATCCTGATGGAGCAATATTTGCTTAACAATTACACAAAATTTCATGAAAATATCTCAAGAAATGTCCAAGTTATATTTTCTTTATATTTTAATTGCCCCAAAGCAGTGGACAAAAACACACCTTTTTGTGTTTAATTAAAAATAACTCAAAAACTATTGATAGGGTGTTTTAGGATTTTAGCATATCCTGAAAGAGCAATATTTGCTTAACAATTACACAAAATCTCATGAAAATATCTCAAGAAATGTCCAAGTTATAATTTCTTTACATTTAAATTGCTCTAAAATGGTGGAACACACCTTTTTGTGTTTATTTGAAAATAACTCAAAAACTATTGATAGGATATTTTTGGGTTTTAGCATATCCTGAAAGAGCAATATTTGCTTAACAATTACACAAAATTTCATGAAATTATCTCAAGAAATGTCCAAGTTATAATTTCTTTACATTTAAATTGCTCTAAAATAGTGGAAAAAACACACCTTTTTGTGTTTAATTAAAAATAACTCAAAAACTATTGATAGGGTATTTTTATGTTTTAGCATATCCTGAAAGAGCAATATTTGCTTAACAATTACACAAAATTTCATGAAAATATCTCAAGAAATGTCCAAGTTATAATTTCCTTACATTTAAATTGCTCTAAAATGGTGGAAAAAAACACACATTTTTGTGTTTAATTGAAAATAACTCAAAAACTATTGATAGGGTATTTTTGGGTTTTAGCATATCCTGAAAGAGCAATATTTGCTTAACATATACACAAAATTTCATGAAAATATCTCAAGAAATGTCCAAGTTATAATTTCTTTACATTTAAATTGCTCTAAAATGGTGGAAAAAAACACACATTTTTGTGTTTAATTGAAAATAACTCAAAAACTATTGATAGGGTATTTTTGGGTTTTAGCATATCCTGAAAGAACAATATTTGCTTAACAATTACACAAAATTTCATGAAAATATCTCAAGAAATGCCCAAGTTATATTTTCATTATATTTTAGTTGCCCCAAAGCAGTGGACAAAAACACACCTTTTTGTGTTTAATTAAAAATAACTCAAAAACTATTGATAGGGTATTTTTGGGTTTTAGCATATCCTGAAAGAGCAATATTTGCTCAACAGTTACACAAAATTTTATGAAAATATCTCAAGAAATGTCCAAGTTATCATTTCCTTACATTTAAATTGCTCTAAAGTGGTGGAAAAAAATACACCTTTTTGTGTTTCATTGAAAATAACTCAAAAACTATTGACAGGGTATTTTTAGGTTTTGACGTATCCTGAAAGAGCAATGTGTGCTCAACATATACACAAAATTTCATGAAAATATCTCAAGAAATGTCTAACTTAAAATTTCTTTAAATTTTAATTGCCCTAAAATAGTGGACAAAAGCACACCTATTTGTGTTTAATTAAAAATAACTCAAAAACTATTGATAGGGTGTTTTTGAGTTTTGACATATCCTAAAAGAGCAATATTTGCTTAACATGTAAACAAAATTTCATGAAAATATCTCAAGAAATGTCCAAGTTAAAATTTCTTTAAATTTTAATTGCCCTAAAATAGTGGACAAAAGCACACCTGTTTGTGTTTAATTTAAAATAACTCAAAAGCTATTGATAAGGTCTTTTTGGGTTCTAAGACATCCTGAAAGAGCAATGTTTTCTCAACATCGACACAAAATTTCATAAAGATATCTCAAAAAATGTCCAAATTATAATTTCTTTAAATTTTAATTGTCCTACAACAGTAAACGCACCCTTTTGTGTTTAATTGAAAATAACTCAGAAACCATTGATATGGTATTTTTGGATCATGACATATCTTGAAAGAGCAATATTTGCTTAACATCTTAAAAAAATGTCATGGAAATATTTCAAGAAATGTCCAAGTTAAAATTTATTTCAATTTTAATTTCCCTATAACAGTGGACAAAAACACACCTTTTTTGTGTTTAATTGAAAATAACTCAAAAACTATTGATAGGCTATTTTTCTGTTTTGACATATCCTGAAAAAACAATATTTGCTTAACACTTACACAAAATTTCATGAAAATATCTCAAGAAATGTCCAAGTTATAATTTCTTTACATTTAAATTGCTCTAAAATGGTGGAAAAAAACACACCTTTTTGTGTTTAATTGAAAATAACTGAAAAACTCTTGACAGGGTATTTTTAGGTTTTGACGTATCCTGAAAGAGCAATGTTTTCTCAACACATACACAAAATGTCATGAAAATATCTCAAGAAATGTCTAACTTAAAATTTCTTTAAATTTTAATTGCCCTAAAATAGTGGACAAAAACACACCTATTTGTGTTTAATTGAAAATAACTCAAAAAATATTGATAGGGTATTTTTGAGTTTTTACATATCCTGAAAGAGCAATATTTGCTTAACATGTAAACAAAATTTCATGAAAATATCTCAAGAAATGTCCAAGTTAAAATTTCTTTAAATTTTAATTGCCCTAAAATAGTGGACAAAAACACACCTATTTGTGTTTAATTGAAAATAACTCAAAAAATATTGATAGGGTATTTTTGAGTTTTTACATATCCTGAAAGAGCAATATTTGCTTAACATGTAAACAAAATTTCATGAAAATATCTCAAGAAATGTCCAAGTTAAAATTTCTTTAAATTTTAATTGCCCTAAAATAGTGGACAAAAACACACCTATTTGTGTTTAATTGAAAATAACTCAAAAACTATTGATAAGGTATTGTTGGGTTCTGAGACATCCTGAAAGAGCAATGTCGACACAAAATTTCATAAAGATAACTCAAAAAATGTCCAAGTTATAATTTCTTTAAATTTTAATTGTCCTACAACAGTGGACAAAAAACGCACCTTTTTGTGTTTAATTGAAAATAACTCAGAAACCATTGATGGGGTATTTTTGACATATCTTGAAAGAGCAATATTTGCTTAACATCTACAAAAAAATTCATAAAAATATCTCAAGAAATGTTTAAGTTAAAATTTATTTCAATTTTAATTTCTCTAAAACAGTGGACAAAAACACACCTTTTTGTGTTTAATTGAAAATAACTCAAAAACTATTGATAGGATATTTTTGAGTTTTGACATGACAAGAAATGTTCAAGTTAAAATTTATTTCAATTTTAATTTCCCTAAAACAGTGGACAAAAACACACCTTTTTGTGTTTTATTGAAAATAACTCAAAAACTATTGATAGGATATTTTTGAGTTTTGACATATCCTGAAAGAATAATACTTGCTTAACACTTACACAAAATTTCATGAAAATATCTCAAGAAATACATAATGAAACACTTTTAACTTTGTTTGTATAACACGTTTTATTTAATGTGACTGCAGTTTCGACAAATTTAGCTTGTCATTATCAAACATGGAGTAACTTAAACTAGAGGTTTTACAGGTATATATACACAATTACAAAACAGCGGTAAAAATGGGGGTGTACATTAGGTCAACCTGGTCGTTAATTAAGGGAATTTCCAGATTAGCGCGGGCTTTGTGTATCTCTAGTGCTTCTAGCAAATTCATTTTA
The DNA here is from genome assembly GCA_932526585.2 of Philonthus cognatus. Classification (NCBI taxonomy): domain Eukaryota; kingdom Metazoa; phylum Arthropoda; class Insecta; order Coleoptera; family Staphylinidae; genus Philonthus; species Philonthus cognatus. Next base: position 7,182,287 of record OW052251.1, read on the forward strand.
CGACCCTTTTCGGCATTTATTTATTTATTTATTTCCCAACAGATAATACATCAAATTACAGGGAAAAGGTATAAAAAAAACATTCTACTAAACAGTGCGCAGTTTTAACTTAGATGTAATAATAATTAATTATGAACAAATAATATAAAAAAAAAGAATTAAATTAAATTAAAAACTAAAACAGAATACAACACAAATGAAATAATAACAATAAATCGCAATAACAATATTAATATTGATGTAACTTGTACACTCCTACAACAACGTACCTATTTGGCTTGTAAATTCTGTAAGACTACAATTAAAAATATCAACAGATTGCTCAATTCTTCCATACAATTGCTTCATAGTATTTACCGGTGAATGATAATACACATTAGTAAAACTTCTGTTGCAGATAAAGGTCGTTGGATGTCTGCAAGTTACTCTAGGCACATTAAAATTTATTAATTTTAGTAGGTTCGGATCGTCTATTGTGCAATGTACAATTTGGTATAGACATTTTAGGAGACTTGCATTTCGTCGTATATAAAGGGGATTAAGTTCAAACATAGAAAGTAATGTACTATACGAAACGTTAAAATCCGGATAAGTATGGAATTTTTTATAATATAAAAATTTTAGAAATATTTTTTGAACTCGTTCTAATAGCTGAATGTGAACATTATAATGTGGTGACCATACCGGGGCACAGTATTCTAATTTAGAGCGTACATATGCCACATATAATTTGATGATGGTACCAATATCACGAAATGGTTCACTGACCCTTTTGACAAATCCTAATATTTTCATCGATTCAGACTGCACTGCATGATAATGTAGATTAAACGATAGTTCTTTATCAAATAGTACTCCGAGATCTCTTACTGACTCGACGCGTTCTAAGTTTACATTATCTAATGAATAGCTATGGGAGATATACTGAGCAGTTCGAAAAAAGACATACTTTTGCATTTGGATGCGTTCAGTTTTAATTTGTTAAAATTACTCCATTTATTAATTTTTATTAAATCTTGCTGTAAAGTTAGACAATCATAATGTGAATAGATACACTTAAAAATTGGCATGATGGATTATGGTAAGTACATCTTTTTCAAAAGTGTGATTTTCGCCTAAAAGGTGTTTTGCAAAAGACGACTTATCACTCTGTTTAAGCCGAAAACAGCGCAAATGTTCCCTCAATCTTATGTTGAAATTACGACCAGATTGGCCAATGACAATCTGCGCAAGTTAATTTATATATTCCGGATTTATTAAATTTATCTAATTTTGTTTTACTATTAAAGATATGGTTATTGATTTTACAGTACGGTTTAAATGCAACTTGAATATTATGCCTTTTTAGGATATTTTTAACTTGAAAACTGACATTGCCAAAATAAGTTAATGATTTATATTTAATTGTTTCTTTTTCAAATGATATTCCAGCGTATAATAAATGTTTGATGTTATTAAATTTCTGTTTTTTAAGAAGTCTATCAACCAAATCACAACCATAACCATTGTTAATAGCCATAGCTCCAATCAAGTTAATTTCCTTCTCGAAAAAATTAGCTGACAAAGAGATTTTTAAGGCTCTATGAATCATTGAATTGAATGCAGCAATTTTATGTTTCTCAAGAAATGTCCAAGTTAAAATTTCTTTTAATTTTAATTGCCCTAAAATAGTGTACAGAAACACACCTATTTGTGTTTAATTGAAAATAACTCAAAAACTATTGACAGGGTATTTTAACTTACCCTGAAAGAGCAATGTTTGCTCAATACATACACAAAATTTCATGAAAATATCTCAAGAAATGTCTAACTTAAAATTTCTTTAATTTTTAATTGCCCTAAAAGAGTGGACAAAAACCCACCTTTTTGTGTTTAATGGATAATAACTCAAAAACTATTGATAGGGTCTTTTTGGATTTTGACATATCCTGAAAGAGCAATATTTGCTTAATACCTACACAGAATTTTATGCAAATATCTCAAGAAATGTCCAACTTAAAATTTCTTTAAATTTCAATTGCCCTAAAACAGTGGACAAAAACACACCCTTTTGTGTTTAATTGAAAATAACTAAAAAACTATCGATAGGGTATTTATAGGTTCTGACATATCCTGAAAGAACAATATTTACTCAACATTCACACTAGAGTTTTACGAAGATATTTCAAAAAATGTCCCAGTTATAATTACTTTAAAATGTAACTACCCTACAACAGTGAATAAAACACACCTTTTTGTCTTCAATTGAAAATAACCCAAAAACTATTGTTGGGGTTAGTTTTGGGCTTTGAGATATCCTGAAAGAGCAATGTTTGCTTAATATCCACACACAATTTCAGGAAGAATCGTCAAACAATTCAGAAGTCACATTGTTTTTTAAATCCCAACTTCGTGAAATGTTGATTTTATTTGAAAGTAACTGCAAAACTGTTAATAAAGTAAATATCTTGTGGTGGAGGCGGTTACTTTGTGAAACATTGTAAATATTTAAATAATTAACACTGATTACTTTTTTGTATTCACTTTTTATATTTAAATATAAAAAGTGAATACAAAAAAGTAATCAGTGTTAATTATTTAAATATGTTAATAAAGTATTTTCAGATTTTAACATTTTCTGAAAGCGCAATGTTTACTCAACACCTCCACGAAATTTCATAAAGATTTTTTATGAAATGTATTTATTAAATAAACGGTACAACACCTCTTCGGAAGTAGTCGGAATATTTTATGTTTCAAATCGGCATTATGTTATACTCCATATTGGGCAACTTTGCCCTAATTTAACCGAGTTTGTATCTCTTCAAATAACCGAGGTCCCCATGCTTGAGCTCCAAAAACGGGCACCCTGTATATTAGTCATTACATGACAAACAGTAGGGACACCCAAATAATCAAAGAACCTATGAAAAATAAATCCCAAATCTGGTTGGCCAATAAAAAAAACACCGAATGTATGTCATTCTTTTCTTCGTATTTTTTATGTAATTCACTTAACATGAAATTATTCCAAATATTTAATAAAGAAATACAAAACCAAATAGAAACTGAGAAAGCGAAATAAAAATTCCGACATCTCAGTAATCATCCGTTTGCCAACAAATTAAATGAAAATCACTTGTGATTCGTACATATTGCAATACACAAATTTCTAGGGGATTAGTGAAAGTCAGTAATCGCGTGTTTATTCCATTTACTAAAGGAGCCGAATAAGAAAGTTGGAAAATGCAATAATCTCGCAATTTAATTAAAAACAAGATTATTAAAAAAAACCAGTAAGTGGTTTTTCGTTCATTGATGATAATAAACAAAAATTGGTAAACTATTTAATTAATTTAGATTTCTAATTACCGTGCGATCGTTTAAAACATGGTTTAGAGTAGGCTTTGAATTTTAAATTACATTGGCACTACTGACTTTGAACACATAGATTACCATAACCTCAGAATTATTCCACCGTTCAATTAGCATTTTGCCCGTTCATCAAACAGTCAACATATTTGGATTTGTTTGTGATGTAAGTTGGTATTTAATGAACGTTACTACGATCGATCTATTTTGTACGATTGCAAAAATCGCAAACACGTTCACGATTAACAGTTCGATCATCAGAGAATTCCCTTACTGTTGTAAGTAAACAGTAAACTCCCAACTGCTGTCTCTGATGAACGGGCCCATTCTGGGCAACTGCACAAAAAAATACCGCCTACTCTAAATCATCATTCAAAAGATCGCACCGTATAAAAATAATTTTACTTACACTATGGTTTCATAGATTAGTTTGAGTAATACACAAAAATTGCTAAGCTGTTTAATTAATTAAACTTTCTAATTATAAAAATAATTTTATTTACCCATGGCTTAGGTAAATAATGAAAATGTTAATATATTTACTTAAAATATTTAAAAAAAAACTATCTGAATTATTATCTATTTATTATATATATTATTACAACCACATTACACATTACAAATTCAAATATTATTTAAACTCTTACAACTCGTTTAAACACAAAACTCATCTTATAAGTGCATATATAAAAATAACCAATAAGCTAATCCTTTATTTACTTTGTTAAAGTGTGTTATCTGCATCGTAAAATTGAAAAGACGACATTTTCAAACAGCATTAAATGATGTTATCTGAACGTAAAGTGCTCAAAGTGTTGTAATACTTATTAAACTCGCAATTATTTATTATTCAGGAAATCGCGATCGGATTTTACCGTTATTTTACATGAGTAACCGGGATATGTGCACGTTCTCTTTAGATCGGTAATCAGGTGGAAGCCCATTCACAACTCTTGTATATAAAATAAATAAATAATGGTTTTTAGAGAAGGAAATTTAAATGATCTATTTAGTAAATATACTTCCAAAAATATTAGAAGTAGAAAAATGCGTAATTCTAGATAAGAAATACTTTGCCAGCTTTTCGTCGGTCTATTTTTCCATTAGATTAGTTATTAAGTAAGGTTGAAGTTTTAACAATCTATCAAGTAACCTAACTCATTAAGAAACTTAACTAGGTTCCATATAACTTAAGCAATAAAAAAAACGAACAAATAACGTTGTATCAACATTGTCGCAACATTAAACGTTGTTTTAATGTTGATACATTACCAAGATTGCTCAGTGGGATATAACCTAATTAATATCACAAAGTGACAACTAACCTGCCCACTGAGCAAAAAACAAACAATTAACGTTACATCAACATTGCAGCAACATTTAACGTTGTTTTAATGTTGACGAAACATTACTTAAATGTGTTTGCTCGGTGGGTAACTTCACAATTATTTCAACTTAACAAATTATCATGACCAAACTAGGATAATAAGATAGATCAGGTTATATACCACACTGCTTAAAAAAATTAACGCACCACCTGCAATTTCTCGAAATTTTTAAAAAATGTGTACTATTTTTTTTTTGCAGAAGACAGTAAATTCGTTTTTATATTTTATAAATATTCATATCATTCATGACGAAGCCACTGTGTGGAGATACAATTGTCGCAGTGTCAACTAATAAACAGCGAAATCTTAACCAAGTATGTTATTTACTAAAAGTGTTTATAAATGTTCTGCAAACAATTGGAAAAATCAATTTTACTTTAGTTTAAAAGAAGTCGTGTATTTTTGACAAATAATAAATGCTACTCACACAAAAAAAAATCCTTACTGCGGATGTATTGTAGATAAACAACCACAATCACTTTTAATTAACACCAAGAATTTTTAATAACCAAATACAATATTTAACGAAATACACTAAAATTAAATAAACTTATATATTAAAAACCTTTTGCATCGATTTATGTATTGTATTGTTTGTTGCTCAAGATAACGTTTTAAGGAGAACTGCGAGTGCGGAGTGTCTTAACGCGAATGAGAATGATAATCCGTTTTCCTACTTTAAACACTCACTTTATATACTATGTATGAATACATGCGTGATAATTATAATGATACTTTCTAACTATCTTTACGGCCGTAATCTTTTTTACACGGCGACGGTCAACTGGTGCTCTCAACTAAAGTAAGGCTCGACGAACGGAATTATCCTTGCGAGGAGTTAGCTCTGAATGGTTATCGATACGTGTGATTATAATCATAATTTACTTTGTTTTAACAATTTAATAATAATAATAGTGACGTGACGATTTTCTTAATTATTCTACTTCAGAATAGCGCGTAGTACCCAACGTTTGTATTTATTATTAGCTTCATTTTAATATTTGTGCATTTTTACAGCACTTACTTTTATAAAATTTCATGAATATTTATAGAGTTATAACAAAATGTAAAACTTTAAATTCCCAACTGTAAAGGGTTTCACGTTCAGGTGAATATAACTTTGCAAATATTAGCAAATGTTGATTGAAGGAAAGAAGAAAAAATCTGCATGTTCTAGGACCATGGGCGCCCGCACATATCCTGATATAAATATTTATATTAGAAACCATATACTGATTTTTTTTTTTTTAATTTAAGTATGGTTTTATGTATTCCATATCAACATGATATCAAACTCAAGTAGTATATTTTAAACTTTACAATATATCAGTGTTTATACGCCTGGCGCATGAACTAAAATTTCGAGTTTAGAAAAGCCTAATTTGGATTGGTCGCTCCGCTTCGCTACGCGACCAATCCAAATTTTCAGGCTTTTCTAAACTCGAAATTTTACTTCATGCTTAATCTGGGATTGGAAACACTCGTTAGAAGGTTCAAATTGAAAGCTTTTACGAAATCAACGAATGTCTTTAAATTCCCTGAATATTGCATTATTTATCAAATTAATTAATTCATTTAATTGAAGATATTTTTATAAGCTATACTGATGAGAGAAAAATCTCGAAACGCGTCTATAGATGGCCTGAATAATTTGACCCAAATTGTTACATTTGCAGTAGGTTACTGTATGTAACAGCAAACACTTGTTGTATAATTCAATGTCTGTCGGGGTATTAGCCCGGGAAGTAGTTGTTTCAATGAGTGTTTGATATAGTCTTTGTAAGACTAACTTGTTGTAGATTGCGAAAAGAATCGCACTTTTAATGTTTGAAGTGTTCTGCAACCAAGAATTGGCAATTTCATTTATACTTATTTTTATAATTGTCCAACAATTATTAAAATTCACAAAATAAATAAAACTGATTGAACATTTTATAAGGTAATGAAATCATAGAAAATGCACACTTCTGTGCAATAAAATTATGCACAAGTCTTATAACTAATTTTCACAATATTCTAGTTGTATAATTCGGGTCTATGTTAATTGCATAGCAGCAGTTTCAATAAATGATAAAACACTTTAACTTGAAAATAACACCTTTATTAAAATACCAAAACTATACCTTCTAAAAAAAGCTCGTAATAAAGACAACAAAGCCGAAATAGAAAAACCATCTTCTATTTTAGTTAGAATTCGAATTTTTGAATTGTTGTCTAATTGACGCACCATTTTGACATTAAGGAAACTAACATATTTACATATTTTCGTAACTAGAAAACTCATCACGTCCGTTTTAAACTATAACATATTTATAAATGAAATTGCCAATTCTTGGTTGCAGAATACTTCAAACATTAAAAGTGCCGAGATTCTTTTCGCAATCTACAACAAGTTAGTCTTACAAAGACTATATCAAGCACTCATTGAAACATTTGCAGTAGGTTACTGTATGTAACAGCAAACACTTGTTGTATAATTCAATGTCCGTCGGGGTATTAGCCCAGGAAGTAGTCGTTTCAATGAGTGTTTGATATAGTCTTTGTAAGACTAACTTGTTGTAGATTGCGAAAAGAATCTCGGCACTTTTAATGTTTTTAACATATTTTGTGTGCTTAATTTTATTGCACAGAAGTGTACGAAAACTTTTTACGTTTATGTGAAAATAACTCAAAATATATTATTAACATATATTTTGATTTTTATATATTTTGAAAGAGCAACAATTGAGTAATATGCACACCTGGTTTTATGAAGATATCTCAAATAGAATCCAAGATTTGAAGTCTTGAAACTTTTATATCACTTAAAAAAATTAAATAAAACACTGTTTATCACTTTGTTTGTATAACAATTGGTTTATTTGGTGACTATAGTTTCGATACTACACGTATCATTATCAAACCGTTAGTAACAAAAAACTACAAAGGAACATTATTTATATTTGCAAATTTTCTAACAGCGTTAAAGAGGGGGGTGTATTTAAGGTCAAGCTGGTCGTTAATTACGGGAATTTCCCGATTAGCGCGGGCTCTGTGAATCTCCAAAGACTCCAGGAGGTCCATCTTTCTACCCTTCTCGGCAAAGTGAATAACTGAAAGTACATCCTCGCCAAAAGAATGGTTATTTTCAATCAAATGTTTGGCGAAAGATGACTTATCAATTAATCTATGCCGAAAAGAGTAAAGATGCTCACTGAGTCTGGTCTTAAAATTACGACCAGATTGACCTATATACACTCCCTTACAATCATTACAGGTTAATTTATATATTCCTGATTTGTAAATACTTGGTATCTGAGTCTTATGGTTAAAAATATAATTTTTAATTTTTGTAAATGGTTTCATCATTATTATTATTATTATCATTAGTCACCAAATAAACCAATTGTTATACAAACAAAGTGATAAACAGTGTTTTATTTATGTTCAACAATGTATAACGAAGTAGAAGCCTCTATAATCAGTGAATTAAAAAAATTAAACCTGTTTCACGTTCAAGTGAAAATAACTCAAAAACTATCGATTGCGTATATTTTGAATTTCACTTTTTTTGAAAGACCAATAACTGTGTGATATGCACACCCAATTTTATTAAAATATCTGAAATAATATCCAAGTTATAAACTCTTGAAATTATTATATCACCAAAAATGTTCAAAATTTACTTCCGTTTCGCGATCAAGTGAATATAACTCAAAAACTATCGATGGCGTGTATTCTGATTTTTACATATTTTGAAATACCAATAATTATGTGATATGCCACCAAGTTTTGTTAACATATCTTAAATAATATCCAAGTTATGAACTCTTGAAATTTCTATATCACTCAAAATAATCAAAATTTAAAGTGAAAATAACTCCAAAACTCTTATTGCGGTATATTTTGATTTTCACATATTCTAAAAGACAAATAATTGTGTGATATGCACACCAAGTTTTATTAAAATGTCTTTAATCATATCCAAGTTATAAACTCTTGAAATTTCTATATCACTTAAAATAATCAAAATTTAGGCCCGTTTCGCAATCAAGTGAAAATAACTCAAAAACTATTATTGGGGTATATTTTGATTTTCACATGTTTTGAAAGACCAATAATTGTGTAATATGCCCACCAGATTTTATAAATATATCTTAAATAATATCCAAGTTATGAACTCTTGAAACTTTTATATCGCATAAATTAACCAAAATTGACTCCTGTTTCGCGATCAAGTGAAAATAACTCAAAAACTATCGATGGCGTATAATTTGATTTTTACATATTTTAAAAGACTAATAATCGGGTGATATGTACACCAAGTTTTTTAAAGATATCTTAAACAGGATCCAAGTTATGAACTCTTGAAATTTCTATATCACTCAAAATAATCAAAATTTACTCCCGTTTCGCGATTAAGTGAAAATAACTCAAAAACTATTATTGGGGTATATTTTGATTTTCACATATTTGGAAAGACCAATAATTGTGTAATATTCACACCAGGTTTTATTAATATATCTTAAACAATATCCAAGTTATGAATTCTTGAAACTTTTATATCGCATAAATTAACCAAAATTGACTCCTGTTTCGCGATCAAGTAAAAATAACTCAAAAACTATCGATGGCGTATAATTTGATTTTTACATATTTTAAAAGACTAATAATCGGGTGATATGTACACCAATTTTTTTAAAGATATCTTAAACAGGATCCAAGTTATGAACTCTTGAAATTTCTATATCACTCAAAATAATCAAAATTTACTCCCGTTTCGCGATTAAGTGAAAATAACCCAAAAACTATTATTGGGGTATATTTTGATTTTCACATATTTTGAAAGACCAATAATTGTGTAATATTCACACCAGGTTTTATTAATATATCTTAAATAATATCCAAGTTATGAACTCTTGAAACTTTTATATCGCATAAATTAACCAAAATTGACTCCTGTTTCGTGATCAAGTGAAAATAACTCAAAAACTATCGATGGCGTATAATTTGATTTTTACATATTTTAAAAGACTAATAATCGGGTGATATGTACACCAATTTTTTTAAAGATATCTTAAACAGGATCCAAGTTATGAACTCTTGAAATTTCTATATCACTCAAAATAATCAAAATTTACTCCCGTTTCGCGATTAAGTGAAAATAACCCAAAAACTATTATTGGGGTATATTTTGATTTTCACATATTTTGAAAGACCAATAATTGTGTAATATTCACACCAGGTTTTATTAATATATCTTAAATAATATCCAAGTTATGAACTCTTGAAACTTTTATATCGCATAAATTAACCAAAATTGACTCCTGTTTCGTGATCAAGTGAAAATAACTCAAAAACTATCGATGGCGTATAATTTGATTTTTACATATTTTAAAAGACTAATAATCGGGTGATATTTACACCAAGTTTTTTAAAGATATCTTAAACAGGATCCAAGTTATGAACTCTTGAAATTTCTATATCACTCAAAATAATCAAAATTTACTCCCGTTCCGCGATTAAGTGAAAATAACTCAAAAACTATTATTGGGGTATATTTTGATTTTCACATATTTTGAAAGACCAATAATTGTGTAATATTCACACCAGGTTTTATTAATATATCTTAAATAATATCCAAGTCATGAACTCTTGAAACTTTTATATCGCATAAATTAACCAAAATTGACTCCTGTTTCGCGATCAAGTGAAAATAACTCAAAAACTATCGATGGCGTATAATTTGATTTCTACATATTTTAAAAGACTAATAATCGGGTGATATGAACACCAAGTTTTTTAAAGATATCTTAAACAGGATCCAAGTTATGAACTCTTGAAATTTCTATATCACTCAAAATAATCAAAATTTACTCCCGTTCCGCGATTAAGTGAAAATAACTCAAAAACTATTATTGGGGTATATTTTGATTTTCACATATTTTGAAAGACCAATAATTGTGTAATATTCACACCAGATTTTATTAATATATCTTAAATAATATCCAAGTTAAGAACTCTTGAAACTTTTATATCGCATAAATTAACCAAAATTGACTCCTGTTTCGCGATCAATTGAAAATAACTCAAAAACTATCGATGGCGTATATTTTGATTTTCACATATTTTGAAAGACTAATAATTGCGTGATGTGCATACCAAGTTTTATAAAGATATCTTAAATAGGATCCAAGTTATAAACTCTGGAAATTTCTATATCACTCAAAATAATCAAAATTTACTCCCGTTTCGCGATCAAAGCAAAATAACTCAAAAAATATTATTGTGGTATATTTTTATTTTCACGTATTTTGAAAGATTAATAATTGTGTGATACGCACACTAAGTTTTATTAAAATATCTCAAATAATATCCAAGTTATGAACGCTTAAAATGTCTATTTTACTCAAAGTAATAAAAATTTACTCTCGTTTCGCGATTAAGTGAAATTAACTCAAAAACTATCGATGGCGTGTATTTTGATTTTCACATATTTTGAAAGACCAATAATTGAGTGATATGCACACCAAGTTTTATCAAAATATCTTAAATAATATCTAAGTAATGAACTCTTGAAATTTCTACATCACTCAAAATATTCAAAATCTACACCCGTTTCGAGATCAAGTGAAAATAACTCGAAAACTATTATTGGGGTATATTTTTATTTTTACATACATTAAAAGATCAATAGTTATGTGTTATGCACACCAAGTTTTATTAAAATATCTTAGATAATATTCAAGTTATGAACTCTTGAAATTTCTATATCTCTCAAAATAATCAAATATACCTTCGGTTTCACGTTTGAGTGAATATAACTCAAAAACTATCGGTGAGGTATATTTTGATTTTTACATATTTTAAAAGAATAATAATTGAATGATGTGCACATTAAGTTTTATACAGATATCTTAAATAGTGTCCAAGTTATGATCTCTCAAAACTTCAATATGACTCGAAATTATTAAAATTGTGTAGCAAGGTTGTCCCACTGATGACGGTCTTGAAACCTGAAATGCGTATACAGTTATCCGGTGAATGAATGAGTACGAAACACAAATTCATATTCTTGAATTCAGTATTGTTTTCTATAACTTTAGTTAACTTCTGTTTATCAGATGATTAACGTGTAGGGCTGACTAAGTTATTACCGTAGGGGATTGTCCTACTAGTCAATCAGGTGAGTTCTGTTAACACGCAGGGCCGACTTTTGCGTGGCAAACGAAAGATTGTCCCACTAGTTAATCATTCGATTACCGTACAGGGCCGATCCAAATTACCACAGTAAAAGATTGTCCCACTAGTTAGCTGAACAGGGGAATTTGATTTGCGGTGTACAAGTAAGGAGACTAAAGAAAAGAAACAACCTGCATATCAATAATGTTTACCTTAAATAAAAAATTAAAGCTCAAAGTCTTACGTTTCCAAAATTTGAGCAGAACCGATCTAAGTTAGTATAGTAAACGATTGTCCCACTAGTTGCTGGACTGGGAGATTGATATGCAGGCCGATCTGAGCGCGAAGCCGAAAGGTATCAAATCAGATAATTAACGTGCAGGTCCGATCCAAGTTAGTATCATAGGGAATTGTCTAACTAGTTGATCAGTTGAGTTCTGTTAACATGCAGGGCCGACTTTTACGTCACAAACGAAAGAATGTCCCACTAGTTAATCAAGCGATTAACGTACAAGGCCGATTCAAGTTAGCACAGTAAAATATTGTCCCTCTAGTTAGCTGAGCTAGGGGATTTGATTTGCTATATGCAAGTAAGTATACTTTAAAGAAAAGAAAAAACCCTGAATATCAATAATTTCTACCTTTATTTTCATGTAATTAGAAACAAAATTCCGCAACTAAAAAATAAATAATAAAAGCTCAAAGTTGACAAACGCTTCGTGAAATAAACCGACTATAACTATTTCAATTTGTTGTGTGGAAACAAATATCATAAGAACAGAAACCAAAGGAAAAACGTTTTATAAAAGTTACAACAATATGGAACGTTGTTTGAACGTTGTTGAAATATTTTTAAATATGTTTGCTCAGTGGAAAATTGCTCAAATTGTAGATTATATTTTTACCGAAATTTCGTTGTATCTAGGGATTTTTTGCTGATTTGGCAACACTGCAGGTTAAGCTGGATTACAGTCATTAATGTTAGGGTAAGTGTTAGACATTTATAGCACGTTTATTTTAACTACCTGAGAAATGAGAAAACATATGTGCTCAACACCAACAGTTCTTACACGCGACTTGTTTAACTTATCGAAAGTGCATTAAGGCATCGAAATGACATTATTTTCATGCACATCATTTAATTAGTTATACAGATAAACTCTGCAGAGATACAAATATGTCCAAATTTCTTCACATTCTAGTTAAATTAAACGAGATCTTTACACAAACAAGGATAGATATTACATTTAATAAGGTCAGATCAGATAACAGTTAATAAGGTTAGGTTAGATGACAGTCAAAGAGGTTAGGTTAGTTGACAGTCAATGAGATTAGGTTATGACAGTCAATGAGGTTAGGTTAGATGACAATCAATAAGTTTAGGCATGACATTTTCGCAGATTTGTCAATTTGATTGACAATTTGAAAAATCAAAGTGAGTCCAGTTCACATAGCCAAATATTGTGCTGCTAGTTTTTTTTTCTAGTAACTGTACGTCAGGTTAGATAAGAGTTTCAAGGTTACACAGTAAATGAAGTTAGGTTATACGGTGCTTTCTGAAACTGATCATACGAAATTTGTCAGTTAGATAGGATTTTAACATGTAAATTTGACAGTTGCCGGGCGATCGATCGTGCGATCATGTTCAGAAATAAGATCCTAGATAAGATGACAATGAGATTATGTGGGATAAGCGTCAAATTACTGTCAATGAGGTTAGGTTTTGTGAATGACAGGCATACGTCAGATTAGGTAAAACTTTCTAGGTTAGAGGACAGTAATTGAGGTTAGTTTATACGCTGCTTGGAACTCTTTTAGAATAACGAGCAAAAGCGTGACAATTAATTCATCGATTAGCAACGTGAAACTCACCCAACGCAATCAAGAATAAATATTCCCAAACATCCCGATTTTATTGTAAACGATCGAATTGTACTGACTAACAACAAACAATGTCCAGTCGTAATTATACCGACTTACAAACTGGACAACTCATTTGTAACTGACCGACATTCAATTCCGCGTACTCGGTATTAGAGAGGGTGTGTGTGGGAAAACGCGTGCCTTTCCCTAGGACTTGCAACAATAAAAGTGACATCTGTTCTTTCGTTTAACGTCAATTATTAAACCGCACGTACCGTGCCACACGTATTATCGATCACGGAACTTAATAAATGATGGCGGTTTTTGTTCTTCGCCCGATTTTATTACCGCCCTGATTGTCGAGGATATTAATACACCTGACTGTGATTAATTTATGTGTGGGTGTTCTTGTTGAGTGAATTGGTGGTAGTTTTTTTTTTTCAACATATCTATTACATTTAACAACAATATCATGCATTTACGATTGTATTTCACGATATCTACTTAATTTATACAAATGTGTAAACCTGAGAACAAGTGAAAACAGTGGTTAGATAAAATAGTAGTTTATAATCCAAGTGCGGAAAAACAATTTTCCCTGGTGAGCGCTGTTTTGAAGCACGGCGACGAAGAAGTTTTTGTACAATTTCTATGTTTCTCATCAACTTTCTTTAACCCTAACCTAAAAGTAGTTGTTTCAATGGATATTTATTGTCTTGAGTTGTCTTATTAATTAAGACTTTGTTTGCATTTTCACGAATAGTTTTTTCGTAATTTTATATATTTCTTTAACCCATTAAGCACCATTGATACATTTTTGGCTTATTAAATGACTTAATAAGTTAATTTAATACAAGGTGGCGCAAAAGTTGTCACCAGATGTTTTTTGGCTGTGACCCGAAAATGCAGCCCTCAGAATTTCGGATGTGGCTTGGGCGCTATTGTATTTAACCAATCAATTCAATTTAGTTCTATTCGCTTGTCATTACTATTTACAGTTACATTATTCGTTTGTATATTTCCAAACTTTTATAAGTTATAAAATAACACACCTACAGCAGGACTAAACTGTATCATTAATAAATATCAAATATTTTGAATAATTATCTACTTGATCAAATATACATTCTATGGGAGTTGAAGCAGGTGGCTGCTTTGTAATAATCCTTTGTTTCACTAGCTCTCCCGCCCGCATGATATCAACCGGTAATTGTTTTGAAAACGACAAAAATACGACGATGCATATTTTAAACTTACCGATCGATTCAGGCCATCCTCTTCCACACAACAGTATGAATACATCATCTGAAATAGAAGAAGAAAGAACACGTTATTGAACAGTATTTTCATAATTACAGGCTTCTAAGGAAATTGTAGACTATACAATTTACAAATAAACTACTTGCCAAAAAAAATGCAACACTTTAAAGGAGCTGAGTCACAAAGCTGAAAATTTAACAAAACAACTGGCTGCATGTAAAAAGTCTTTCATAATAATGTTGTATTAATACACCAAGAATTTGCTGTGAAACACACAATCTGTAACAAGAAAGTTAAAAACCGTAGTACAAACCAGAGCTGGGACGAATCCTCATAAAAAAGATTCGAATCACGAATCCGAATCACCTAATATGATTCGAATCACGAATACTCGCATAAAGGATTCGTAAGAGATAAAAATGATTCGAATCAAAGATTCGAATCCTGTTTTTTTGAATCACGATTACAATTCCTTCAAGAATAAATTTGATTTTATTATTTTTTTGTAACCATTAATATATAAATATCGGTACCAGTTGTTTTAATAAAAATATTCAAAACCTAATTAATTATTATTAACACTGAACATCGTTGATAATAGACTAAATATCTGATTCCCTGTTACTCTAATTGAAGATGTATTTGTGTGTTTCTGAACTGCACTTTAAATCAGTGTTTTGTACGCGTGGCGCATGAAGTAAAATTTCGAGTTTAGAAAAGCCCGAAAATTTGTCTGGGGTCGCTGCGCGACCCGAGACAAATTTTCACGGGGCTTTTCTAAACTCGAAATTTTACTTCATGCTTAGTCTGGGAGTGGAAACACCCGTTTAAAACTTCAAAATGAACTCTACTATAAAATCGACGAATGCCTGAAAGTTACGTATAAAGCCAATATGTTAAAGCTATTAAGAAATATAAGTTTAATTTGAAGCTTTAAACGAGTGTTGTCCACTCCCAGACTAAGCATGAAGTAAAATTTCGAGTTTAGAAAAGCCCCGTGAAAATTTGTTGAGAGTCGCGCAGCGACCCGAGACAAATTTTCTGGGCTTTTCTAAACTCGAAATTTTACTTCATGCGCCACGCGTACAAAACAAAAATATTGTGAATTTATGTATATTTGAACCACACTTGAAATCAGTGTTTTATACGCGTGGCGCATGAAGTAAAATTTCGAGTTTAGAAAAGCCCAGAAAATTTGTCTCGGGTCGCTGCGCGACCCTCGACAAATTTTCACGGGGCTTTTCTAAACTCGAAATTTTACTTCATGCTTAGCCTGGGAGTGGGAAACACCAATTCGAATTGAACTTTAAGAAAAAACAAGGAATATCTAAAGATTTACAGAAAATAGGCTGAATTTGGAATACGTATACTTAAAAGAAAAATTCCCTGTATCTGTTTGCTCCGAAGAAATATGAATAATTATAAACCATAATGAAGATAACAATTAATTCTCAAAAAACACTCGTTAATTAATATTATACACAATTGAAGTTTGTTAAACAATGGCGGCGACAAAGAAAAAACATGTATTTTTAATCTTCTAGTAGAAATGCGTTTTATGTTAAGGAAACTATCCATCTTTCAGCTAGTAATACAAGTCCTTTCTGCTAGCAGCAATTGTCCTTTTAGTAGTAGATGAAGCAACTACTATTTTGTTCCTTCTACTATCACTAGGACTTTCTGCAACTAGTTGTAGTACAGGCTCCGTCTGCTGGTGGCAAGACACGATGAGCCAGAGCCATCTGAACAAGACGTTCTGTTAATAGCAGTAGTTCTTTTTGCTAGTAGAAATAGTGTTTTTCGCTATCAAAAAACGACTGCTAGGTCTTTCTGCTGCTAGTAGTAGTACAGGCTCTATCTGCCGGTGGCAAGATTTGAAGCTAGAACCATCTAAGCTAGAAGCCCTGTCTGCCAATAGCGGTAGTTGTTTCTGCTAGTAGAAATAGCGTGTTCTGCTAAAAAGTAAACGTTTCTATCAGTAGTAGTAGTTATTTCAGCTAGTAGTACAATTTCTGTGTGCGTTCGTCCTTTCAGTAGGAGAAAGAACAAGTCCTATTTTGTTCCTTCTACTACGAGTAGGTCTTTCTACTACTAGTACGGACGGAACCTGTACTACAGGTTCCGTCTGCTGATGGCAAGACATCTGAAGCTAGAACCATCTGAACTAGAAGCCCCGTTAATAGCGGTAGTTCTTTCTGCTGTAGTAATTCTTTTAGCTAGTAGCAGTTGTTCTCAAGACCGTAGCCGTAAGGGGGGGGGGGGTTCAAACCCCCCCTGAAATTTTTAAAATTATAAATTTTGGTATGTAAAAGCGGGACTGTAAGAGCAAAAAAAAATGTCGTATTCGAATGCCTCTTTTGTATCCTCTAAAAGGATTCGAATCCAGGATTCGAATCCTGAATGATTCGAATCCTGCCCAGCTCTGTTACAAAGTAAGTGCCATTTGCTGGGCGAACGTTGTTGCTTCGATTGTTAACAATGCCTAGAATTGGTAGAAGAGCGCGGTTTAACCAATTGTCTGACTTTGAAAGAGGGCGAATTGTTGGCCTACAGGTAATCCGTTTCGTAAAATTGCTCGAAGATTGAATCGAAACCCCTTAACAGCGCTTCGAGGCAAGGCCGATGCTAGAAAAAAAATTTCGAGGGGGCTTTACTGGTAAAAATATTATTTTTGCTCTTTCAGCTTCACTTGTTACTCACTTGTTACTCCGTTGACTCATATATATATAACTTGATCCTAAAAACATCATGTTTCCCGGATGTCTGGAAATCTGCTCGAATATGCCCAATTTTCAAGGCAGGTAATAGGAACTTAATCACCAACCACAGGCCAATTGCGTTAATAAACAACTTCTCAAAATTATTTGAAGCCATTCTTTCAACGAAAATGTACCAGCACGCGCAGAATTACTTTACGCCTTTCCAACACGGTTTTATCCGAGGTCGATCCACAACCACTAACTTGTTTAACTTTGTACAATTTGCCTCTGAAGTTTTAGATAGACGTGGACAAGTCGATTCTATATACCTAGATTTCAAGAAGGCTTTTGATAGTATTAGCCATAGCATTATATTGCAGAAACTGCCTAATTTCGGATTTTCCCCCTCCCTTTGTCACTTATTGGAATCCTATCTATCCAACCGCAGCCAATATGTTGAATTTAATAGTTTTAAATCACCGAGTTTTACGTCTACAAGTGGTGTACCCCAGGGGTCGAATTTGGGCCCACTCATATTTATCTGCTTCATTAATGATGTCGTAGTGGGTATTAAGTCACACATACATATATATGCTGACGATATCAAGCTTTATCGAGAGATAAAGTCAAAAACAGATTGTGATATTTTATCAAGTGATATCAACCAAATTCATGAGTGGTGTATCATGAATGACCTCCCCCTAAACCTCAATAAGTGCAATTTTATTAGTTTCAACAAATCCCATCAGTTTTAATTATGCTATTTGCAATGACATCATATCAGGTTGTTGTACAATTAAGGATCTAGGAGTGCTGCTCGATTCCAAATTAACCTTTCATGAACACATTGAAAAGGTATGTAAATCTAGTTACAAAATGTTAGGATTTATTGCACGTAACTCAAAGGACCTCAGGAATATCGACACGTTACCTAAAATGTACGATACATTTGTACGGACCAAACTAGAGTACTGCTCTATTATCTGGTCGCCATACCTCGCTTGCTCAATTAACCAACTAGAGAGCATTCAACGCAAATTTCTAAAAATGATTTATTACAAAAAACACCGAGCTTATCCTGTTCAAAATTACAATCACGATAATCTGCTTCGAGAGTTCAATATGCACTCCCTCGAAACACGTCGGAAACTATCTTCTCTGTTATTTCTACACAAACTATTAAATAATGAAATCGACGATATCCACTTAATGTCAAAACTTAATTTCTATGTACCAAGATTGAATTCCCGAAGCAGATGTACATTTGCATACACCGAGAACTAATGTTCTCCATTATTCTCCCTTAAACTGCATGGTACGACACTGTAACAATGTTCCAGACATGGATATATTTAATGTAACCTCCCTTGATATCAGAATATCAGAACCTCATTGTCACCGTTAATATAAGTCTTTTCTTTTGTTTTTTGTTATCAAATATGCCATATAATTTATCCACTACTCTACTTTATTACTACCATTTTGTATTAATGTTTATTTTTAGTATTAATGTTTATTTTTAGTTAGTATATTTTAAAAAATACTGTATTTTTCTCTGTAAATAGAATTTATTCTGCTTAGAAATAAACTATTATTATTATTCAGGACCGTTTTTACCTACAAAAATTTACCATTTTGATAACTTCGGGGAGGGGGGGGTTGAACTCCCATATACTCCCCCCCCCCCTGTGGCTACGGCCTTGCTTCGAGCATGGACTGCGTGGTCTGAGAAACATATCCAACATCGTCCGATCCTGGAAGCGGACGTCCTCGAGCAACTATCGAACGTAAAGATCGTTGCTTTTTGCTTTGCACAAGAGGAGGGGTCGCTTAGCGTCGATGCACTGCGGTCTCCGTGGTCCATTTGTGGACCTCTGGATGATTTACTCCCTGTATACTCCTGTGTCTTCTATGAAGTTTAGGAGTTTGAGCCACACCACGCTTATAAAACACTGATTTCAGGCGAAATCTTCAACTGTTTGTTTAGAAGAAAATACATTAATCATGTCAACTATCAATTGTTTAAATGATAGGAAAAGTGAACACATTACCATTTTTTATTTGTGGTATAGGTGTTTTTACTTTCCCCCATATGCAAAACAAAGGGAAAGTATTGTTTCGCGAAATTGCTCAAATCAAAAATTTTAATAAATATATCCATTTTGAGGTCCCTGAGTTGATTAAGATCATTCTTGAAAAATCTCTTCTGTAATTCTAAACCAATGAAGCTGTTAAGGTGACACTATAAACTTAAGCTTTTTATCACAATAGTAGTATTCGATCAACTTTTGGTGAAAATGCGGAAACAGGAAGTGGTTAGTTCTGGTTCTTTAAGGAGTGCGCATTTCTGCACTGCACTTAGGCTTCCTTCTGTCGACCACCCAGCCTCGGCTCAGCCAGCCTACCTGGTTTAGGTAGTCTAGCAGAGCCGAGGTGGGGAGATCCCTTATGTAGGCCATCTTTCACCTAGCCTTCACCCATCTTGTTATACATTGCTGAGTCACTACTTGAGTTTATTCTGGCAACTAACCTTTCCATATGTAATATTGGTACCGAACCCACATTTATTACTTCCAGCAGGCGCGAGGTTCTAGACATAACATTGGTCTCGGACCTGGCGCACAGCAAAGTTAAAAATTGGAAGGTCAGTGGCGAACACTCCTTCTCCGACCATAGGTATACACCGTGTAATCGAACTAATGTACATCCTCTTAAGGGCGTATACACAAAATATTTTGACACCAATTGCAGCAAAAATAAAATCGGAAAAAAAAAAAAGGATTTTTCATAATTTTTCATGCATTTATTACTTTTTGAGAACTTCTGGTTACCTGTGATCATGATATTTTTCGTGGATGCGTAAGTTGTTGTATTTTTTATTTACTTTTACTACTGCGAGGCGCATAAATCACTTCGCACGCACTATCGAGACGTATAAATCACTTAGCACGCACTACACACACACACAAACTGTCTAGAATTACTAGATGAAACTGGGTCACGTATAACAAAAATCACAATAAGTGTTCAAACTGACGTCCGCCGCACTCAATGCACATTTGGGCTCTACGTATCCAATTTGCACGAACAGTAGCAAACATTTCACGAGGTTTTTCACGAATGGTATTAGCCGCGGCGTTTACTCGTAGACTTCACTTTTAAAGTATCCCCAAAGAAAAAAATCTAAGGGGTTTAAATCCGGACTTCTTGGAGGCCATGGTACAGGGCCTCCACGACCAACCCAACGTCCTGGAAACTCATCATTCAAATATCTTCTAACGCGCCTTTTATAGTGAGCTGGCGCACCATCTTGCAAATACCACATTCTTCTAAGAACCGCTAAGGGTACATTTTCTAGAAGATCTAAAAGGTCATCTTGCAAAAATCGTAAATATCGTTCTCCATTCAAATTAAATTAGAACATAAATAGCCCAATTAATTGATCATTTAAAATACCTGCCCAGATATTAAGGGAGAAGCGATGCTGGAAATGAGTTCTACGCGTAACACGAGGATTTTCTATTGCATAAACATGCATATTATGGAAATTAAAACTTCCATTACGCGTAAAGCACGATTCGCCGGTCACTAAAATGTCTTTGGTAAAGTTAGGATTTTGAACATTTTGTGCCAAAATCCATTGACAAAATGCAATTCTTTTGGGAAAATCATGGGGTTGAAGATGTTGTACACGCTGATAGTGATACGGATAAAAATTATTGTCTCGTATAACACTGCTGACAAATGTGTGCGATACATTTAGCTGAGCGGCGATAATACGGGTACTTAAACCAGGATCCGCTTCCAACAGATTCAAAATTTCATCTTCCGCTCGCAAATATCGCATTAGACGGTCACCACCTCCGGCGGCTCCGGCGGCTCCGGCGACGGGCAGCAAGCTTCCAGTGTCGCGTGCTCTTTGTAATAAATTTCTAAATCGGTTTGGCGGTGGTAAGTGTCGTTCAGGAAATCGCTCTTGATAAATTCTTACAGCTTCCGCGGAATTACACCGAGTTTCACCGTAAATAAGAAACATGTCTGCCAATTCAATGTTTGAATAAACGTATCGCGCCATGTTACAAAATGTAGATGTTTCATTGAATAAGTTTCACCATAGACTAAACAGCAAACTATTTTTGTGTTTAAAAATCATCCACCCTCGCCGCTCTTATCTAAACATTTCAATAAGAGTGGAGATAAAGTGAAGTGTGAACCTAATAAGGAAAAATATTGAATTTCATTAACACGTTTAGAAAATATTCTGAATTTAGTCAGCAATGGGTACTTATGAAAACGATAACATAGACATAATTCTTCACAATCTGACCCACTTTTCTCTGAATGGTGTAATTCGATATCCAAATCGTTTAAAAACTACCAGTCTATGTGGAATCTCTCTTAAAATACGCAATGTGCGCGTATACCAGATACCACAAACATGTGGCCTATTATTATTAATTATTTTTAATAATTATTTGTGAGCTATCTACTAAAGGTATGGTAATTTCAAATGCAGGTATTGTTTATTTAAACGCTGCCCCTTATGTGGTATAGAGCCTGTACAGTAGTTCGTTTACACGCTGTATAGAGTTTCAGGTGGATATGCACTTTCCAGTGAACCCTATAATTACCAACAAAAGACTTACGGACTGGGACTCTTATAGAACCGTCCTTATTAGGGCTCTGCCTAGCGATACACCACGTAGACCCACCACTGAGGGGGAGTTGGATCACCTGGTAACTACCCTCACAGAGGCCTGCAACAAGGCAATGGGGGCTGCTTGTCCTGGTAAAGTGTACCGAGGCAAAAAGAAGCCTCCATGGTGGAACCATGAGATTTCCTCCTTAAGGAAGGAATGCAATAGGCTGTTCAACAGGGCAAAACGAACCAGCCAATGGTCTCTGTATAAGGACAGTCTGAGAGCCTTTAAGGAGGCTGTTAGATAGGCAAAGAGGGCCTCTTGGAGAACCTTTTGTAACAAAATTGAGGAAACCTCCGAGGCCAGTCGGCTTAGAAAGATACTATCGGGAAACCCAGCTATCCATTTTCTCATGATGCAGGGTGGTGACTGGACCACTTCATGCGAGAAAACCCTAATGGCGCTGATGGATACCCACTTTCCCTCCGACTCTGACGGGAAAGGAGGTCGCCCGGCACCCAGGAGGAGCTGCCCCATACATGATATCTTGAGTGAGCACAAACCGGCTTGGAGTGTGAAAAGCTTCAAGCCTTTTAAAGCTGCAGGCCCTGATGGGATCATTCCTGCTGAATTACAGATAGCCTCAGATATTATAAATCCCTGGTTGGAAGTAATATTTGAAGCCTGCCTAACTCAATTGCACATCCTTCAGAGATAGAAAGAGACAAATGTGGTGTTCATACCAAAAGCAGGGAAAATAACCCACTTAACACCGAAGGACTATGACTATAGGCTAATCAGTTTATCGTCCTTCTTACTGAAGTCGTTGGAGATACTAGTTGAAGCGTACATAAAGGAACGCATTATTCCAAACCTTTGATCAACTAGCCAACACGCTTATACTAAGGGCAGATCAGTGGAAGCGGCGCTGCACGCCCTCATTAGCCAGGTTGTTCGCGCTAAACATCGAGAATTAAGTGTTTTTTTATATATTTTTATAAATTTGTGTGTTATTTCTATTTCTTTGAATATTCTGTAAACATTACATTCGGGTTGTGAAATGTTTGACCATTTTACAATTCATTGTATCCTTTCTGGTACCTGCAGCCTTTGTGTCGCAGAGGCAGGGTGCGTTTTATAATTTCGAACTCCTGGAAAACATCGTAAACCGAGCGGTAAAACTCATTGTAAAAAATTTTGGAGCAGACAATGGTTTCTAGCAGTACGTGCCTTAAATTCCACAATAAAGTCGATATTTGTTTTTGAGTTTCGTGAAGAGTATAATCATAAATAATTAACACTGTTGTATCCTTTCTTCACACTTTAAAGTGTGAAGAAAGGATACAACAGTGTTAATTATTTATCCATAATAAAGATTGAGCTCTCATCCAAGACTCAATAAAAATAAGTTATAAAACGCAGCCCTGACCTAAAATATTTTCTCATGAATTTCCTTCCCCACCTTACTCTTTTCTGTACAAAATTACTATCATCTCTTTCCAAACATTTTCCCACTTTCAAAACTTTCAACCAATCCTGTGCTTCCTTTAGTTTTCATTCCACAACATCCCTTCAACTGAAATCATTCTAATTCCAACCACAACACAAGTAAGCTTAAAATATCTCACCTAATTGTGAAACTTTGTTGTAATTCATTTTCTTGTATTTTTTCAATCTTTAACTTGTATTTCTTCGTCATTTATTCTTGTCATTTATTAATTTACTTTATTCATTTTTGTTATATTTTTGGTTTGTATATACATTCAGATGCACATTTATTTAATAAATAGTTTGTTTATTTATGATACAATGTGTTTATTTTAATTAACTATAAAAAATCGTTAAACTCGTAAACACAGGTTGAGAAGTCCATGTGCAATAAGGAGTTTACGTTGCCGGTATTTCTGGATATCGAAGGAGCCTTCAACTTTGTGCAGCCAGAAGCAATTCTGTCTACCCTCAGAAACCTGCACATGGACGAGTCGATATGCCTCTTTATAGGGGAGCTGCTGACGAGGAGGCATGTTGTCTCCTCGCTGGGTGGCTCGCACCCAAGAAGAGAGGTTAATAGGGGTACCCCTCAAGGGGGGGTCCTCTCTCCGCTACTATGGCACGTAGTCATAATTGACCTACTGAAAGAACTAGAGTCTGTAGGGTGTAGGGCAATTGTCTACGCTGACGATATGACTCTTACGGTCTCTGGCAAACACTTAAACAACCTGTTCGAACTTATCGAGCAGGCACTCCGCAAGGTAACCCGCTGGTGTGAGAAGTGTGGACTAGGGGTAACCCCCTCAAAACTGAGCTTGTACTCTTCACTAGAATGCATAAAGTACCGAACTTCTAAACAGAACGGAACTGGTGGTAAAAGAGCAAGCTAAATATTTGGGCATTCTAATCGACAGGAAGCTTAGTTGGAAGCCCAATATCCAGGAGAGAGCACGGAAAGCGCTCGTCAAAAGAGCAGTGGGCAAGAACTGGGGACTGAAACCAACCGTTGTTCACTGGATGTACACGTCCGTGGTAAGGCCCATTATGTTCTACGGGGCAGCAGTCTGGTGGACTGCCCTCGATAAAAGGATCCACCAAACTGCACTCGGCAAGGCTCAGAGAGCCGCCGAATTGCTCATTACGGGGGCGGTCAGTTCCACCCCCTCCAAAGCGCTAGATATAATACTAAATCGACCTCTACTGCAGATATGCTGCAGCTACCACAGCGATCAGAATCAACTTAGTTGGGATATGGAGGACTAGCAAACAGGGCCATGGAAGGATCCTGAATGAGCTTGTCGATATCCTCCTAAATACTGACAGCTACATTCCAGAACTTAATTTTGAAAATAGCTTCTCCATTTCCATCCCGGACAAAAGCAAATGGTTAGAGGGCAAGATAATTCAAGGCAAGGACGTCTGGCTCTTTACGGATGGCTCCAAGTCTAAAAACAGAGTAGGGCGAGGAATCTTCTCACAAGATTTCAACCTCAAAAAGTCTTTTAGACTCCCAAACCACTGTAACATTCTTCAGGCAGAGGTCATGGCCATCCGAGTGGCAGCGGACTGGATCCACAAAAATGACTTTCGGGAAAACCGCATCAGGCTCAATACTGATAGCCAAGCCGCCATTAAGATACTGAATAGTCCGTACTACACCTCAAAGGTGGTCAGAGACTGTAAAAATGTGATATGTTCTTTAACCAATTTACAAGGTAAGGCTGTGATGGACACATCACTATTTTTATTAATTATGACAATATAGAAATATTCACAGGGTGGACCAAAAGTCCGTTTAAATTTGAATCGGTAGCTGCGACGAGCAGCGACGGCGGGGTGGAGCGGAGGGGTTACGAAGCGCAAGAGCGGCAAATAGGTATTCAGTATCATGGCGTCGTTCAGCGATAAACAACGTGCGTTCTGTGTACGCGAGTATTACCGCAACAACGATTCTTTTACTCTAGCGCAACGAAAATTTTGCGCTCATTACAACATACGGCGTAAAAATGAAGCTCCATCGATTTAATTGATTCGAAAATGGGTAGAGAAGTTCGAGGAGACAGGTTTAACAATGAATCAACCACGATAGAACATCAAGAGATCCCGAAAACGTCGAGCGTGTAAGAGCGTCTATTCATGAAAATCATGGACTCTCTACTCGGAAGCGGTCTAACGCTGTAGGTGTGCCCAGAACATCTTTTATTGGTATTCTTTACAAAGATTTACATTATCATCCGTACAAAATCCAAATGGTACAGGAATTAAAGTCTCAAGATCACGCGCACAGGCTCCAATTTGCAAACGACATGTTAGAGAGGTTCACAAGCTTTACCAACATTTTTTTCTCACACGAGGCACACTTCCATCTAAATGGGCATGTGAATAGACAAAATTACAGGTATTGAAGTGACACTAATCCTAAATTGAAGCATCAAAAACCTCTACATCTACCCAAGGTTACTGTATGGGCAGCTTTGTCAGCAAGAGGCATTATTGGTCCATACTTTTTTGAAGATCGCCGAAGAAATGCTGTTACAGTGAACACAGAGTGGTTTCAGCATGTGGCCCCAACATGCCACACTTCCAACGACTCATTGAGTGCTGTTCGCGAAATTTTTGGACAAAATGTGATATCCAAAAGAGGTGCCATTAACCCATTAAGCGCCATTGATGCGTACACGCAACATTATAAATGTTTGGTTAATTATATTACTAAATAAGTTAATTTAATATATATTATTTGAATATTTAATTGATAAGGCGGATACATGATGAAACTCCATAATACTATTTGAAATAAAACAACACAGTTGGGAGGGTTTCACTTTTTTATTGTTGAACGCTGCAACATGTTTCACCACACAGTGGCTTGAAATAATTTCATCTGCCTGATGAAGCCACTGTGTGGTGAAACATGTTGCAGTGTTCAACAATAAAAGTGAAACCCTCCCAACTGTGTTGTTTTATTTCAAATAATATATTATTTGACCTGGCTTGAAAATGTAACGAGAAAAATGTAAATATTTTGATTATTACTCATTTAAAAAAAATAGTTAAGAGTGTATTTCTAACTTCACAATATTTCAGTGTTTTATACGCGTGGCGCATGAAGTAAAATTTCGAGTTTAGTAAAGCCTGAAAATTTGGTTTGGTCGCTCCGCGCTTCGCGCTACGCGACCAAACCAAATTTTCAGGCTTTTCTAAACTCGAAATTTTACTTCATGCTTAGCCTGGGAGTGGAATCACTCGTTCTAAACTTCATCTGCACGTTTTTATATAAAATCGACCATTGCCTGAAATTTTACAGCTTATGCATTATGTATATTTAAAAGAAAAATGTAATACAATAAGTCAACTATGGATATCATAAAAAGAAGAGCAGAATTTTACCTAAAATCAACTTTTAGAGTTATCTCTATAAACCGATGTAAAGATAGCCATAGATTTTCCAGCCACGGATTTGCCCGGCGCATCCACCATCGATCGTGAATTAAAATAAATGTTTTTCTTAATTTAAGGCATATTAATAATGAAACAAAGAAAACTAAACTAATTCCAGCCCTAAAAATATAGCTCATCATCATTAAATTTATTTTCGTATATAGGCTTTCTCAAACACAAATAGATAGTCCTCCCAAAAGCATGTAATAAAATGACCAGATTTCAAACTTAAATTAAAAATATGTAGTTGTGATTAAAATTATTTCTTTTAACTCTCACGTGTAGCTTAAAGCCTAACTAAGCCATTTGAGCTATAAAATTTTGGCAAAAATGTTAAATGAATTTTTTATAATTTTTCTCCATCCGAACGACTCGAATAAAATGACCAAATTTCAAACTAAAATTAAAAATATGTAGTTGTGATTAGAATTATTTCTATTAACTCTGACGTGTAGCTTAGAGCCTAACTAAGCCATTTAAGCTATAACATTTTGGCAAAAATGTTAAATGAATTTTTTATAATTTTATTCCATCCGAACGACTCGAATAAAATGACCAGATTTCAAACTTGAATTAAAAATATGTAGTTGTGATTAAAATTATTTCTTTTAACTCTGACGTGTAGCTTAGAGTCTAGCTAAGCCATTTAAGATATAAAATTTTGAGAAAAATGTTAAATGAATTTTCTTAATAAATTTTCTCCATCCAAACGACTCGAATAAAATGACCAGATTTCGAACTTAAGTTAAAAATATGTAGTTGTGATTAAAATTATTTCTTTTAACTCTAACGTGTAGCTTAGAGCCTAACTATACATACTTTTAATTTAAGTTTGAAATCTAGTCATTTTATTCGAGTCGTTCGGATGGAAAAAATTTATAAAAAATTTATTTAACAGTTTTTGCCAAAATGTTATAGCTTAAATGGCTTAGTTAGGCTCTAAGCTACACGTCAGAGTTAAAACAAATAATTTTAATCACAACTACATACTTTTAATTTAAGTTTAAAATCTGGTCATTTTATTCGAGTCGATCGGATGGAAAAACTTTATAAAAAATGTATTTAACATTTTTGCCAACATTTTATTGCATAAATGGCTTAGTCAGGCTTTGAGCTCCAAGTCAGAGTTAAAAGAAATAATTTTTATGACAACTACATATTTTTAATTTAAGTTTACAATCTGGTCATTTTATTGGTGTCGTTTGGATGGAAAAAATTTATAAAAAATTCATTTAACATTTTTGCCAAAATTTTATAGCCTAAATGGCTTAGTTAGGCTTTAAGCTACACGTCAGAGTTAAAAGAAATAATTTTAATCACAACTACATATTTTTAATTTAAGTTTAAAATCTGGTCATTTTATTCGAGTCGTTCGCATGGAAAAAAATTATAAAAAATGTATTTAACATTTTTGCCAAAATTTTATAGCCTAAATGGCTTAGTTAGGCTCTAAGCTACACATCAGAGTTAAAAGAAATAATTTTAATCACAACTACATATTTTTAATTTTAGATTGAAATCTGGTCATCTTATTCGAGTCGTTCGGATGGAAAAAAATTATAAAAAATTCATTTACCATTTTTCCAAAATGTTATAGCCTAAATGGCTTAGTTAGGCTTTAAGCTACACGTCAGAGTTAAAAGAAATAATTTTAATCACAACTACATATTTTTAATTTAAGTTTGAAATCTGGTCATTTTATTCGAGTCGGTCGGATGGAAAAAATTTATAAAAAATTCATTTAACATTTTTGCCT
This sequence comes from Philonthus cognatus, assembly GCA_932526585.2. Taxonomy (NCBI): domain Eukaryota; kingdom Metazoa; phylum Arthropoda; class Insecta; order Coleoptera; family Staphylinidae; genus Philonthus; species Philonthus cognatus. The sequence continues at coordinate 7,211,337 of OW052251.1, forward strand.
AAATTTTATAGCTTAAATGGCTTAGTTAGGCTCTAAGCTACACATCAAAGTTAGAAGAAATAATTTTAATAACAACTACATATTTTTAATTTAAGTTTGAAATCTGGTAATTTTATTCGAGTCGTTCGGATGGAAAAAATTTATAAAAAATTCATTTACCATTTTTGCCAAAATTTTATAGCTTAAATGGCTTAGTTAGGCTCTAAGCTACACATCAAAGTTAGAAGAAATAATTTTAATCACAACTACATATTTTTAATTTAAGTTTGAAATCTGGTCATTTTATTCGAGTCGTTCGGATGGAAAAAATTTTAAAAAATTCATTTAACATTTTTGCCAAAATTTTATAGCTTAAATGGCTTAGTTAGGCTCTAAGCTACACGTCAGAGTTAAAAGAAATAATTTAAATCACAACTACATATTTTTAATTTAAGTTTGAAATCTGGTCATTTTATTCGAGTCTTTCGGATGGGAAAAATTTATAAAAATTCATTTAACATTTTTGCCAAAATTTTATAGCTTAAATGGCTTAGTTAGGCTCTAAGCTACACGTCAGAGTTAAAAGAAATAGAAATAAATTTAATCACAACTACATATTTTTAATTTAGGTTCGAAATCTGGTCATTTTATTCGAGTCGTTCGGATGGAAATAAATTATAAAAAATGTATTTAACATTTTTGCCAAAATGTTATAGCTTTAATGGCTTAGTTAGGCTTTAAGCTACACGTCAGAGTTAAAAGAAATAATTTTAATCACAACTACATGTTTTTAATTTAAGTATGAAATCTGGTCATATTATTCGAGTCGTTCGCATGGAAAAAATTTATAAAAAGTTCATTTAACATTTTTGCCAAAATTTTATAGCTTAAGTGGCTTAGTTTGGCTTTAAGCTACACGTCAGGGTTAAAAGAAATAAATTTAATCACAACTACATATTTTTAATTTAAGTTCGAAATCTGGTCATTTTATTCGAGTCGTTCGGATGGAAAAAAATAATAAATAATGTATTTAACATTTCTGCCAAAATGGTATAGCTTAAATGGCTTAGTTAGGCTTTAAGCTGCACGTCAGAGTTAAAAGAAATAATTTTAATCACAACTACATATTTTTAATTTAAGTTTGAAATCTGGTCATTTTATTCGAGTCGTTCGGATGGAAAAAATTTATAAAAAATTCATTTAACATTTTTGCCAAAATTTTATAGCTAAATGGCTTAGTTCGGCTTTGAGCTACACGTCAGAGTTAAAAGAAATAATTTTAATCACAACTACATATTCTTAATTTAAGTTTGAAATCTGGTCATTTTATTCGAGTCGTTCGGATGAAAAAGAAATATAAAAAATGTATTTAACATTTTTGCCAAAATTTTATAGCCTAAATGGCTTAGTTAGGCTTTAAGCTACACGTCAGAGTTAAAAGAAATAATTTTAATTACAACTACATATTTTTAATTTAAGTTTGAAATCTGGTCATTTTATTCGAGTCTTTCGGATGGGAAAAATTTATAAAAAATTCATTTAACATTTTTCCAAAATTTTATAGCGTAAATGGCTTAGTTAGGCTCTAAGCTATACGTCAGAGTTAAAAGAAATAAATTTAATCACAACTACATATTTTTAATTTAAGTTCGAAATCTGGTCATTTTATTCGAGTCGTTCGGATGGAAAGAATTTATAAATAATGTATTTAACATCTTTGCCAAAATGTTATAGCTTAAATGGCTTAGTTAGGCTTTAAGCTACACGTCAGAGTTAAAAGAAATAATTTTAATCACAACTACATATTTTTAATTTAAGTTTGAAATCTGGTCATTTTATTCAAGTCGTTCGGATGGAAACAAAATATAAATAATGTATTTAACATTTTTGCCAAAATGTTATATCTTAAATGGCTTAGTTAGGCTCTAAGCTACACGTCAAAGTTAAAAGAAATAATTTTAATCACAACTACATATTTTTAATTTAAGTTTGAAATCTGGTCATTTTATTCGAGTCGTTCCGATGGAAAAAATTTATAAAAAATTCATTTAATATTTTTGCCAAAATGTTATAGCTTAAATGGCTTAGTTAGGCTATAAGCTACACGTCAGAGTTAAAAGAAATAATTTAAATCACAACTACATATTTTTAATTTAAGTTTGAAATCTGGTCATATTATTCGAGTCGTTCGGATGGAAAAAAATTATAAAAAATTCATTTAACATTTTTGCAAAAATTTTATAGCCTAAATGGCTTAGTTAGGCTTTAAGCTACATGTCAGAGTTAAAAGAAATAATTTTAATCACAACTACATATTGTTAATTTAAGTTTGAAATCTGGTCATTTTATTCGAGTCGTTCGGATGGAAAAAATTTATAAAAAATTCATTTAACATTTTTGCCAAAATTTTATAGCTTAAATGGCTTAGTTAGGCTTTAAGCTACACGTCAGAGTTAAAAGAAAAAATTTTAATCACAACTACATATTTTTAATTTAAGTTTGAAATCTGGTCATTTTATTCGAGTCGTTCGCATGGAAAAAATTTATAAAAAATTCATTTAACATTTTTGCTAAAATTTTATAGCTTAAATGGCTTAGTTAGGCTCTAAGCTACACGTCAGAGTTAAAAGAAATAATTTTAATCACAACAACGTATTTTTAATTTAAGTTTGAAATCTGGTCATTTTATTCGAGTATTTCGGATGGGAAAAATTTATAAAAAATTCATTTAACATATTTGCCAACATTTTATAGCTTAAATGGCTTAGTTAGCCTCTAAGCCACACGTCAGAGTTAAAAGAAATAATTTTAATCACAACTACATATTTTTAATTTAAGTTTGAAATCTGGTCATTTTATTCGAGTCGTTCGCATGGAAAAAATTTATAAAAAATTCATTTAACATTTTTTCCAAAATTTTATAGCTTAAATGGCTTAGTTAGGCTTCAAGCTACACGTCAGAGTTAAAAGAAATAATTTTAATCACAACTACATATTTTTAATTTACGTTTGAAATCTGGTCATTTTATTGGAGTCGTTAGGATGGAAAAAATTTATAAAAAATGTATTTAACATTTTTGCCAAAATTTTATTGTTAAATTGGCTTAGTTAGGCTTTAAGCTACAAGTCAGAGTTAAAAGAAATAATTTTAATCACAACTACATATTTTTAATTTAAGTTTGAAATCTGGTTTTTTTATTCGAGTCGTTTTGATGGAAAAAAATTATAAAAAATATATTTAACATTTTTGCCAAAATTTTATTACTTATATGGCTTAGTTAGGCTGTAAGCTACACGTCAGAGTTAAAAGAAATAATTTTAATCACAACTACATACTTTTAATTTAAGTTTGAAATCTGGTCATTTTATTACATGCTTTTGGGAGGACTATCTATTTGTGTTTGATAAATCCTATATACGAAAATAAATTTAAGTTTGGATGAGCTATATTTTTAGGGCTGGAATTAGTTTAGTTTTCTTTGTTTCATTAATAATATGCCTTAAACTAAGAAAAACATTTATTCTAATTTACGATCGATGGTGGATGCGCCGGGCAAATCCGTGCCTGGAAAATCTATGGCTATCTTAACATCGGTTCTCTATAATTGCTCGGCCGTTAATAGGTTAACTGGCCACTTCGTAGCCCGGACTTATCCCCACTGGACTTCTTTCTTTAGGGATACCTTAAAAGTAAAGTTTTCAACAGCAACCCAGTGTCCCTAGAGGAATTAAAGGAAAATATTTGAGAAGAAATGCAACACTTGTGAGGCCGTCATTGAAAATTTCCGCTCCAGGTTGCAGCAGTGTCAAAATAGTCAAGGATCACATATGGATGATGTAATTTAAAAAAAATAAAATCCCTGTTTGTCAACTTTAATAATAAAAAGAAAGTTTTTATCTCACATAACTAGTTTCTTTTAAATCATCATTTGAAATGTAAACGAACGTTTTGTTTCTGTACCTTTTTAATCGTTAATTGACTCCTTTTCTACTTTTATTACTGCACTATTTTCGAACGAATGATTTGATTGCATTTTTTATTTGTGGTATTAGTGTGTTTTTATTAATTATGAATATGTAGAAATATTTTTCGATCTCCAGAGAAAGAAAGAGAAATCTCAAAAAAAGAATAAGTAAGTACATAATCACAAACAAAGATGTTCAAGCTTGAACAATATTCTAGGAAAAAACATTTTAATTCGACCGTTTTTAGGTGTATTTCTCGTAATTGTAACTTTTGACTGCGACGTTTTTCTAAGTTACTGTTTACGCGGATTTTACCTGAATCGTCTCAATTGAATTTATTAGGGGCCTCAGTGGCCGAGTGGGTAGAGACACTACCCACAGACCAAGAGGTCGCGGGTTCGAATCCCGTCCGGTGGAATAATTTATGAATAATAAATTATTCCATCCGGGTCCATGGATGTAGTGTGTATGAGTTTGTGTTGTTTCCGGAGTAAATTCCTATTTATCGAAATTAGAATTGGTTAAAATACATTAAAAATGTTAAATATATAAATAGATTGATGGCTAATGGTCTAGATACCAAGGCCAATAAAAAAAAATAAAAAAAAAATTGAATTTATTGTGTTATTGTATATATTTTGAATTCCGAACTTTACGTGCACCCAAACGTGACTACGCATATTTTTGCTTATTTAGGGAAACGACCGAAGGGCAATAAATTGTGTAAATTTTTCTGAATTTCCTTTCACTGAGCCAAAATCGTGCGCAATTGAGGGCAATAACGACTAAGCCGTGCGCGAGGGATTAAGTCGTAAACGTCCCTTCCCGGCCCAAAACGCCAGACCCGAAAAAACCCACGATTCTCCCTCTCTACAACTAGCGATCCTTTTCTTTCTTGTCTGAAATGTTATATCTATTTTCTTCTACTAAAACCCCTCTTTTCTATATCCAACCAATCCCGTCACTTCTTTCTAAAACCTACCACTTTAAACCTCCATCCCCAGGGAGTCCTGTCTTAACTTTCAAACAGTAAACATCGTGCCCTTCGGTCGTTTCCGCGTTATACTTTCATTACTTTTCTGTTATTTTTTTAAGTCCTTTTGTTATATTTTTTGTTATTATTTATTAGTCAGTAGTTGTAATAAAGCCATTTATTTCAATATACTGGTATCCTTAATTTTGAAGCCAAATCGCGAACCCGCGTAGTTTACAGTTACAATTATGAAAAATACACCTGGATAAGCCATCCACGCTCTTTTTTAATTCGACTAATCAGAACGTTTCAAGACATCCAGGTGGATTTCTCGTAATTTTAACTTTAGACACTGACGCTTTTCAAAAGTTGCAATTGCGAGAAACACGCTTGGATAATCCACGCTCTGATTGGTCGAATTAAACTGTTAAACATCGTTCAAGCTAGAAATGTTTTGTTTGTGCTTAGTTATTTATTCTTTTTTTGGAGATTTCTCTTTCTTTCTCTGGGGGGGCGAGTTCTAGGCCACCCTATATATTGATATTTACTTCTTATCTACCTTTTTAATCGTTGATTGACTCCTCTTATCCTTTTATTATTGCACTTTTCTCGAACGAACGATTTGATAGCATTTTTTATTTGTGATATTGATACTAAAAAAGACTGTTATTCCTTACTTCACTTTTTAAGTAGTAAGGAAAAACCGTCTATTTTAGTGTAATAATCACTTCAAACAAACAACAAATACAAACAAAGTTAAACCGTTTTTCATTAATAAATTAACATGTATACCGAAGTAAAAGCCTCCACAATACAAAACTTCACGTAAACTCAAAAACATACAGTTATTGTGATATTGATGTTTTTTTTTTATTAATTATGACAATATAGAAATATTTTATTTATATTGATATGTACTTCTTATTTACCTTTTTAATCGTTGATTGAATCCTCTTATCCTTTTATTATTACACTTTTCTCGTACCTTTTACAATTCCAGCACTTTTTATGAATCGAATTATTTTGTACTCCCTGCAGAATATTCAAAGTTCTTGCACTTAGTCTCCGCTCTTTTGCAAAAACAAACCGCGCACTTTTCAACTTTGAATCAACCGACGAAGCGACCGCAGCAGACAATTTTCAAAAGCGACTAGTCCCGCAAAGATGTGTCCAATCCCTTCCGGAACTCGAGCTCTCGAAGGAGAGAAAGCTGCCGAGAAGAAGAAAGTAGCCCGCGAGTTCTTTCTGCACAATCTCACACACGCATACTTAAATATATAAACTATCTTAAGCATGCGCGCATGTCTCTCTTTGAGTGAATATGGCCCATGTGGATTGTGTAATTTTTTCGATTGGATAATGTTTACACTAATTGTGTAACCCGGATGGGGTTTTTCTTCATCATCATCTCATTTTCGCTGATGTAAGAAAGTTCCATTCTTGGAGATGTTGTGTGTGGCTGTGTGTGTGGTTTTATAATTTTATGGCAATGACGCGATTCTTTTTAGAGAAGAGAAAGTCTCACTCTCGGCGAAGATTTGCACTCAGTTGAATCGTTGATGATATTTTTAAGAATTTACCGTTGAAGAGTTTTTTTTTTTTAATAATTCTAGGTCGATAAAAATCAATCTACTCACAAGACTGGTCTTATTTTTTTTGATTTTAATACATGGAAATTAGAATGTATTCACCATCCAATTAATAATAATCCTATTTAATTTTTTGCTTACAGGTACTACTTTTAGTATAATACGTGCAATTAATTAATTTCTACTGTAACTGAGCACTAATTAAACAACACTCTTCACACCTGAAACTTTTCACATTTCACTATTAAAAATTCTTTAATTAGTGCTCAATTAGAGTAGTAATGAATTTCTACTCTAACTGAGCACTAATTAAAGAATTTTTAATAGAGAAATGTGAAACGTTTTAGGTGTAAAGAGTGTTTAATTTATCTTTTATGCCCAATTATAATCATAAACATTAAAAGTGCCGAGATTCTTTTCTTTTTTTTTTTTTTTGGGAGAGAGGAGGAAAATGCTTTATGCATACCTTCTGTTATCCCACCCACATATGGGAAGGATAACAATAGGTTATGTCCGACTCTCACGGACTAAAAACCCCCTCTTGTTTGTCTTTTGGGACAAACTTTGGTAGTACGATGCCATTTTTTTTTCCGGCATTCCTCACTACTGAGATTCTTTTCGCAATCTACAACAAGTTAGTCTTACAAAGACTATATCATAAAGTTTGATGGAAATCAAAAGCGACATCTATTACACGAAAGTAGGAGTATTCATATAAATTTGGTGTAATAGATGTCGCTTGCGACTTTAATTAAACTTTGTGATTATAATAAGTCATAAAAGCCATGATTTATGCCTGAACTTTCTTACATTCAAAAACGTGAGTATTTATTTATTTATTAAATTAACGGTAAAACACCTTTTTACAGAATAATTAATTAATATATAGTATTATTATTATTAACGTGAGATCCAACATAATATCAAGTTGTATATTTTAAACTTCGAATTAAATCAGTGTTTAATACGCGTGGCGCATGAAGTAAAATTTCGAGTTTAGAAAAGCCTGAAAATTTGGTTTGGCCGCTCCGCGCTTCGCGCTGCGCGACCAAACCAAATTTTCAGGCTTTTCTAAACTCGAAATTTTACTTCATGCTTAATCTGGGAGTGGAAACACTCGTTAGAAATTTCAATTGAATGCTTTTATAAAAACATTTAATACTTGCGGATGTTAACTCCTCCCATGAGAGGAATAGTATTAATTCTGTAGCTTTGAGGAAAAACCAGTTAAGTCACTTTTGCGTTCTTTCGAGTTATTTGCGTTTGAAGTTTTAAAAGTCAATTTCTTAAGTACCTTAAAATAGCTGCAAATATATATCTCATATTATTTCTATTTCATAAAAAAGCATTAAATTCATTGATAACTTGTAAAAAATTTTGCTAATAATTTAACGGGCATCTAAATGAAACATAACGCTTTTTTTTTCCAAAATATGTTACATAACTGGTTTTTCCTCAAAAATGACACTTCACTGGTTAGATTTTGTTCAAATTACGCGAAACCTATGTCAGATAACATTCTTTGGAGGTAAGAATATGAAAATATAAATGAATTTGTCTCAAAGTCCGCACTTAACTCAATTTGACCAAAAAGTAACTTAACTGGTTCGTCCTCAAAACTACAGAATTATGGAGTGATATTCATGAAATATATTGTTTAATGCTCAATTTATTAATTAACAAAAACAAATTATTATTATTATTATTATTTTAGCATAATATAGTTGAATGAAGAATTCCTCATTCAATTTGGATTTGACCGCGCTAAGCGAAACGCCATCTGTGAACTATGCCTTGAAGTATTGAAGCGCGATTTAAATTTATCAACACGCTTCTATAATAAAGTATTAATATTATTATTGTTTATTTTTCTTTATTAAAGAAAGTTAGATAATTTAACTTACTGTTTATTATTATCATTACTAACAAAGTTAAAGCAGTTGGCGCCATCTCTGGATCATACTCTGAACTATTAATGTATGTTTGGTTGCATGTGCGCTGATTGTACACACCCACAACTATTTTCTTCAGCGTTTTCTTTTAAAATGAAAATCAAATGAGCTAACAATTGTAATCCATCATCGTGAGTGCAAGTGCCCCTCTAGCTTATTTATTATTAATAAACAATAAAAGCCAGTTGCAAGACTCTATTGAGTATAATATATAAAATTACGAAAAAACTATTCGTGAAAATGCAAACAGTGTCTTAATTAATAAGACAATTTAAAACGATAAATATCCGACCATCATTTTCACTCATTCCATTTCTGTGTACCTGTTCATTCCACACACAACACATTTTCCAAGTAAGTTTGTTTTAATTTAATTCCTAATTTTTTTTAAACGTCATAAGCAAAGCTATACTGAAGAGAGATAAATCTCGAAACGCGTCTATAGTTGGCCTAAGACATTAGTTTTAATCCAAGTCCATTCACTTCTAATTTGTTGCTATCTCTCCTTTTATTTAAAATTGTATTGTTAGTTGGTTTGAAGAGAATTTGACCTAAACGTTACATATACTTTAGTAGAGCGTTGTAACAAATCAAATTAAATAAGATTTTAAATATTTCATTGTATAATTCAATATCCGGAGGTGTATTTGCACGGGAAGTAGTTGTTTCAATGGATATTTATCGTCTTAAATTGTCTTATTAATTAAGACACTGTTTGCATTTTCACGAATAGTTTTTTCGTAATTTTATATATTATGTTTAAAGTGTGCAAACTATAAGAAGCGTAAGCTTATTTTCTCGAATTCAAATAGTTTTAAATTTGAATTTATCTCTATTGAGTATGTTAGAAATCGCTTAGTAGAACTTTATATCTGTATTTTAACATTTAATAACAATGCATTTGAGTAATATGCGTTGCATAGCTCGCAGCGTACACTAAGTTGCATATTTTACTCTGCTTATTAACTTAACAGCGTTATTTATATTAGTAAACATTAGAAGTCTGTTTGCAGACTCTATTAAGTATGTTAAAAAGCGCTTAGTTGAACTTTGTAACTATATTTTAGCATTTAATAACAAGACATATTATTCTATTATCTTAGCGTACATTGAGTTGCATATGTTACGCTTCTCATAAACTTATTTCTTTTATTTATTATTAATAAGCAATAAAAGTCAGTATTAAGACTCTATTGAGTATGTAAGAAAGCGCTTAGTAAAACTTTATATCTGTATTTTAACATTTAATAACAATGCATTTGAGTAATATGCGTTGCATAGCTCGTAAAACTTCATAACTGTATTTTAACATTTAATAACAATGCATTTGAGTAAATTGCGTTGCATAACTCGCAGAGTACATTAAGTTGCACATTTTACCCTGCTTGTTAACTTAACAGCGTTATTTATACAAATAAACATTAGAAGTCAGTTTTAAAAATCTATTAAGTTTGTTAGAAGGCGCTTAGTAGAACATCATAACTGTATTTTAACATTTAATAACAAGACTTATTATTCTGATGTTATAGCGTACATTAAGTTGCATATGTTACGCTTCCCCATGAACTTATCACTTTTATTTATTATTAATAAACAATAAAAGTCAGAATTAAGACTCTATTGAGTATGTTAGAAAGCGCTTAGTAGAACTTTATAACTGTATTTTCACATTTAATAACAATGCATTTGAGTAATATGCGTTGCACAGCTCGCAGCGTACACTAAGTTGCATATTTTACCCTGCTTATTAACTTAACAGCGATATTTATATTAGTAAACATTAGAAGTCTGTTTATAGACTCTATTAAGTATGTTAAAAAGCGCTTAGTTGAACTTTGTAACTATATTTTAGCATTTAATAACAAGACATATTATTCTATTGTCTTAGCGTACATTGAGTTGCATATGTTACGCTTCTCAATGAACTTATCACTTTTATTTATTATTAATAAGCAATAGAAATCAGTATTACGACTCTATTGAGTAAGTAAGAAAGCGCCTAGTAAAACTTTATAACTGTATTTTAACATTTAATAACAATGCATTAGAGTAAATTGCGTTGCATAACTCGCAGAGTACATTAAGTTGCACATTTTACCCTGCTTATTAACTTAACAGCGTTATTTATACTAATAAACATTAGAAGTCAGTTTTAAAAATCTATTAAGTTTGTTAGAAGGTGTTTAGTAGAACTTTATAACTGTATTTTAACATTTAATAACAAGACTTAGTATTCTGATGTTATATCGTACATTAAGTTGCATATGTTACGCTTCCCCATGTACTTATCACTTTTATTTATTATTAATAAACAATAAAAGTCAGTATTAAGACTCTATTGAGTATGTTAGAAAGCGCTTAGTAAAACTTTATATCTGTATTTTAACATTTAATAACAATGCATTTGAGTAATATGCGTTGCATAGCTCGCAGCTTACACTAAGTTGCATATTTTACCCTGCTTATTAACTTAACAGCGTTATTTATATTAGTAAACATTAGAAGTCTGTTCGAAGACTCTATTAAGTATGTTAGAAAGCGCATAGTTGAACTTTGTAACTATATTTTATCATTTAATAACAAGACATACTATTCTTTGTCTTAGCGTACATTAAGTTGCATATGTTACGCTTCTCAATGAACTTATCACTTTTATTTATTATTAATAAGCAATAAAATTCAGTATTAACACTCTAATGAGATAAATTCAAATTCAAATTCAAAACTATTTGAATTCGAGAAAATAAGCTTACGCTTCTAATGAGTATGTAAGATAGCGCTTAGTATAACTTTATAACTGTATTTTAACATTTAAAAACATTGCATTTAAGTAAATTGCGTTGCATAACTCACAGCATACCTTAAGTTGCATATTTTACCCTGCTTATTAACTTAACAGCGTTATTTATATTAGTAAACATTAGAAGTCTGGTTGAAGACTCTATTAAGTATGTTAAAAAGCGCTTAGTTGAACTTTGTAACTATATTTTAGCATTTAATAACAAAACATATTATTCTATTGCTATGGAGTACAATAAGTTGCATATGTTATGCTTCTAATGAGCCTATCATCTTGATTTATTATTAATATACAATAGAAGACAATTTTAAGACTCTATTGAGTATGTTATAAAGCGCTTAGTAGAACTTAAAACTGTATTTTAACATCTATTAACAAAGACATTCTATTGTAATGAAATAAAACATTTTAATGCTATTTTGTAAATAACCATTTTGTGTATATATACCTGTACCATACCGTAATTTAAGTTACTCTGTTTGATAATGGCAAGTTGAATTGCCGAAACTGCAGTCACGAAAATAAAAATAGTGTGTTATACAAACAAAGTTAAAGTGTTTTATGTCATTGAATTAACATGTATAACGAAGTAAAAGCCTCCACAGTTCATAACATTCTATTGTAATCGCGTGCATTAGGTTGCATATGTTACGCTCTCCATGAACCTAACAGCTTTATTAATAATAAACATTAGAAGTCAGTTTTAAGACTCCTTTAAGTATGTTAGAAAGCGTTTAGTAAAACTTTAAACTCTAATTTAACACCTATGAACAAGACGTATTATTCTTTTGTTACTACTACTTTTGTTCTTTTGTATCTACTACAGCGGTTCTCAAACTCCAAAGGCATACAAATTTCCACGGAACCCCACTGGTTCAATAAGCATATGTATGTGCATATATATATATATATATATATATATATATATATATATATATATATATATATATATATATATATATATGTATATATATATATATATATATATATATATATATATATATATATATATATATATATATATATATATATATATATGTATATATATGTATATATATATATATATATATATATATATATATATATATATATATATATATATATATATATATATATATATCTATATATATATATATATATATATATATATATATATATGCACATACATATGCTTATTGAACAAGTGAGTGTGTATGGGATAATGGATGTGGCGGCCTGAGGAGCTCATAAAAAGAGCGAAACGATCGTCGTCGTCTTCTGTCCTCCTTGCACACTCACTTGATTAAAAACTTAATAAACGCACCTTAAGTTCTAACATATGCAATCTAATGAACGCAATAACACTAGAATAATACGTCTAGTTAATAGGTGTTAAATTAGAGTTTACGCTTCTATAAACTTAACAGCTTTATTAATTATCAATGAACATTTTAAATCAGTTTTCAAATTCTAAGAAGTATGTAAGAAAGCGCTTAGTAAAATTTTAAAACTTTGCTTTAACATCTATAATAAGACTATTGTTATAGCGTACATTATGTTGCGTATGTTACCCCCCCACTGTTTGTTGAAACAATAACCAAGTGTTTTATTAATTTTAAACCAATAACCAAGCGTTTTATTAACTTTAAATCAGTTTTAAATTCAGTGTTACCTAATGTAGTCTCAAAATTGACTTCTAATGTTTATTATTAATTAATAAAGCTGTAAAGTTGATGGAGGGGTAACATATGCAACTTAATGTACGCTATAACATTTGTTTGGTGTTGTAGGCGTTCACTTTATGGTACATCTTAAATACACTTGTAAATAAAACACTTTTAATTTGTTTAACCACTGAATCTTACATTTAATTGTGTGACTAGTTTCGACTATCTAGTAGTCATTCTCAAACTAAAGTAAATACAAATTACACGTTAAAAACTATTTATACGGCTTTTATTTACAAGTATAACATTTGTGTAAATTGCGTTGCATAACGCTCACATTAAGATGCATACGTTATCCTTCCACTGAAATATAGTAATACTGGAACGCGCACTGCCTATGATCGCTGGGTTAAAAAAGCGAGCCGAGAGAGACAGCGACCAAAGGGTCTTGTGTCATTGTCTCACGCTCCTCGCGCATGCGCATTAGAACTAAAGTCAGGCGGCGTACATCACGGCACAAAAGTACGACGGAGACACAAGACCCGTTACTCGCTATCTCTGTCGGCTCGCGCTGGCGTCGCCAGAGCGCGTTCCAGTATTACTATATTTCAGTGTATCCTTCAGTCAACTTAACAGATATAGAAAAGACTACTACTATCCCTTTCCTCCTCCTTCATTCTACACTTATTAAAGCGAACACGACCAAAATTAATTTATTACTTTTAATAAAATTCTACTATGTTGTATACAATTCCAATTCATTATGCATTTGTGTAAATTGCGTTGCATAACACACACATTAAGTTGCATACGTTATCCTCCCGTCAACTTAATAGGTGTAGTAATAGACACCAGTATCCTTCTTCCTTTCCTTCCTTCTACACACATTAAAGCGAACACACACAAAATTAATGCATTACATTTATTTAAATTCTACTATGTTGTATGCAATTCCAATTCAATTATGCATTTGTGTAAATTGCGTTGCATAAGACGCACATTAAGTTGCATATGTTATCCTCCGGTCAACTTGACAGCTGTAGAAAAGGAAACCACTATCTATCTCCTCCTCCTTCCTTCTACACTCATCAAAGCGAACACACACAAAAGTAATCTATTACATTTAATAAAATTCTACTATGTTCTATACAACTCCAATTCATTTATGCATTTGTGTTAATTGCGTTGCATAACTCGCACATTAAGTTGCATACGTTATCATCCCGTTAACTTGAAAGCTGTAGAAAAGGAAACTACTATCCCTCTCTTCCTCCTACACTTATCAAAGTGAACACCCACAAAATTAATCTATTACATTTAATTATATTCTACTTAGTTCTATACAATTCCAATTCACTTATGAAATAGTGTAAATTGCGTTGCATAACACGCACATTAAGTTGCATATGTTATCCTCCAGTCAACTTGACAGCTGTAGAAAAGGAAACCACTATCTATCTCCTCCTCCTTCCTTCTACACTCATCAAAGCGAACACACACAAAATTAATCTATTATATTTAATAAAATTCTACTATGTTTTATACAATTTCAATTCATTTATGCATTTGTGTAAATTGCGTTGCATAACTCGCACATTAAGTTGCATACGTTATCATCCCGTTATCTTGGAAGCTGTAGAAAAGGAAACTACTATCCCTCTCTTCCTCCTACACTTATCAAAGTGAACACACACAAAATTAATTTATTACATTTATTTAAATTCTACTTAGTTCTATACAATTGCAATTCACTTATGCAATAGTGTAAATTGCGTTGCATAACACGCACATTAAGTTGCATACGTTATCCTCCCGTCAACTTGAACGCTGTAAAAAAGTAAACTACTATTCCTCTCTTCCTCCTACACTTATCAAAGTGAACACACACAAAATTAATCTATTACATTTAATAAAATTCTACTTAGTTCTATACAATTCCAATTCACTTATGCAATAGTATAAATTGCGTTGCATAACACGCACATTAAGTTGCATACGTTATCCTCCCGTCAACTTGAAAGCTGTAGAAAAGGAAACTACTATCCCTCTCCTCCTCTTTTCTCCTACAATCATCAAAACGAACACACATAAAATTAATCTATTACATTTAATAAAATTCTACTATGTTCTTTACAATTCCAATTCACTTATGCATTTGTGTAAATTGCGTTGAATAACACGCACATTAAGTTGCATACGTTATCATCCCGTCAACTTGACAGCTGTAGAAAAGGAAACCACTATCCCTCTTCTCCTCCTTCCTCCTACACTTATTAAAGAGAACACCATATACTTATTAGTCTAATACTACTACTACAAATAAATATATGGAGAACACATACAAAATTAATTTATTACTTTTAATAAAATTCTACTATGTTGTATACAATTCCAATTCACTTACGCATTCGTGTAAATTGCGTTGCATAACCCGCACATTAAGTTGCATACGTTATCCTCCCGTCAGCTTGACAGCTGTAGAAAAGAAAACCACCATCCCCCCTCCTTTTTCCACCAACACTCACCAAAGCGAACACACACACAAGTTTTATCACCATCGCTCCTCACAAAAACACTGAAAACCCAAGAAATCGCGAAAAAGACGAAAACGTTTCGTCCCACGAGCGTCTCGTCGCGACTCCAACGAAAAACTGCGCGCTCCCCGAAAAGCACGTTTCGCCCGACGGACGAACGAACGAAAAAAGAGTGAATCCAGCGAGCGGTCTCGCTCACAAAGGAACCGGAGTTCGTGTGTTTGTGAATTGTTGCGTGGGTGAAGAGAGAAAAGTGCCTCGTCTATTTCGAAGGAATTGGGAATAGAAACGCTGATAGTTTTATTTATATAAGTGGAAAGGATTGGGGGTTTTTTCGATAATGCTGGCGTGTTGTTGTTTGAACGTGATCGTCGAAACGGCCGAGAATGACTTTGCGAAGGTTAAACCGAAAGTGGATGAGCTCGGTTTGAGTGTGGACGAAGCGAAGGATCCACTTTTTAAACAGGTAAATTTACTTCTTAATTTTGTGAGTGCTTCCGGGATGCTTTATTGCTCCTTATTTCAAGGCAGAGCTGTTCCGAACACAAGTAAAATGAATTCGAGTACTGAGTACAAGTACTTTAAACAAAATGTACTCGAGTATTCAGTATAAGTTGGCAACGAGTACTTAAGTACTTATACAAGTACTAAGTACTGTGTACATCGAGTGGGTGGGAAAAATTTCAATAAATACGAAAACTACTCGGTCATATTAGTCGCCTTTTTCCAAAAACCCCTAAATCCATTGTTTTTAAATGAATTTGGGGGTTTCTGGAAATAGAATATATATATATATATATATATATATATATATATATATATAATTTAATAAATATACTTGTTACAGTTTTATTACAATTACACAATTATTATTTATTCACACGGGTGGCCAATTACATAAAAAAATTTAACATATATAATAAAAAATACCGCTTCGCTACGCGACCAAACCAAATTTTCAGGCTTTTCTAAACTCGAAATTTTACTTCATGCTTAGCCTGGGAGTGGAAACACTCGTTAAAAGTTGCAAATCGCACGTCTGTAAAAGAAAGGGTGAATGCCTTAAAATTTAAGTACCTTTGAGCAAATGTAATTTCACTGAGAGTCAATTAATTTTCAGTTTTCGAACATTGTAACAAAGTTAATTAAATTCTTTACAAACTCGGAATTTTATCGCTATTTGAGGTTTTATTGATTTTCGTTTGCTATTTTATAGAATAATTGAGGAATTAAGGGGAATATTATTATTGCGAAGTTTAATTAAATAAATCAAGGGTTTCCTCAATCAACATAAAATTATCAGAATTTATTAAAAATTAAATAAATTATACCTGACCTTTCAAATAGTAAAAATATCGCAACACGTGTTCCTAAATTATCGGGCTAAAGTTGAAATTTTATAAAAATAGAATAAATTAAGAGTGTTACTCAGTTTTAAACATTAAAAAAAAATCAGCTTAGAAACATAATAATAATAATAATAATAATAATAAATTGTTTATTTGCATACTCAGTTTAGATACAGAACAAATACAAACTAAAACATTATACTACCGAGCAACAAAAGCGAAACTAGATCAGCTTGTGTATCAAACGCTAGTCTGATATTGCTGTTACTTCCTCTAGTTCGCATAATAATAATAATAGTAATATAAATAAATCAGAAATAATACCTTATAAATTAAAAACAAATTCTAACAATAATAAATAATAACGTAATTTTTAATATTAAACAGTAATATAGTAATTAGTACTAACAAAACGAAAACAAAAACAATAGAAAAAAATACATAGAAACAAAAAAAAATTAAAAAATAATTCTTAAATAAATAGAGAAGTGGATACGGATCGTAAATAAAATAGTCAATTGATTTGCTGGTGAAATAGCAACTTTTTTAAATTAGTCTTAAACGGGTAGAAGGTCGATTGTGAAAAATTATATTTATTATAATAGTTTGAGATGTTATAACTGAAACTCCTTTTATATAGCTCTTTTCGGTGTGAAGGTATAGTTAGGGCGTCCTTCCGACGAACATTGATGTTATGAACATCTGATCGAACCCTCAATTTCTTATGTAAATATGGAGGAGTTTTAGTTAAAACAATTTTGTAAAACTGACAGGCAGTATGTAAGATCCTACGGTTTTTCATTATAAGCCAATTGAGTTCATTGATTTTGTAACGAATTGGTTGCCTTTTACGTATGCCAAAAATTAATCTGGCACATGCATTTTGAATTCTCTGAATACGGGATTGACACACCTCATCTATACAGGGGCTGTACACCGACTCGCCAAAGGTAAAATTAGATAGCACTAATGCCTCGCAAAGGATTATTTTGCTTTGTCTGCTTAGTATGTCTTTATTCATATAAATTGACTTCAGTGCAAAAAATGCTCGCCTGGTTATTGACGTTACATATTCTCTAAAACGGAGCTTATAGTCTAAGAGTAATCCTAAGTTTTTTACGCAATCTGAAAACGTTATCGGAGTTCCATCAAGATGAATGCTGCGTGATTGCAATATTGATTGTCTCTTCTGTTCGGCACCAAAAACTGTGGTTTTATTAGGATTTATTTTTAGAAAATGCAATGATGAATATTTAGAAATTTTCTCAAGATCATGATTTATTTTAAGTTCAGCATTTAACACATCAGCAGCATCAAACGATAAATACAATTGGGTATCATCTGCGTATTGATGGTACTGACAATAATCGATATATGAGTTTAGCGTGCAGGTATAAATTAAGAACAAAATAGGGCCGAGGATAGAGCCTTGAGGTACACCTGATAAAATATTAGTTGCCGAAGATACACTTTGACCGCATTTAACTGTTTGCTGTCTATTTGATAGATATGAATTTATTAGTTTGCATGATGAAGTATTAAAACCAATATATTTAAGAATTGACTCAAGAAGTTTGTAGTTGACATTATCGAAGGCTTTACTGTAATCCAACAAAATAAGAATCGTTATTTTGTTATCATCAATCGCCCTTATAATGTCATCAGTAATTTTTAATAATGCAGTGGAGCAGCCACATAACAACAGATTACGGATTTATATTAAACACGTCAGTGAGATTATTATAAACAAACACCAAAACAATTGAAAGCCGAGCTGAGGGCCATTAAAATCTAGTTGTTTATAAATGGATGAAATTACAAAATTGAGTGAGCGAAAATAAAATCCTATTTATATTCGAGGCACTCTCGTGCAAATAATAATAAATAATATTTGTCCAGTTTGTGATGTTTTTCATGCGTACTTGTGTGAGTGTGTCTAAAAAATAAAAAAAACAAGGCCAAATTATATCTGAAAGTGAGAATTATCTTTCTATCTGTACACATCGAAATCTTTATCTCCAGACTGAAATATTAGGAGTGTGTTTATTAATAAATTAATTATACTCGCCACTTATGAATACAGTGAGATCATTTCCACTTATTTGTTGCAAATTCCGAGAAATTTATTTTAGATATGAGACGGTGATAGTGTTACGCTAGTTGATAATCTGTATACTTAAGTAGGACCGTCTACATCGGCTCAACAAAAACGCTCTCCCGAAGAGCCGACATGAAATCGAACTTTAGTTTGGTGGTAAACAAACGTAAACGGGACGGAAATGTTAATATCGCCTCGCTTAGGTTAGTGTTAGAAGATTTAAAGGTTAGGTTAGTGTTAGAAGATTTAAAGGTTAGGTTAGTGTTAGAAGATAGAAGGGGTTACTTTAGTGTTAAAAGGTAGAAAAAAAAAGTGTTTGAGTTCCTGCCGGCACTAAAGTTTTGTGGAGCCAATGTAGACTGTAATATATTATTGTTATTCTATAAATTATGTTAATTCAATGGGATTCATCAATATATTTATTTAAATACTCGATGGTAGTTTTTTATATTGTTCTCGAGGAACAGATGTTTTTTGTTAAGATTATTGTATTGGAGAGGGCAGTATTCGTTTGAATGTTTAAGAATAAACACAGTTAAGTTAACCACTCTGGACTATCATTTAAATCTCCCGTAATACAGAATATAGACCACTTGAGTACGTCACGAGTTAAGTTAACCCTTTAACCACCGGTATTTTTTCAAATTTCATTTCTGACAGACAAAATACTTTTTACCGTGAAAGTTTTTTATATTTTTTATATTTATAAACCACAGTGAAATGAAAATAATGCAATATATGTCACTTCAAATTTGCCTATTGTCATAAAATAATAAAAATGTTTAAGTTGACTAAATCGCCGTCAAGTCGCTTATTGAAGACTCCTGTAGTTAAAGGGTTAAGAAGAATTTGTAGAGTTAGGTTAGATGACAGTTTAAATAGTAAGGTTAGATGACAGTTTAAATAGTAAGGTTAGATGACAGTTTAAATAGTAAGGTTAGATGACAGTTTATATAGTAAGGTTAGATGACAGTTTATATAGTAAGGTTAGATGACAATTTAAATAGTAAGGTTAGATGACAGTTTAAATAGTAAGGTTAGATGACAGTTTAAATAGTAAGGTTAGATGACAGTTTAAATAGTAAGGTTAGATGACAGTTTAAATAGTAAGGTTAGATGACAGTTTAAATAGTAAGGTTAGATGACAGTTTAAATAGTAAGGTTAGATGACAGTTTAAATAGTAAGGTTAGATGACAGTTTATATAGTAAGGTTAGATGACAGTTTATATAGTAAGGTTAGATGACAATTTAAATAGTAAGGTTAGATGACAGTTTAAATAGTAAGGTTAGATGACAGTTTAAATAGTAAGGTTAGATGACAGTTTAAATAGTAAGGTTAGATGACAGTTTATATAGTAAGGTTAGATGACAGTTTATATAGTAAGGTTAGATGACAATTTAAATAGTAAGGTTAGATGACCGTTTAAATAGTAAGGTTAGATGACAGTTTATATAGTAAGGTTAGATGACAGTTTATATAGTAAGGTTAGATGACAATTTAAATAGTAAGGTTAGATGACAGTTTATATAGTAAGGTTAGATGACAGTTTAAATAGTAAGGTTAGATGACAGTTTAAATAGTAAGGTTAGATGACCGTTTAAATAGTAAGGTTAGATGACAGTTTATATAGTAAGGTTAGATGACCGTTTAAATAGTAAGGTTAGATGACAGTTTATATAGTAAGGTTAGATGACAGTTTATATAGTAAGGTTAGATGACAATTTAAATAGTAAGGTTAGATGACAGTTTAAATAGTAAGGTTAGATGACCGTTTAAATAGTAAGGTTAGATGACAGTTTATATAGTAAGGTTAGATGACAATTTAAATAGTAAGGTTAGATGACAGTTTAAATAGTAAGGTTAGATGACAGTTTAAATAGTAAGGTTAGATGACCGTTTAAATAGTAAGATTAGATGACAGTTTAAATAGTAAGGTTAGATGACCGTTTAAATAGTAAGGTTAGATGACAGTTTATATAGTAAGGTTAGATGACAGTTTATATAGTAAGGTTAGATGACAATTTAAATAGTAAGGTTAGATGACAGTTTAAATAGTAAGGTTAGATGACCGTTTAAATAATAAGGTTAGATGACAGTTTAAATAGTAAGGTTAGATGACCGTTTAAATAGTAAGGTTAGATGACAGTTTAAATAGTAAGGTTAGATGACAGTTTAAATAGTAAGGTTAGATGACAGTTTAAATAGTAAGGTTAGATGACAGTTTAAATAGTAAGGTTATATGACAGTTTAAATAGTTGGGTTAGAGCCGCTTTACACACACAAGAATTCTCGCAGACATTTGTTTGAGAATTTTATATAAAAGCTCCACTATAATTTTATATATTGTGACGTCCCCTTATCATAAAATAAATAAGAGGGCTCACTGACCTCGGCTAGGGTAGTTCAGTGGTGCGTGGGCCAGGGTGTTTTTAATTCCGCATCCCATGCGGGCGCCAGTTACTAAGTAACAGGATGGGGAACGGTAAAGTGAATTGATGCTGAATTAGACTTAAAGTTTAATGGAAGTCAGGCCCCACGTTGGGCGCCAATTTCTTGTGACGTCCCCTTATCATAAAATAAATAAGAGGGCTCACTGACCTCGGCTAAGGTAGTTCAGCGGTGCGTGGGCCAGGGTATTTTAATTCCGCATCCCATGCGGGCGCCAGTTACTAAGTAACAGGATGGGGAACGGTAAAGTGAATTAATGCTGAATTAGACTTAAAGTTTAATGGAAGTCAGGCCCCACGTTGGGCGCCAATTTCTTGTGACGTCCCCTTATCATAAAATAAATAAGAGGGCTCACTGACCTCGGCTAGGGTAGTTCAGCGGTGCGTGGGCCAGGGTATTTTAATTCCGCATCCCATGCGGGCGCCAGTTACTAAGTAACAGGATGGGGAAGAGAACTATTTAGGTTAGGTCGCAAATAAATCACTATTAACACCAAATCAATTAATAACAATTATATTAACAATTAAAGAAGAATAAAAAGTAAATTATTAAATTATCCAGAATTTAGATCAATAAAGGCAATGAATGATTACTTATCTGAACAATTAAAGGGGAAGGAAAAAAAATATGTGATTAATAAAAAAGTTCACAATTGACCTGCCACAATAAAATAAAAGCTAAATGAATGATATCGTGGGCGATGGATTTGAACTATCGGTAATGGCTCTCTCTCTGCTCGGGTGACTGGGGTTTATCTCACCAATTGATCGTTGCGGGTATCTCCTGCCTTAACAGGTGACTTCTGGCATATATGGGGGCCAAGATACGGGCTCTACTGCTGGAATGGTAAGCTAGCAAGTGGGGTAGTTAAGCAGCGGGTCGGAAGCCGTATGATTAACGCTCTACTAGCTCCAGCTCTCCGTCACCAGGCCTAGATGGATCCCTTTAGCAACATGCGGTAAGCAGCGGGGTGGAAGCAGTATGATTAACACTCTTTTAGCTCCAGCTCTCCGTCGCCAGTCCTAGATGGATCCCTTTAGCAACATGCGGTAAGCAGCGGGGTGGAAGCAGTATGATTAACACTCTTTTAGCTCCAGCTCTCCGTCACCTGTCCACCTTCTTGATTGTAGCGAGTCTCCTGGGAATTGATTTACCTACAAGTTCAAGTCGACGGCAGTAATTTGTTTCGTTATGAGTTCCCTGGTGGCTGGGTCGCTAACAACTCTTACAAATATGATGATTCTACGCATGCGCAGGGTTTAGGCATTAAGCGTGTTGGGGAGCATATTAGGGGGGTAGTTAATCAAGAAAATCAAGACCCACAGCCAATAGACCAATACGTGGTTAGTAAGCGGGTTCAAATGGCCTTAGTTGAACAAATTAATTCCCTTCAACACAAGAGACTGGAATTAATTGAAATGGTGACACCCAGACTTTTAAATAATATTAACGACTAGAAATTAAATTAATTCCACTGAAAACAATAAGCTGAATTAATCAAAACGGTGATGCACCAGAATTTGAATAATATTAATGAATAGCAATTAAATTAATTCCACTTAAAACAATAAGCTGAATTAATCAAAACGGTGATACACCAGAATTTAAATAATATTAATGAATAGTATAGCGGCCACCTTCGTAGTACCGGAGCGCCCCGCTAATACCCTCTTGGGGGCGCGCACCAGCCACCCTACCTGAACGCGCGTACTACCCTCTCCCCGTATCGACACCACCGCAGCGTCACATGACGCCCCCGGGGCTATAAGTACCAGATCCAAGCTCCGTATCATCAGTCTTGGTAACTCACTCGACTCAACCACTACTTAGCTCCTGCTAGCGCTCCTGAATTGGACCTAGATCTTGGACTAACTAGTTTACGCTTCGAGCAAGTGCCAGCTTACGTTAATACATGTAAATACCTTGTAAAATACGTTATTATCAAATAAAAGTGTACAAACGTCTGTCTGCATCTTTCGGCATTTAAACCCCGGCTACAATAGTAATTAAATTAATTCCCCTTACTTCAATAAAAGGAATTAATTAACACGGTGATACACCAGAATTTAAATATCATTAGTTAGCAAAAAAATAACACAGAAACAGATTAATTCGGTCACAGGAAAATGTAGTAAAATTAACACCGTCCTCTAGGAGCGACAGGTGTCAATTTGAAACGGTGAGGGAAAATAATTTCCTCTCACCGGCATCAAGCTTTTAAATAGCTTATTATTCACCCACACACTACTGATAAGACATCACTATTAAATTGGACTCGCTGAATAATTGAAACACAACAAAAGTAACATATAACCTACAAAATTACACGTGCTACGTTAGCGGTACGCATTTTCGATAAACTTCTTACTGAATAAATAACCTGCCGGTTAGACAGCGGTATCTCATATTAAATTAATCATTCATAATAATACACGGACTTTAATAGTATTTATCAAAAATGCATACCTGATTTCCTCGACACAAACACCAGAACCACCACCGCAAGACCACCAAAAAAAAAAAAAAAAACCCCTGGCTCGCTCTCTCGCGCCATCTTTCCCATCCCCTCTCGCGCCTCTTGCCGGTGGAATCTAACTTAACCAATGGCGTAGCATGTGTCGGGTACTAATTAATTAAATAAATGAAAACAGAACCGTTACAATATATACCGGGTGCTGATCCGACCGCTCAGTAATAGCAATTTACATGTAAAATCACACTTTTGCAGTTTCCTGCTCCCCTAATTATATTAGAGCAAAAGCATAAGAGATCAAAGTTGTTCAGAATTTAAAATGCTATACGATAGGTCCGTATTTATTTTCAAATTATTACTAATAGTAGAAGATATAAATTAGTAATAAATAACAATAGCCATGATTTTAAAACAAAATTTTTCGTCATCAACAACTGTCAGTTTTGACTTTTCGTAAAATCGCACTCCGTTTCGATATTTAAGTAATTCATAATAATGTCTTATACAATTGCTGAAAAAAACATATTTCTGAAGTGGTTTAATTCCGGTAATAGTGTAAATGAAGTTGAGGTTTATATCCCGATTGGCCGATACTCGCTATTTCCACGATTCAGAACGTGCGTTCAAACCAAGCAAAATATGGATGCGTTTTTAAACCCTGCCAGCCCTGTTTAAAGCATACTTCAAATATAGCCGAGGAAGAAGAAATTGTGCGAAATAAACGTTATTGCTGCGGCCGTTGCAAATCCCCGCATTAGTATTCGGCAAATTGGTGACGATTTAAATTTGGACAATACAACCGCTCTTACAATTTTAAAGAAGAACAAGTTTAAATCGTACAAGTTTTCGAACCACCGGGAGATTTTTGAGCCAGACAGGTATTCTAGAATGGTTTTCTGTTAAACACTAATGGAAATGGACAATGTGCATAGATATTTCATTAACAACATTTGTTTTTCTGACGAATCGACCTTCACCACAAATGGAGAGCCAAATGTGCAAAATTATCGCTATTGGGATACGGATAACCCGCATTTGGTGATCGATAACCATTCCCAATATCCGCAGTCAGTCAACGTATGGTTAGGAATATACAGATCTAATATTATAAGCCCCTTCTGTATTAAACGGGGGAAAATACCTTGAGTTGCTTCAATCGGAGATTGGCCCCGCCATAGATGCTGTCGCAGGAGAAAATGTGGTATGGTTTCAACAGGATGGATGTCCTGCGCATTTTACAAGAGACGTCACTGAGTATTTAAATATTTGCTCTCCAAATACCTGGATTGGACGAGGCGGACCGGTGAATTGGCCAGCTCGTTCACCACCAAACTGGTTTAATAAATAAAGACTTAAATACGATATATTAGGAACTTCACAATATTTGAGTGTTTTGTATCGGTGGCGCATGAAGTAAAATTTCGAGTTTAGAAAAGCCTGAAAATTTGGTTTGGCCGCTCCGCGCTTCGCGCTACGCGACCAAACCAAATTTTCAGGCTTTTCTAAACTCGAAATTTTACTTCATGCTTAGCCTGGGAGTGGAAACACTCGTTCAAAGTTGCAAATTGCACGTCTGTAAAAGAACGGTGAATGCCTAACAATTGGGCAAATGTAATATTATAGGCCCCTTCTTCATTAAACGGGGGAAAATACCTTGAGCTGCTTCAATCGGGATTGGCCCCGCCATAGATGCTGTCGCAGGAGAAAATGTGGTATGGTTTCAACAGGATGGATGTCCTGCGCATTTTACAAGAGACGCCACTGAGTATTTAAATATTTGCTCTCCAATTACCTGGATTGGACGAGGCGGACTGGTGAATTGGCCAGCTCGTTCACCAGACTTATCACCAAACGACTTCTTTATATAGGGCCACTTAAAATCAAAAATATACGGTGCTAGACATGCTAACATCGAGGTTCTGAAAAACAAAATTACGTAAGAATGCAACAAAATAACGAACCGGCAACTTGTAAATGTTCGCAGAAATTTTTATGATAGACTTGGTCAATGTCTGAGGTCTCTTTGAGCATTTAATTTGATTTTATTAAAAACAACTGATAGTTGTTGATAACGCAAAATTTTGTTATAAAATCATGGTTATTGTTATTTTTTTCAAATTATTACTAATTTATATTTTTATTTTCTTGTACTATTAGTCCTATTTTGAAAATAAATACGGACCTATCATATAGCATTTTAAATTCTGAACAACTTTGATCTCTTATGCTTTTGCTCTAAAATAATTAGGGGAGTAGGAAACTGCAAAAGTGTGATTTTACATGTAAATTGCTATTACCAAGTCGGATTAGCACCCGGTATAAAAATATTTGTCCCTGTATGTACAAAGAATTACTACCATTCGCACGCGCTCTACTGAAAATATCATATGTGGTCATCAACATCAGCTGTTCTCTATATCTTGCTGCAGCCGCTGTGGTGAATATGTTAAAAAACCGCTAAGCACACATTTAGTTGCACAAACTGGTATTAATAAAAATACTCCACTACCGTTTGTAATAATAGCTAGTGTTGATTCGGATTTCTCAATATTTTATATTTCGTGTATTTTCTGCATTATTTTATTTTTAGGTGTTTCATTACTTTATTTGGCCCCCTTTTTCATAAAAGCAGAAAGGGGCGCTTGTATTTACTTACCAGTTTTATTACTCTTTGTGCTTGTGATTTCCAAAGCGAAACTTGAGAGCCAAATGTTTGGCGGGATTTCATTTATTTCGCTTTACGGCCGAAAGAACGATTAACCATTGTCAAGAAAATTTCTTCAATTTCTAAAGAGCGGGCCCAAAACGAGCCTAATTGGGCCCATAAACGTTAATCCGCGACCGAGCGAAGCGTCCGGACTTGTCCCTTTCACCATGCCCAAAAATTCCAGAAATTTCCAGCACCTGACCCTCTGTCCTTATTTTTCACACTGAAAAATCATTCTCTTCTAGAATCCCTCTCCAATCAATCCTGACCAATCAGATTTTCCTATCCCAAACCGTTTCTTCGGTTAAGAAAACCAGAAAACAGTCTTGTCTTGAACACCGTTTCAACAACATCGTTCTTTCGGTCGTACCACGCTTTTAACTTTCTTTTAACTTGTGTTTTTTAACTGATACTTTCTATCCACGTGGTTTTAACTTCACTTATTTTTTCCGTTATTATTTGTTAATTGTTTTGTATATATGTCAGTATTTAAATAAATCGTTTTTGTTTAACTTACTGGTTTAAGTAATTTTTATTAAAGTCGCGAGAACCGCGCAATTTACAGCTAGTAACGGCTAATTTTTAGGTTATGAATAGGCGCATAAGCTGCATCTGTCAATGATAATTCTCGTATATTTTTCAGGATGTGTATCTGATACAAAAAGTGGGCAAAATAACGTTTGCACTCGCCAGCCTGGTGGACTGCCGCAATGCGGGAACGTGGCAGATTTTCCACTGCTTGAACTGCAATTTGAGCACACACGGAATCCACAGGCAGAAAGGAGGATCCCCCTCGTCTCAGTCGGTCCTCGTCAGTTCGAAATTACTTGTAAGCACATATCAATAAAACACTATTATCATAACCATCAGTACAGTTTTTGTCACTTTTATTTAATATTAAAAATCATCATAACTGGATAATAGATGGAAGTAATGTTAGGTTAGATAACAATTTTTACAGATAGCTTATTTCTAACGAGTGTCTGACCTGAAAAAGGTTAAGAACCCCTGATCTAAGATGTGTAATTTGTTTTTTAAAGCAACCGAGATGCGGATAGTTTATAGGCACTCGTAATTTAATATTAGTAAAAAAAATCAACACTAAATTATGAACGGTGGAGGCTTCTACTTCGTTATACATGATAATTCAATAAAATAAAACTGTTGGGTGACTAAACTTAGCCGCCGCACTCTTCAGAAAGAAAGGGAAAAAGGTAAAAGCGACTCACCAAACTCCTCTCTTCTAAAGCCACTAAAATCCCGGAGGGCGATCAATGTTGCCGGAGGCCTTACTTGAGATTTTGGAAACCACGCGCTTTTCCCGTAAAAAAACGTCTGGCTCGCACCGTTTCTATTACGATTGTGTGTCGGTTAGGGGTAAGGCAAAATAATAATAATATATATATATAAACATCTTTATTGTGTACAAAAAAAATTACAGTTTGTTTATTTTTACACTATATTTTATTTTTTGGATCCTTGGCTATCGACCATCGGTCTTTCAGCCTGAGTTGTACTTGTCCTTGTCTTGTCAGTTATGATTCATGTGAGATGAAATGAATTGATAAATGGTGGTTTTTGGGTTGTTGAAATTTTGAGAAATATTGGGGTTTCGTGCTAAACAGAGGTGATTAAGGATGTCATGGATGTGTGGGTTAGATGCGAATTTTTGGGATAGTTGGGTAAGTCGTTGTTGGATAGGGATTATTTCTGTTTTTTCATACAATAAGGTATTGGAGGGGTTGTGGAGTGGGTTTAATAATAATATTAAGTAGAAATGACAAAATATAATAACGATGATTTATATTAATCCTTTGACTTATGATTTAAAATTACATTTAGATAGACACAGGGATTTTTTCTTTGAAGTATATTTTTATATATTTGATGTAAATATTTCTAAAATTAATTAACATAAGATTGAAGCTAAGCGGTATATTTTGAACTTCACTTTAAACGAATAAAAAAGGAGCACAGAAGAAGAAAAAATTCAAATTCCCTCAATACCGTTAGCCCGAGATGGGAGCCAACGCTCACAAATCCCGAGGTGAGGACGAAGGGAAGAAGACCTGGACAAGTGAATTTACAACAATATTATAATGTTTTATATATTTATATATATATATATATATAGATATATATATATATATGTATATATATATATATATATATATATGTATATATATATATATATATGTATATATATATATATATATGTATATATATATATATATATTATAATGTTTTATATATATATATATATATATATATATATATATATATATATGTATATATATGTATATATATATATGTATATATATATATATATATATGTATATATATATATATATATATGTATATATATATATATGTATATATATATATATATATATATGATACATGTTACGCCCGCGAAAATCTACGTTTTAACATATATATATGTATATATATATATATATAATCATTTAAAATCCCTTTTACCCTTTAGGGTGTCGAGATATATATATGTATATGTATATATATATACATATATATATATATATATATATATATATATGTATATATATACAGGGTGTCCCATTAGTGCGGTCTCGGAAGATATCTCAGCTCTCGCTAAAGATAGAAAAAAAATGTTTTCACCAAATTTGCTTGATTTTAAGAGCTGCATAACCTAAAATTATTTTCAAATATACAGGGTGTCCCATTATTCCATACTTAATACCAACTTTGTTATTTTAAATGGAACACCCTATATATTATTTTTTTATTTGATCCGCCTTTAAATAACCTACACAAAGATATATCATTATTGGCACTTTAGGTTATTTGTTACTTCAGAAAAAAATATTTTTTGAAAATTTTGGCAGTTTTAGTACTTTACTTAAAAATTCACTGTGTCCTTATTTTTTAAGATATCAGTCTGTAATTTTACACACATATGCAGTAAAGAATGCTCTATCCATTGACTATAACACATTATAATATTACTTATAAAACCTAATAAAAAACTACCTTCTAATATTTAATATTTAAAATGTACATAACTTCATTTTCTTAAATGGGACACCCTATATTTCTTTACTTTATCAGATCCGAAATGAAAAATGCTTTATTTTTTGTATACCCTATATTTGACAGAAAAATGTTAATATCTCCAAAACTAATGAAAATAGATAAAGGGTATGATTTACAAGAAATAAAGCATTTTTTATTGCGGATTTGATAAAATAAAAAAATATAGGATGTCCCATTTAAAAAAATGAAGTAATGTACATTTTAAATATTAAATATTCGAGGGTAGTTTTTTACTAGGTTTTATAAGTAATATTAAAATGTGTTATAGTCAATGGATAGAGCATTCTTTACTGCATATGTGTGTAAAATTTCAGACTGGTATCTTAAAAAATACGAACACAGTGAATTTTTAAGTAAAGTACTAAAACTGCCAAAATTTTCAAAAAATATTTTTTTTTTAAGTAACGAATTACCTAAAGTACCGATAATGATATATCTTTGTGTAGGTTATTTAAAGGCGGATCAAATAAAAAAATAATATATAGGGTATTCCATTTAAAATAACAAAGTTGGTATTAAGTATGGAATAATGGGACACCCTGTATATTTGAAAATAATTTTAGGTTATGCAGCTCTTAAAATCAAGCAAATTTCGTGAAAACATTTTTTTTCTATCTTTAACGAGAGCTGAGATATCTTCCGAGACCGCACTAATGGGACACCCTGTATATGTATATGTATATATATATACATATATATATATATATATATATATATATATATATATATATATATATATATATATGTTAAAACGTAGATTTTCGCGGGCGTAACATGTATCACTGTTTCTTCGGGTTTGGTCCCGCGTATTTTCTTGGCTCTGGTCCATTTTATTTTTAATTCGACGTTTCGATGACGTCGCAGTCATCATCTTCAGGAATAACTATGAAAATTCCATTGCTCTAGCAACCACTTCTTTGACTTTTACGTACTACTTGATGCGTGAATTTCTTGTTTATCTCCAAACAACAATATATATACATATATATATATATATATATATATATATATATATATATATATATATATATATATGTTGCTGTAAATAAAGAATTTATTGTTAAAAAAAAAACAGAAACAGTGTTTAGGC
Source organism: Philonthus cognatus (assembly GCA_932526585.2). Taxonomy (NCBI): domain Eukaryota; kingdom Metazoa; phylum Arthropoda; class Insecta; order Coleoptera; family Staphylinidae; genus Philonthus; species Philonthus cognatus. The sequence continues at coordinate 7,242,018 of OW052251.1, forward strand.
GTGAGGCGCATGAAGTAAAATTTCGAGTTTAGAAAAGCCTGAAAATTTGGATTTGCCGGGCTCGCTTCGCTCCGCCCGGCAAATCCAAATTTTCAGGCTTTTCTAAACTCGAAATTTTACTTCATGCTTAGTCTGGGAGTGGAAACACTCGCTGGAGGTTAAATTGAACATTTGTAGAAAAACGATGAATACCTGTAAGTTTACAAAACACCGATTTAAGGTAAAATCCAAATTACGAGGGGTGATCAAAAAGTGCGGTTATATAATGTACACATTTTATTGTAGGCTTTGTAACCTTACTTTTTGACCATGCCTCCTCGTAATTGGGATTTCAATTTAAATCAGTGTTTGCTACGCGTGGCGCATGAAGTAAAATTTAATAAGGAGAGGCGGTATAAGGAGAATTTTAAGCGGGCAACTCTGTTTGCAGCAAACATAAACACTTTAACTTTGTTTATACAAACAATGTTAAAGTGTTTTATTTTATTACTATTACATTTTGTCATTTCTTCTTAATGTTAATAAAAAAAAAACTGTAATTTTTATGTTTTTGCAATGACATACAGGAATTTTTTCTTTTAATGTTACTTTTACATGTTTCATATAAACGTCTGTAAAATTAATTAACACAGGATCAAACTTAATCAATATATTTTGAACTTCGCTTTAAACCGGTGTTTTAGTGCGGGGCGCATGAAGTAAAATTTCGAGTTTAGAAAAGCCTGAAAATTTGGTTTGGCCGCTCCGCGCTTCGCGCTACGCGACCAAACCAAATTTTCAGGCTTTTCTAAACTCGAAATTTTACTTCATGCTTAGCCTGGGAGTGGAAAGCACTCGTTTAGATTTCAAATTAAATTCTTTTAATAAACGTGTTTAGTACGCGTGGCGCATGACGTAAAATTTCGAGTTTAGAAAAGCCTGAAAATTTGGTTTGGCCGCTTCGCGCTGCGTGACCAAACCAAATTTTCAGGCTTTTCTAAACTCGAAATTTTACTTCATGCTTAGCCTGGGATTGGAAACACTCGTTAGAAGCTTCAGACTCATCGAATATCGCTCGAGATTTGTAATTTATATTTTTATTTATTACGATACAGGGAATTTTTCTTTTAGCTATACACATCACGATTTATCTATGTAAACTTTCAGACGTTCGTTGTTTTGCTTTCGATTTGCTTCTAACGAGTGTTTCCACTCCCAGACTAAGCATGAAGTAAAATTTCGAGTTTAGAAAAGCCTGAAAATTTGGATTTGCCGGGCGGAGCGAAGCGAGCCCGGCAAATCCAAATTTTCTGGCTTTTCTAAACTCGAAATTTTACTTCATGCGCCACGCGTAGGAAACACTGATTTAAATTGAAATCCCAATTACGAGGAGGCATGCTTAAAAAGTAAGGTTACAAAGCCTACAATCAAATGTGTACATTTTATAACCGCACTTTTTGATCACCCCTCGTAATTTGGATTTTACCTTAAATCAGTGTTTTGTAAACTTACAGGTACTCATGGTTTTTCTAAAAGTGTTCAATTTAACCTCTAGCGGGTGTTTCCACTCCCAGACTAAGCATGAAGTAAAATTTCGAGTTTAGAAAAGCCTGAAAATTTGGATTTGCCGGGCGGAGCGAAGCGAGCCCGGCAAATCCAAATTTTCAGGCTTTTCTAAACTCGAAATTTTACTTCATGCGCCTCGCGCCTAAACACTGATTTAAAGTGAAGTTCAAGCATAGCTTTAATCTTATGTTAATTAATTTTAGAAATATTTACATCAAATATATAAAAATATACTTCAAAGAAAAAATCTCTGTGTCGATCTAAATGTAATTTTAAATCATAAGTCAAGGGATTAATATAAATCATCGTTATTATATTTTGTCATTTCTACTTAATATTATTATTATTATCACTGCTAACAGAAGCAAATGGCGAAGCCGATGAAGCCACTGCATTGTGCTTGTTTCAGTTTTCACTCTTATCACAGCCAATTTCACTAGACTAGTTAAAATCCTTAGTATATATCACAGTTCACTTTTTATTAGAGAGTTTTAGTTTATCATTAGGCTAAAACTCAGTAAAGACAAAGTAAAACTCTCTAATATTAGGTAAAATTATTATCGTTTTACGAAATACGGTAACACTAATATCTACGCTCAACGTGCTTGTTACCCGGTAACGCAGACAACATACCAACTTAGCTTAGATGTTAACATTACTATATGTACTAAAACAATAAACTAAAACTTACTATTTTTGTACATACGGTAACACTAACATCTGCATTAAACTTGCATGTTGGCCAGTAACAGTCTGCGTTACTGGGTAACAAGCAAGTTTTAGTGTTGACGTGTTACCGTGTGTTCTAAAGTTTTTGGTACATACGGTACTGCTAACGTATACGTTAAACTTGCATGTTGCCTTGTAACAGTCTGCGTTACTGGGTAACAAACAACTTTTAGCATAAACGCGCTCCCGTATGTTTTAAAACTTTTTGTACATACGATAACACTAACATATACGTTAAACTTGCATGTTGCTCAGTGACAGTCTGCGTTACCGTGTTACCAGCAAGTTTTAGCATTGACGCGTTACCGTAGCTCTCCAAAACTTTTTGTACATACGGTAACACTAACGTATACGTTAAACGTGCATGTAGCCTAGTAACAGTCTGCGTTACTGGGTAACAAACAACTTTTAGCATAAACGCGTTACTGTATGTTCTAAAACTTTTTCTACATACGGTAACGCTAACGTATACGTTAAACTTGCATGTTGCTCAGTAACAGTCTACGTTACCGTGTTACCAGCAAGTTTTAGCATTGACGCGTTACCGTACGCTCCAAAACTTTTTGTACATACGGTATCGCTAACGTATACGTTAAACGTGCATGTAGCCTAGTAACAGTCTGCGTTACTGGGTAACAAACAACTTTTAGCATAAACGCGTTACCGTATGTTCTAAAACTTTTTGTACATACGGTAATGTCTACGTTAAACTTGCATGTTGCACAGTAACAGTGTGCTTTACCGAGTAATGAGCAAGTTTTACCGTTGACGTGTTACCGTATGTTCTAAAATGATAAACTAAAACTCCGTAATAATAAAAAAAGCATCATTATTATGTTTAGCTTTTATAAATAGCGTTTTAAGCAATTGTGAGTCGATAATTATGCAATTATCAGTGTAAACATTTCACGGTCGCTCTTGAATTTATTTATAGATTGTGTGTAGCGTGTCTTTTCGGTGTGTGTGTGCGTCGAATGTAAAATTGGTAAGAAGGCTATTTTTAATGACCCGCTCGAATGCGGGGGACGTAAAATTGATACAAATTCAAAATGGTTTACCAAAAAAACAAAACGAAATTTTGAAAATACAAATGTTTTTCTAGAGCGGTCAAAATGTAGAGGAACTGAAAAGGAGCAGTTACGTCTCGAACGTGTTCGACATTATCGTCGACACGGGCAAACCGGACGAGGAAAGCACGTATGATTGTAAGTGTAATACACTGCTAAAATTATATCATCATCACCGATTGAAACAAATAAATATTAGTTACATTTTTATCTCAATAAATAAATGTATGAGATCAAAAAGTAACGTTCTAAAATGTACAGGGTGCAGCATTTTAGATGGTTTCCTTGTAGGCTTTGTAACCTTACTTTTTGGTCACCCCTCGTATTAACGAATAAAGCACTATGAAAAAACTGTTTTTATTCCTTACTTCACTTTTATTTTTATGTGTTAGATGTACATTTCGAGTTAGTTATTGATAATGATTAGTTATTGATAATGAGTGCTTAGCACTCGAAATGTACATCTAACACATAAAAATAAAAGTGAAGTAAGGAATAAAAACAGTTTTTTCATTGTGATTAAATACTCCACATAACTCAAATCAAACAATTAGGAATAAAGCACTAATAACCTTTCTTTACACTTCTATTTTTTTTTTTTTTAAGGAAGGGTGATGGATGGAAATCAGGTTGGGAGATGTGATGAATATTAGGGAATTGATTTTCATATTAATGAAAATGTGGACTAGACAATTAACCCCCTATGGCAGGGGTTCTTAACCTTTTTCACTTCGTGTCCCCCCTCATAAATCCACGCCCTCGCCCCTCGCTGATTTAATTTAGGTTTTTTAAGTGAAATTGAAACAGTATTAGCCTTATTCCACTTCACCTACTCTTTAGGAAATCCGTCCCGTCCCCCCCTGATAACTTGGCGTGCCCCTCTGGCTGAGAAACCCTGCCCAATGGCATCCGGGACGAGTATTTTTCGTTAGAAAAATTATTCACCCCAGACGAAACTCAAACTCGCATTTCTGCAGCGGACGATTGGTCCAGTCTAACGACTCAACCGCTCGGCCACCCCAGCCCCGACACTTTTATTTGAATTACCTACTATGGTCAAGGCCATAGCCAGGGCGGGAAAATATGGGGGTTCAACCCCTCCCTCCGCCCTCCCGAAATGTTCAAAATGTTAAATTTTTGTATGTAAAAGACCGAAAGACCAAAAACAATAATTTTACCAGTAAAACATCCCCCGAAATTTGTATATATTTGTATCGTGTGTTCAAGAGCCATAATAGATCCTTGCGGTCGCAGTGGAGGGTAGCATAACTACCCACTCACTTTCAATAAAATCGTGTGTTCAATAAAAAAAAATCTCTAGAGTGCCATAATTTTATCTTTTTTTTAATTTAAGTTGGCTATACGCTTTAGGAATTGTCTTATAAAACGTCAGACATAATAATTATAGTGTATAATTTCAGAGTTACCAACCTACAATTTATTCCATGGCACTTTAGAGGTTTTATTTTATTGAACATATGATATTTCTAGCTACGGCCTTGATTGTGGTAATTTTAGTAAAAGAGTGAAGAATGGTTATTAGTGCTTTATTCATCAATTTAATTTGATCTCCACGTAACTCAATCAATCAATTTAAATAGATACATTTTTATCTAAATAAATGAGCTATTCATTTATTTATAAAATTTATTATTTATAAAACTGTTAACACTGTTATTCCTTACTTCACTTTTTATAAAAAGTGAAGTACGGAATAACAACAGTCTTTTTATGTGTAATAATCACCTTACGTAAAACTTAAAAACATACGGTTATAAATAAATAGCTATCAAAATTTCTTAATAGTTTTCACATATTGGCTTGAAATGTTCGGTATTCCTCAGCATTAGGTCGGGACCACCCTGACGAGGACCTTGCACGTCTGCGGGTACCTGGTGCCGGAATACTGAACACAAATTCAATTTAAAACAAATTAATAAATATAGAACAAGACATAAAAATGTTGTTTACAATCAAATCTGTCAATAATAATTATTAAACTATTTTCAAGACGAAGAGCTGTTAATCATGATTATTCAATTATTTTTGCTGCTTCTGCGCGTTTGTCTTTTTTCTGCAGTGTTAATAATTCTCCATTCTCCTGTTGTAGACCTGCCGGCGGAGCTGGAACTAGCGATAAGTAACATGAAGCAGCGGGCGAACGATTTCATAAATCGCGAGTCCGCCGCGACCGAAGAGAGGGTGAGACTTTTCACGGAGCAGCAGCTGTCCGCTCTGGACGAGTGCACCGAACGGGCGCTCAAGGAACAGAGAGCTTTAACTAGGTGAGAATTTAATTAACAATGCAATGCTTTTGTTAATAAAGATGGAAAACATTTAGTTTAGGTCATAGATTAAGAATGTTAGTAGATAGTTCGTCATGAATAACAATGCAATGCTATTGTTAATAGAGATAAAAAAAAACATTTAGATTAGGTCATTGACTAAGAATATTAGTAGATATGCCACATCTATAGCTCGTCTTGAAAAACAATACAATGCTATTGTTAATAAAAATAGAAAACATTTAGGTTAGGTCATAGATCAAGAATATTAGTAGATACGCCATATCTATAGCTTGTCTCACATAATAAGAACGTTAAAGCAGCGGGGATCCGAGAAGGCTGCGATTCGGTCGCCATGGCAACCACTTTTACATTGCTCCTATTGGAGACGACTGTCACCGGGAGTGGAAAAATCGAAGAATTCATTTTAGAAAGTTCAAATTTTCACAGGACCGAAAACAAAAAAATTCCGCGTGTCTTAGGCTAAGCGGCGTTCAAATCCGACCGCGTTTTCTATTTTAAATCATTTTTTTAATTTTACGCCTGACGGAAGATTTCCTAACCTCGATGCTTTACACGCTGGTCTTGCTTCGCACGGAACGTTTTCAGGTCGCGCATAGCACAATTTCGATGGGATTTGACCTGGGCTTTCCAACGCGACACTTCCGAGCGCTCAAATCGCCCGATTAAAAAAAATATCGCATTTAATCGATTTTGCAAAAAAAAAAAATAGATTTTCAAAATTTTGCGTCTATCGTGTTCAGAATTCCATTAGAAACACGACCTATCTATCGAGAATTTTTTCTGTCGAGGAAAAGTATTTTTTTTTTGCAATTGAAATTTCATAAAAATATATACCGGCTGTCTTAAATCTCGCATTTAATCGATGGTTTTTATTTTTTCTCCAAAATGTTTTGTTTAAACGCAGATCGCTACGATTAAATTTAGCGGTGTTGGGACAGGTTTTTTTTTTTTTTTTTATTGGCCGCCTTCACGGGCTGTCAGCACATTTTCGGTCGAAAAATTGCGATAGAGGAATTTGGTTTTCACATTTCGATTTCGAATAATTATCCGCAACCGACAAGATGAAACAAGACGAAACAAAACAATTAAAATTAATTAATTTTTAAGTTTAACGTGTATATACAGGGTGGTCTAAAACCGTGATTTTCTTGATTATTTTTTTTGACCGACTTAAAATGCTCCAAAACGATTTGTTTAAACGTAGGGTGGTATGGTTTGACCTCGCGGTGCTCAGCAAATTATTTTCGAGCCAACAAATGGCCGCCTTCCCGGTGTTTCAGCAAATTTTCGGCCCAAAAATTACGCTAGAGAAAATTTGTTTTCGCGGGGATAAAGGAGCAACTACCCTCTCTATGTGCGAGCGAAGCGAGCACCCTAGCGAGCGAAGCGAGCACCCTAGCGAGCGAAGCGAGCACCCTAGCGAGCGAAGCGAGCAAGGCAAGCGAGCGGCTGGAGCGAAGCGACCATCTCTTTCAACCTTTTCACGGACCTTTACATCCATCCACTCCATAACCACTACAAAATAACGATTTACCTTGCAGTCACCACCATTCGGCTCATGCACCAACGCCTCTCCCCCTCCCTTTACCCTTGCTACTATTATACATATATTTTTCTTCAACATCATTTATTTTTTTTTAATTATGCAATTCTCTTTACATTTCTACATTTCCCCGGTTGGTAAATCGGGCTAAATGCTAGTCATGAATAACAATGCAATGCTATTGTTAACCCTGGAGGACTCGTGCTATGAGCATTTTTCTCACACTTTTAACTACCCTTAGGATACACTTGGAGTTTTCGTACAGGGCTTAAAAATCATAATTTAATTCGAAATACAGCTTTTCAAAGTTTCAATTTTTTTTCTTCAATGGACAATAATTTGTGACTGAAAGAGAGGGTTAATTCGTTAAGATGTTTGGTCAAGATTTTAATTTTAAACAGATATAATATTATTATCATTGTTTTTTGTATTTATAGGATATTAGTAAACTCCAAAGGCGGGATCTTGCCGGCGAAAGTGCCGGGAAGGACGAGCATGGACACCACTGTGCCGTTGGCCTCCCCGACCTCTGTAAATAAGGCTGTGCACACCCCCAACGATGCTATTATTGTACCTGAAGAAAATAACGCCACCGTCTTTACTAAACAAAACAAAGTGATTATGGTAAATAATAAATACAAACATTTCGTTTCGGAAATAGAGATGGGTAACTCCCAGAGCTGGGACGAATCCTCGTAAAAAAGATTCGAATCACGAATCCGAATCACCTAATATGATTCGAATCACAAATACTCGAATAAAGGATTCGTAATCAAAGATTCGAATCCTGTTTTTTCGAATCACGAATACAAATCCTTCAAGAATAAATTTGATTTTATAATTTTTTGCAACCATTAATATATAAATATAGTTACCAGTTGTTTTAACAAAAATATTCAAAACCTAATTAATTATTATTATCACTGAACATCGTTGATAACAGACAAAATATCTGATTCCCTGTTACCCTGTTGAAGATGTATTTGTGAGTTTCTGAACTTCACTTTAAATCAGTGTTTTGTACGCGTGGCGCATGAAGTAAAATTTCGAGTTTAGAAAAGCCCGAAAATTTGTCTCGGGTCGCTGCGCGACCCTCGACAAATTTTCACGGGGCTTTTCTAAACTCGAAATTTTACTTCATGCTTAGCCTGGGAGTGGAAAACACTCATTTAAAGCTTCAAATTGAACTTAAAAAAAAAAACAAGGAATATCTAAAGATTTACAGAAAATAGGCTAAATTTGGAATACGTATACTTAAAAGAAAAACTCCCTGTATCTGTTCGCTCCGAAGAAATATGAATAATTATAAACCGTAATGAAGATAACAATTCATTCTCAAAAAACACTCGTTAATTAATATTATACACAATTGACGCTTGTTAAACAATGGCGGCGACAAAGAAAGAAACATGTATTTTTAATCTTTTAGTAGAAATGCGTTTTGTGACGCTATGGGCGAAGAGAAAGAGTAATCTGGTTCAATTTGATTTATTTACAAAATATATACATTGATATTTGGTTTGCTCGGCTTTTGGGTCGTGGAAATATTTCTTCTCTCTCCTCGCTGAAGGGGTGTGGCTTGACTCGAGTGCTACTGATGGTGGAGGCGTCGGGTCGGGTCGCGATGTCTTGGTCGTCGGGATCTGGTGCAGCAGTCCGCAAGGGAGGTAGAGGGTCTGGTTCGATTGGAACGTCTTCGTTGGGGGGGGCAGGAGTCTTCTGGGATCCCTCGGTGTCGATGGCGTAGTTCGTATCCGTGTGAATTAGGTTCACTTCGGGTTTACGTTGTGGTTGTATCCGTATGAATTAGTTTCACTTCGGATTGACGTTATGGTTGTATCCGTGGGAATCACTTTTCCTCTTCGGATGGATATTGCTAGATTGACTTGTGAGAGGGCATGTGAATTAATTTCAGCTGTGCACTTCTCAGAGTCTCAAGAGCAACTGCCTTTTACTTTTTTTTTTGTCCTTCCTGTTGTAAAAAGTTTCAACCTTTCGGTTACTCCAAGTTTCCATTCTTGTCCTGGCTTCAAAGGTGTGGAGCCAGTAGTATCTTTTTTCCTTAAAGGGTGTTTTCTTTTAATTTAGTTTTAATCCTAAATTTCTAATGGCGAGGTCCGGGTGATTTTTCAATCGGTCAATCATATTTTGTTTTCTCTCCTGCGCTGTTTCCAGTGGATCTTTTAATTTCAGGTCTTTTAGAATGTTTTCATTTCTTATGAACCATGGCGCGCTCATTGCTCTTCTTGCCAGTGTGGAGTGGATTTTCCTCGCTTTTCTGTGTGCGGTTTCTCCTCCGCTGATGTATATTTCTTGCCCGTAGGTGGCCGTCGGGATGAGCACGGTTTTTAACAATTTCACGCGGTTTCGAGTGCTGAGTGGGTTGCCTTCGTGTAAAACACAGCGTAACTTTCTTGCTCTTGATTTTGCCAGCGCCGCCCTTCTGGCAACGTGTTTCGCTAGAGTTAGCCGTCTGTCTAATGTTATCCCAAGATAAGTTACGCTGTTTTTTAGTTTTATTTTCTTTTTCTCCACTATTATGAAGTTTTTGTCTGGTCGTTTCTTTCCTAGCAGCATCACTTCCGTTTTTCCCTGGTTCAGCTTTATTTTCCACTGCTTGGCATAGTTATTAATCTCTTGGATTGCTTTCGTAATTTTTGGTTCGGTCGTGTTTTTATTTCTGCCGTGGGCTACAATTGCTGTGTCATCGGCAAACTGGAACAGCGACACCCATCTGCTTTCATTGAACTTTGGAATATCTGCCACGAAGATGTTGAAGAGGCTTGGTGAAATCGGCGATCCCTGGGGGAGACCTTCTTCGGCGGTTTTCCACGACGAGAAAATGTTGTTAAATTTCACTCGAAATTGTCGGTTTTGTAGCCAATCGTCGATTGGCCTGATTAGCCATTTCGGAAAGCCGAAGAGCAGCAGCTTGTGAATGAGTCCGGCTCTCCAAACTCGGTCGTAGGCTTTCTCGACATCCAGCAGTGCAATCATTGCTGTGATGCGTGGTTTCATTTTTCTCCTGATTTCTTCCACCAGGTTTGCTGCTTGTTGCACTGCTGCGAGTTTGCTGCGAAAGCCAAACTAATTCGGGGCTATCAGTTGCTTTTCCTCGCATACTTTCTCGATGTCGTTCTTAATTTGTTTCTCGGCGACTTTCGCTACACTGGAAATCAGGCTAATCGGTCTTCGGTTTTCAACTTTCGTCGGGTCTTTGTTTCCCTTCGGGATCGTGATTAATATTGTTTTTTTCCACATCTTCGGGAATACTCCGTAGTTCCGGATTCCATTGATTAGTCGTGTCAGCCTTTGAATGCCGTTGGAATGCATGCATTTGAGCGCTTGGTTTGGAATGTTGTCTTCACCGGGTGCTTTTTTCGTCGAAATTGATTTTATGAGGTTCCTAATGTCTTCCTCCACGAGGGGTGCTGGTTTCATTGTTGTGCCGGCTCTGAATACCTGCAGCGTGTGATTAACTGCGAATTCGGTTTGTGCGTCCGAATTGTCTTCGTTGCTGAATTGTTTTTCGAAGTGTTCGGCAATCAATTCAGCACGTTCTTCATCTCCGTAATATTTTACGCCGTTCTTGGTAATCGGAGAATTGGGATTATTCCTCCTGCCGCAACTTTTGAGTAATTTCCAGAAGAGGCCCTGGTCTTCGTCCGCTTCTTGGATTGCGTGGTCCCAATTTTCGTTTTTCTTGTTTTCTAACATTTTTGTGATTTCTCTCTGCAGTCGGTTCATCTCTTGTTTGTCTTCTTTCCGGTGGAATTTTGCGTATTTGCGTTTTACTGCATTTTTGTTTTTAATAAGCTCTTTTTCGGCGAAGTTCAGTCCGTGTTTAGTGTTAAAATTGGCTTTCTGTTCCGACTGGCAGATTTTAATCACATCTTGGATTTCCGCTGTGAACTTTTCGGCTTCCGTTTCGATTTCGTCTTTGTTGATTTCGTCGTCAGGTGCGCGTAGTCTGCTGCTCCAGTACGCGAACTTAACCCAATCCGTTTTTATCCGCAAATTTGATTTTTGCGAATATTCTCCCCAGTTGATAACGACTGGGAAGTGGTCTGAGTTAAGTTCGTGTAAGGTTTGAATTCCCCACGGATCGGTTGTTTTGTTAGTGATGAATAAGTCGATCACGTCTCCTCTTCCTCCTGGCCTGGTCGAGGTTGAAGTTGCATCCTCCGGGCCCCATACTCGCATTTCGGTTTGTTGTTTCCAGACAGCAGCTAGCGTTTTTCCGGCATTGTTTGTTGCGCGGCTTCCCCACGCAGGATTTTTGGCGTTGAGGTCGCCGCCGATTATTAAATTGTCTAATTTGGTAATTTCAAGCAGATCGGTTTTTAGAAGCGTTTTCGAGGGGCTTTTGTATACCGCTACGAAGCGCTTTTTTACGTTGTTCACAATAGTTTCGATCCCAGTCGCCTCGATCGAACTTGTTGTGAATTCTAGCTTGCTGGCGCACAAGCTGTTTCGGTATAGAACTGCCACTCCTCCTCCTTGGTTGCTTTCTCTGTCGTTTCTCACACATTTAAAACCAGGCACGAATGCTTTCACCCCCGGTTTTAAATGTGTTTCGGATATCAGGAATATCGAGATGTCGTGTTTTTCAGCGAAGATCTTGAGTTCGTTTGTTTTCTTCACCAGCCCGTTTGCATTCCACGTAGCTATCTTTATTGGTTTATTTCCTGTTTCTCCGTTGAACATTACAGCTCGTTGTTTTCCCTAAGTTGGATTAGCATGTTGCGGACGATTTTTGAAATTAACATTTCCAGATTGTTGTCGTTTGGCGGTGGTGCATTGTTTTTAGCTCTCTGGGCGAAGCTCGTTCCTTCTCTCAGGCGGCTGTTCTCCAGCTTCCTTCTGTTTTCTTCGTCGCGCGTTTTTTTTATGTTCGTCGGGTGTTTCCTGCATTCGGTTGAATAAGCGGGGTGTTCTCCTCCGCAGTTAAAGCATTTTCTGCATTCTTCCTCCTTCTTTTGGCAGTCGAACGACGGGTGATCGCCGGCGCAAAAGGTGCAAACGTATTTTGCGGTGCAACGGAATTGCACGTGCCCGTATTGTTGGCAGCGGAAGCACTGCTGGCTTGTTGTGGATCGGCGTTTTGGTTCAACGCTGATTACATGGTCGAACAGGTATTTTAATTGAAAAATTTTCTTCCCTTCCTCTGTCTTAGGTAGATTTACCAGCGCTAGGCTGTAAACCCGCGTCCCTTTTCGTAGCCGGCTGACGGAGTTTGCCGGGAAGCCGTGCAAGAGCAGTTCTTCCTTGATTTCGTCTGTTGTGAATTCCTGTGGGATGTTTCTGATCACCACTTTCAGCTCTTTATCCTCGCTCAGCATGTAATGGTGCTGGGCGGCATTCAGTTCATCGAGTATTCTGACGGTTTTGCGAAAATCGTCCGAATTTTCGGTAAAAATGTTGCTCCCTTTTGCGTGGGAGGCGATTCGTGCGGTGATTTTATTCTCCTTCAGGGTAGCCTGCACCAGGCGGATCTTATCCTTGTCCACCAGGACTATCGGTGGTGGCCTTTTTGGTTTTGACGGTTGAACTTCCGGCGCCTCTAGCTCCATTTCCTGTGGGGCTGTCATGATCGGGATTCTCAGTCCGTTTATCTCTTTGAACTTCGTCTCTGACGTGTTCGTCGTGGGTGTGGCGGCTGCAGCGCTCGAGGCGATGCCGTTACTACTGCCGTCCGAGCTGGTAGTGGGCGGCAATGCCGGGGCGGCGGTTGTCGTGTAGTCGAGTTCGGTGTTTTTCGGATTTTTCAAAGCAGGGAAATCCTCTTTTTCGTAGGGGTGGGCAACTGTGGAAGTTGATTGCGTAGTCGATTTCAATTTTGAAGCACTTAGAAGTGCCGGGTGAATGTTTTTAAAGATCGCTCTAGGTGGTTTTCTCCTTTTCGGCTCTGTTGCCGCGGCCAGTCTCGACGGCACCAGCGGAGGGATCGCTTTCGTAGCGGCTGTCGTTGGGGTGGTGTTCTGGGTCGGTTTCATCGACGTTAAGGATTTGTCCTTCTTCTTCCTCTTGGCTTGGACCGGGACGAACGGCCCCTCGCCGTTCTCCAGATCTTGGAGTAGTTTCTGCAAGCTTTGCAGTTGTCTTTTGATCTCCGCAATCTGTTGGGCTTTTAGCTTTTCTGCGCTTTCTTCTTGCTCGTCGCTGGAACTGCTCGGAGCTTGAGTCTCCATCGCGTTGTCGTCTGACTCCTCGTACAAAACGGAGTATCCGGGGCTACCGGTTCGCTGCGAAATCATAATTTCGTTTGAACGCTACTTAATTCACGCTCAAACGAAATTATCTTGCCTATTTAACAGAACTACTAAATTCACCCTGTTAAATAAACGTGTGCTATCGCTGACTGCTCTCTCATCTGTGGTGCCTTTTACTTGTTGAGGGGTGCGCTTTTATGTTATTCCAAATATTGGTATCCTTTTCCAAACTCCTATTGCTTTCTCTCTTAGTAGGGCGAAGTTTTGAAATAGATGTACGTATTGGAATATTCTAGAATCTCGGTCCTATTGTTATCTAGCAACGGCGAGTTTTATGGCGGCTTAGTGCGCGGGTTATCGGTACCGAGCGTGGTAATGCGGGTCCGTTCGCTGGCGGACGGCTACCTGCATGGGTGGTTGAAGGCGATTTCGTACAGCTTTTACAAGAAAAACGCTGTACGGTGTTTGGGATGTTACAGTTTTATGTTAAAAGAAGTAAACTATCCATCTTTCAGCTAGTAGTACAAGTTCTTTCTACTAGCAGCAATCGTCCCTTTAGTAGTAGATGAAACAACTACTATTTTGTTCCTTCTACTATTACTAGGACTTTCTGCAACTAGTTGTAATACAGGCTCCGTCTGCTGGTGGCAAGACACGATAAGCCAGAACCATCTGAACTCGAACTCGTTCAAACCCGCCTGAAATTTTCAAAATGATAAATTTTTGTATGTAAAAGCGGGACTGTAAGAGCAAAAACAATATTTTTTCCTAAGCCCCTGAATTTTTTTTCTGGCTGCGGCCTTGGTTGTTCTTTCAGCTTAATAGTAGTTTTTTATTCTCCTACCACTACTTTTTTTCTGCAACTACTAGTAGTACGGGCTCCGTCTACGGAACTAAAAGCTCTGTCTGCTAATAGCGGCAGTTCTTTCTGCTAGTGGGCAAATCGTTTTTAACTGAAAAAAAATCAACGTTACAGTTTGTAGTAGTGGTTCTTTCGGCTAACAGTACTTAATAGTACTAGTACAGGCCTCGTCTGCTGGTAACAAGATATCTGAAGCTACAACCATCTGAGCTAGGTAATAGTGCTAGTTGTTATGCTAGTAGAAATAGTGTTTTCAGCAAAACAGCCTATTTTCTGTAAATCTTTAGATATCCCTTGTTTTTTCTTAAGCTCAATTCGAAGCTTTAAACGAGTGTTTTCCACTCCCAGTCTAAGCATGAAGTAAAATTTCGAGTTTAGAAAAGCCCCGTGAAAATTTGTCGAGGGTCGCGCAGCGACCCGAGACAAATTTTCGGGCTTTTCTAAACTCGAAATTTTACTTCATGCGCCACGCGTACAAAACACTGATTTAAAATGAAGTTCAGAAACACACAAATACATCTTTAACAGGGTAACGGAATCAGATATTTTGTCTGTTATCAACGATGTTCAGCGATAATAATAATTAATTAGGTTTTGAATATTTTTGTTAAAACAACTGGTAACCATATTTATATATTAATGGTTGCAAAAAAATTATAAAATCAAATTTTTAAAAAGATTGTAGCCTATTGTATTGCAATTTAGGTTAATTAATTTTATTTTCTGCATAACAAAAAGATATCGTGCGAAAACTGAAATCGTGCATTTTTTGAAGATTTTCTTCAAACTTGTTTATTTAGATTTCATGAGTTTAAAAATGGAAGAGTTGTGAAATGGAGGTGCGCGCGTGATGGATTTATTTCCGACGTGTCATGTTATGTGCATTTGTAGAATGTGGACAGTGCGACGGCGACTCCCGAAAGGAAACTCCTCCAAAAAGTCCCCGTCAGCCAGAAGAACTCGTTCGACGCCGAAGGCCTGTTCGAGTTGGAGGACATGGACAACTCAGACAGTTATTTGAACGCGGACGATGATCTCTCGGACATTGAAGGTGAGCCAATACCATTTTTCTTTCCTTATTTTTTATAATAATAATTGTTAAGAGATAAGCTGAGTGGACTGTATTTGGGGAATTAAGTTTATTGCTATATTAAGCGCTTAACTGTGGTTTCATTTTGCTTTGAAAACGTGGTTAACATAACCAGTAAGGCACTTACCGATGGTGATTCTGATTGGGTTGTATTGCTAGACCGGCCCTTCTGGCATGAACCTTCCATTTGTATTAAAACAAGGGGGTTGTTGTATATTGATTTACCTTGATTTTTAAGATTCTGAAAACGGAATCGAGGTAAACGTGTATGGGACGCACGATTCTAAAGTTCGTTGGTTAAGGCGACTTACCGTTTGGCCACGAATTAAATTTTAAGTTTCACTTTTGGGGTTATATTTGGTCGTATTTTCGGCTAAGTAAGCACATTAGAAATACCTATTACACACATGATGAAATTATCTCCAAAATGATGACGTAAATTATCCAATTTATAGTGTTATGTTCATTAATTCAGTCAATATCACGATATTAATTTTACACTGAAATTGACCCCTACTGACGTTTATTTAAAATAATGGATGTATAATTCAAGATTGATTAGTGAATCATATGTATTCTAATTTACGATATAAAAAAATAGATGGCGCTTAATGTATTAAAATGTAATAAATATTAACTGTTTACGAAAACTGTCATCGACACCTTTGGGAATGTAAAATATTAATGTTAATATTTAAATAAAATAAAAAAAAGACCTTTATTGGCATATCCTACAGTTATTTACAATGTCAACACTATATCACATCTTGCCCTCTTTCTCCCGTCCCACTTTCTCCAGCGTCTTTACCCTAGCTCCGTCCTCCCTCATCCATTCTGTCACCCTTCTATTCCCTTTCACTCCCACCCATTCCTCACTCACACCCTCACACTCCTCCGCCAAGTGCCTCCACGTATCCTTCCCCCATTCACATAACCTACATCTCATATATTCTTCCCCCATCCATCTCTTCCTTCCCCTCTCCCCAGACCCACACCTTGCCCTCGCCATTATCACCCTTTCATCCCTGTTCCACCCATCCTCACTCATGTATCTCGGCACCCTCCCATATACTTGCCATCTCCCAAACATATCATTATATTCACTTTTGTCTATCCGTCCCTGTCTCTCCTGCGCTTCCACCTCCTTCATCTTCTCTCTCATCCACGCCGCCACCTTCACCCCTCTACCCAACCATTCCTGTACCTTCCTCTCTGCCAGTCCTCCCCTTTCATACATTCTCCTTCTCTCTTCCCTCCACCTCCCCCCTTCTACTTTCATGCACGCCTCCCATACTATTCTCACCAATCTCTCCTCTTCTACTCTGCATAATTTCATTTCATACTTCACCACTCTCTCCACCTCCTCACATTCCAATCTCTCTCTATTCGTTTCCTGCAACAGTATATATCCCGGTGTCGACTTCTCTAGTCCCAGCATCCGTCTCAGGAACCATAGCTGTTCTCTTTCAATCACCTCATATGCTCTCGTTCCCCATGCTTCTACCCCGTACATTAGTATCGGTCTTACACATGCGTCCCACACCTTGCATGTCACCTTAATACTGTTCTCCATCCATCTCCCCCATTTTCTCCATGCCATTCCCCATGCTCTCCTCGCTTTTCCTTGTACCCACCTTATATGCTCTTCATACCCACCCGTCCCTTTAAAAATAAATCCCAAGTATCTGAAACTTTTCACTCTCTCAATCACCTCTCCCTTCCATTCTAGCACTCCCACTCTCTCCCTTTATTCCTAAACCTCATCCATTTCGTCTTCCCCACATTCACACACATTCCTCTCCTATCCATATATCTTTCCACCCTTTTCAACATGCCTTTCACTCCCTCCCAATCTCTCGCCATCAACACTATATCGTCTGCATACGCCAGTAACCATACTTTCTCCTTTCCAATCACCACTCCCCCTTCCTGCCCCTTTCTCAACACCTCTTCTAGTTCGCTTATGTATATATTAAACAGGACCGGACTCATGGGGCACCCCTGTCTCAAGCCCTTCCATGTCCTAAACCTTTCCGATACTTCTTCCCCCACCTTCGCTTCCACCCATGTTTCCCTATACACCTCCCTTACACACTCAACTACTCCGTCACTCACTCCCTTTCGCCTCAGACATTCTACCACATCTTCCCTCGGTACTGAATCATACGCCGCTTTCAGATCTACAAACACCGCATACACACACCCTTTCTCTTCCATCACTTTCTCTGTCATCCTCGCTAGGGTAAATACCTGGTCCCTCGTTCCCCTCCCCCTCCTAAATCCCCCTTGCGACTCTGGTAGCATCCTCTTCTCTTCTACCTCTGCTTCTAGTCTGTTCTTCACCATAACCATCAGTATTTTGTATCCCGTGCTCATAATCGTCACCCCTCTATAGTTCTCTGCTTTCCTCTCATCTTTCCCTTTATATATCGGGCATATCCTGCCTACTCTCCATGCCTCTGGCATGCTCTCCCATACCCTCCATATTCCATTTACTAGCTCTCGGAATTTCTTCTTTCCCCCTTCTCCTATCTCTCTCCACATTTCCGCCTTCAATACATCTCTTCCGGCCGCCTTTCCTCCCTTCACCTCCTTGAACGCTCTTTCTGTTTCCTCTTCCGTAAATTCCTCTCCTCCAATCCCTCCCCCTACTTCTCTTATTGTCCCTTGTTCACCGCACTCCTCCTTACACTTTCTGGTCCAGTCTTCTAACGACACCCCTATCCTCCTCATCTCTTTCCCTCTCCTCAATACATTCCATATTTCTCTCTCGTTCCTACACTCCTTCATTTCCTCCCCTGCTCTCTCTGCCACTTCCAGCTTCTTCCTTTCACACACCTTTTCGTATGCCCTTCTCGCTTCCATCATCCTCTTTCCCTCTCCTCCGTTCTTTATATATTCTCTCATTACTTTCCTCACCTCCCTCTTCGCTCGTTTACATTCTTCATCAAACCACTCTTGCCCCTTCCTCCTTGTTCCCTTCATCTTTCTTCCGCATCCTATTATAGTCTTCTCCATCTCCTCCATTGAACTTATCTCCTCCCATTGTACCTTCTCTAATTTCCTCCTCATGGCCTTAATCGCCTCTCTCCCACTCTCTAGCTTCTCATTTCCTTGCTCCTGTTTCCCTTCTTCATTCCTTCCTATCCTTAGTTCCACTCTCAACGGCAGGTGATCCGATCCCAGCACCTCCTCCACTTCCATCTTCCTCACTTTCTCTCTTGCTATATTAATATTTAAATATTCACGCAAAGAAACTAACGCAATTTATTCTATTGCAAACTTTTCTCCTAAGCTAACCTAACTTAGCAGTATGTAGAATAATTAATGTGCGCAAAGAGATTTAAACAATTTATTCTATTGCAAACCTTTCTCCTATCATAACCTAACCTACAAGTATGTGAAATAGTCAGCGTGAGCAAAGAGATTTACGCAGTTTATTCACTTGAACACCTTTCTCCTAACCTAATTTAGAAGTATGTGGAATAGTCATCGTCTGCAAAGAGACACGCAATTTTTTCTATTGCAAACCTTTCTCCTAACCTAACCTAACCTAGAAGTATGTGAAATATTTAACTTGCGCAAAAAGACTTCCGCAATTTATACTATTGCAAACCTTTCTACTAACCTAACTTAAAAGCATGTAAAATCGCCTAAGCATAATAAAATGTTTAGTGCATCTTATTATTTTATAAAAAAAATGTGTGGCTATACTAAGAATTAGATCAGATAATTTTGCTTGGTCATGTGGTTCTATTAAATTATTTTAATTGTATTTAAATTTAGCTGTGTGTTTACTAATCAAACTGGATATGCCGTACAAATTTAATTTTAGTAAAAACAGTGAATTAAATATAAAAGTAATTTTTGTTGGTGTTATTATATATTGTTATATTATTTGTTAATATTTTATTATTGCAGTAAATATCCTAGTTATCGTACGAAGGTACCATCTATTTTTTATATCGTAAATTAAATTACCTACGATTTAATAACACTGGTCGGCATGAAAATCGGCCCTGACACCATTCCTGCTGATTCTTATGTAAAATGACCTTCTGAATCCGAATATGACCCCCGTTTTTTACGTTTCTTCTGATGGGCTAGAGAGGTGAAAAGTTCCAAATCATGAACATTTGTAGCAAGGAGGTAGATTTGGTGGGGGGATTTGCCCCCTTAAATTGTAAAAAAATCCTTAAAAATGATCGATTTTTTCGTTTTTTTCGCAGTTTTTTCACTTATTTTCTTCATATTCTAGCTTCCATACCCCCTCATCCTCCCCCAAACAATAAAAATATATAGCAACAATATATAGCAACAATAATAAAAATATATAGCAACAGTTTGGAAGATTCACTGTACCACGCTGGCGCTCTCAATACCTCGCGCGCACAGGTTTGCCCAGGAATTTTCGGATGAACACGGGGAACAGTTTCATCAAGACATCTCTAAGTTCGAAAGGAGATTTTCGGGGAAGTGGAATGCGAGCATGTTAGCAGAGTACTGCTGGTTTTTGATACGAGAAACTTCTACCTCAGGGTACAAAAGGAAAGCAAGCACCAAATGAAGGTACTTATCTTAGTTATTTATTATTCTTTACATTTATTACTTTACATTTATTATTTTACTTTTTATTTATTATTCTTTACAGCTAAAATAATCCTTTTCACCCCTCCAATGGATGGGTGAAACGGGGGGAGTATTGAGAGCGCCAGCGTGGTACAGTGAATCTTCCGAACTGTTGCTATATATTTTTATTATTGCTGCTATCAATTTTTATTATTGTTGCTATATATTGTTGCAATATATTTTTATTATTTGGGGGTGTTTGGGGGAGGATGAGGGGGAATGGAAGCTGGAATATGTAGAAAATAAGTGAAAAAACTGCGAAAAAATCGGAAAAAATTGATCATTTTTAATGATTTTTTTACAATTTAAGGGGGCAAATCCCCCCCTCCCCAAATCTACCTCCTTGCTACAAATGTTCATGTTTTGGAACTTTTCACCTCTCTAGCCCCTCAGAAGAAATGTAAAGGCTAAAATAATCCTTTTCATCCCTCCAAATTATCGAAAAGTGATAAAAATAGGTGGGGGGGGGCTCCCCCGAAAACGGTGGGTGATGGGGGAAAACGGAGGTCATATTCGGATTCAGGTCATTTTACATAAGAATCAGCAGGAATGGTGTCAGGGCTCGAAAAAACATTTTTTTTTTGCAGACCAGTGTAATCAATCTCGATTTATATATCCATTATTTTAAATAAACGTCAGTTGACGTCAATTTTAGCGAAAAACTAATATCGTGATATTGGCTGAATTAATGAAGATAACACTACACATTGGATGAATTATGTCCTCATTTTGGAGATAATTTCATCATGTGTGTAATTTGTATCTGTAATGTGCTTATTTAACCGAAAACACGACCATATATATCCTCAAAAGTGGAACTTAAAATTCGATTTGCGGCCAAGCGGTAAGTCACCTTAACCAACGAACTTTAGATTCGTGCCTCCCATACACCTTTACCCTGATTCCATTTTCAGAATCTCAAAAATCATGGTAAATCGATATGCAATGAATCCAAAAGGAGTTTAAGCATTAAACACGATTTGACACTTTTAATTTTGAGGTTAAGGGGATTATTGTAGTGTAACACGTCGATCGTGTTGGAAAGACCCACATAGTTTAGAGTAGCTCATCCGATGCCAAATTTACAGCACAAGTGGGGCGAATACAGTCAGAGAGAAAAGCGGCAGTTCGCTGTGCATTTGTGCATTGCTCCTTGGCCTGAACGGATGGGTTCTCGCGTCGCGTGGAATAGACGAAAAAAAAAAGCGTATAAAAAAGACGGACCGAAAGAAAGTGTCGATTCGTATTATTTAAACACGCTGATAATACATACAAGCTATGTATTGTTTTCAATTCGTTAGAAAGCGATCCTGTGTTATTTTTCGGTATTTACAAAACTGATGATTCTTATTCTTGTCATTATAACACATTATTTTTACTTTAGAGACTCCAGTTTCGACAGCCGAACAAACTATGTGTTTTATTTTATTAAATTATAGATTATTTCTTAAAAATATAATAATAAAATAATTCATGTTCATAAGTTCATTGTGAATATTTATATGCCGGACATATATGAAAAAAACGGAACATAGGATTTTCAATGATATTTTTTAAATGGGAATATTATCTTCCCTAACTGCTATTGCCATGAAAATAATGTGTATTAATTTGGCCTCTGCCAAATTGGGTAAATACCCCAAATTTTGGGGAGAATTTCAATTTATATTCGGTCAAATATTCTAGTTTTTATGAATGCAACAAATAAATAATAGATTGAAAAAAATTAAACGGAAAACTGCCCTATTTTTTGTATGTTTAGTACAGGGTTTACAAAATGATAATGTGTATAAATAGGCTCAGTCAACTTAGCCCCCCGAAGTTCGACTTTTTTGAAAAAAGCGATTGCGCTAGACCGGCCTTAGCTAGCGCCACAAAAATTAGAGCTAGCGCCATTTAGACAAGAAAACTACGGGGATTTGAACTTTTGGGGGGCTAGGTTGATGCTAGCCCCCCGAGTTTGGATTTTTTAAGTTTTTTTACACTATTCGGATTCCTCAGAGCTAGCGCCAGCTAGCGCTACCAATTTAAAAGCCAACGCCACTCCCACAACCTCAAAAAATGATAAAACATTTTTAACCCTGGCCCCCTAAAATGAGATGTTTTAAATCAAATTGGGTGGAAAATATAACTTAGAGCTAGCGCCAACAGAATATGACAAAAATATTCTCTCAAAAATATCAGATAAAAAAAGTTCACATCCAAATTTTGATGCGAGAGCTTTCAGATCTTGTATGCGTATTACCATTTACTTCCTGAATTTTAATACAAAATGATGTTTGGCATATAATATACCGCTTCCAACAAATATTTCGGCGTTGTAATTACTTTATTTATGTTCATAGACACTGGCTATTAGAAACATGATGCCTAGAAGACAGTAGCTAATTTAAATCGTTATAACTCAAGAACTTTTGTTTATAAACACTGGCAACGAGATAGCGTGCGCTAGTAAGACAGTGGCGTAACTGACGATTGTTTTTGATAATTGAAATCGTTATAACTCGGAAACTAACCGTACGATTTCAAAAATTTTTTTGGCATTGTAATTGCTATACTGAAGTCTATAAACACTAACAACGACATAGCTAGTAATATTAAAGGATAAATTAAAATCACTTGGTTTGTTTCACTATTTGTTTCTATTTACTCGACTAGTTTCGCTTTTTACGGCATTATCAAAGTTCACTCTTGATAATGCCGTAAAAAGCGAAACTAGTCAAGTAAATAGAAACAAATAGTGAAACAAACCAAGTGTTTTTAATTTATCCTTTATTATTATTTCACAATGTTTCACCAAGTGATAAATGAGAAAGTTATTCAAGAGATAGCTAGTGGTAGCAAGACAGTGGCGTACCTAACGGTTGTTTTTTTTTTACTACGTGATAACTTAAATCGTTATTACTCGGTGGAAAACACTCGTTGGGAGTTTCAAACTGAACGCTTTTCAAAAACAATGAATGCCTGAAAATGTACCTAGTACACATCGGGTTATGTATGTACCTAATCAAAACATGGGTATCTTTTCGATGCTACAAAATTGTGATTAAGCTCCTTTTGTTGCTATTCAATTGACTTTATTTTCATTCTAACACAATCTATCTCAATATCCTAATTCTACAATATACAGGGAGTTTTTCTTTAAAGTATACGTATTCCAGATTCACTTTATTTTCTTTAAATCTTTAGATATATGTTGATTTTACAGGAATTCAATTTGAAGCTTTAAGCGAGTGTTTTCCACTCCCAGGCTAAGCAGGAAGTAAAATTTCGAGTTTAGAAAAGCCCCGTGGGCTTTTCTAAACTCGAAATTTTACTTAATGCGCCACGCGTATAGAACACTAAAATTTTGTTAAATTTATGTATATTTGAACCTTACTTGAAATCAGCGTTTTATACGCGTGGCGCATGAAGTAAAATTTCGAGTTTAGAAAAGCCCAGAAAATTTGTCTCGGGTCGCTGCGCGACCCGCGACAAATTTTCACGGGGCTTTTCTAAACTCGAAATTTTACTTCATGCTTAGTCTGGGAGTGGAAAACACTCGTTTAAAGCCTTGAATTGAACTTTTTTAAAAAAACAAGGAATATCTAAAGATTTAAAGAAAATAAGCTAAATTTGGAAAACGTATACTTTAAAGAAAAACTCCCTGTATGTTATTATTTATTTATTTATTTGTACGGAAATCTCCATTTTACATTAAATATATATATAATAATAAATGTGTGTAAATTAAACATATAACAAATAATACAATGCACATGATAGTTATAAAATTCAAGTTACAATTAGCTAATAAATACAATTAAAAAACAACTACAAGATCAATGAGCGAAAGGTGGCGCTTAATCATATTGTAAGAATTACAAAATATTAAAAAGTTTGGAAATGTATTTAGTATATTACAATATTTCATTATGCGACAAACAGGATTATTAGAGGCATAATTTGTGCGATGGGTGTTTAAACGAAACAAAGGTTTGTTTCGTAGAACAGTGGATGAATAAAAATTAAAGTTTAATGCCCCAACCAATATGCTACTGTTCACAAAGCCATTAATTAGTTTGTACCCATAGCACAAATCTAGCATAACTCTTCTGTAGCGCAGAGATTTTAAATTTAATACATTTAGCATTATGTTGTATTCAACTTAAATATTATTAGGTTATTACTCATATTAAGTTTAAGATATATTTCTTGCCTGATGAAGGAGCAACTCTCTAAGCAAACCTAAATATCTAATCCATGTTACATATCAAATATTTAGCTTAAATGTTTTGATAGTTGTTGCTTACATTATACGGCTCAGTCAACTTAGCCCCCTGAAGTACGACTTTGTTGAAAAAAACTTGTCAGTTAGGCTACTGATTTCTAGGCATCATCTTTGTAATAGCCAGTGTCTTTGAACATACATAAAGTAATTACAACGCCAACATATTTCTTGGAAGCGGTATTTAATATGCCAATCATGATTTTGTATTGAAATTCAGCAAGTAAATGGTAATACGCATACAGGAGCTGAAAGCTCTCACATCAAAGTTTGGATGTGAACTTTTTTTTACCTGATATTTTTGAGAGAATATTTTTTTCATATTCTGCTGGCGCTAGCTCTAAGCAATCTTTTGCACCCAATTTGATTAAAAAAATCTCATTTCGGGGGGCTAGGGTTTAAAATGTTTTATAATCTTTTGGGGTTGTGGGAGTGGCGCTAGCTTTTAAATTGGTAGCGCTAGCTGGCGCTAGCTCTGAGGAATCCGAATACTGTAAGAAAACTTGAAAAATCCAAACTCGGGGGGCTAGCATCAACCTAGCCCCCCGAAAGTTCAAACCCCCGTAACTTTCTTGTCTAAACGGCGCTAGCTCTAATTTTTGTGGCGCTAGCTAAGGCCCGTCTAGCGCAACAGTTATTTTTTAAAAAGTCGAACTTCGGGGGGCTAAGTTGACTGAGCCGTATAAATAGAGGATTGCAATAACATTCAATTACAATTCATTTATTCCTTATTTACTTACTATCAAAATATGACTCATCATAAATCAGCCAAATTTGAAAAAAATATATTGGGCTCGGTGCAATGTTGAGCAAGAAGCTTGTTATTTGAAATGCATTATAATAACTACCTTATTATTATTATAGTTCTATTTTTCTAAAATAATTAACGATGAATAAGCACGCAGTTAAACCCTACATTTTTTTAAACATTTGTCAAACAAATATTACCTGTGCTCAGTAAAAAATAGTTGATTTGTAACATTAATCTACGACAACGCCATATTGGTGTTATTCTTACTATTCTTATAGTTTTGATATCATTGATTCGATGATGAAGTCGCAGTTGGTTCAAATAGGTCCGATTGCTAGAAACTTTACAATTTACTTTAATAGTTTTATTGAGAGAAGTTTAATGGCATTTAACAACTGCTCTAACAACGAAAGATTTAAGACGAAATAATGATTTGAACAAGACTGATTGTTATTCGATTTCTTCTGGCTTATTAATCAGCTTAAAAAACTTTAAAAAATAATTTAATAATACCGACACTGTCAAATAATAAGGAAAGACAATATTAAACGTATATTACACATCTTTATTTAAATTAGTGAAACATTTCGTGTTTTCTATATTAGTGAACATGCAGTATAAAAAAATACTTATTCCATTAGCAGTCAGAAAGCATGAAAATAAAACACTAGTACAATAAAATATCGATTATAATTGCGAAATATTAATTTTACGAGAATAAATGCTAACGACGCGAGCCGATTTTGTTAACTATGATTGAAAAAAGAAAAGAAAAACAAACGCGAAGCCGCGCAGCGTTCACCGGCCCAGGGATAAACGCTGGCCGCATGCTGCTCGCCCCTCCAATAATTGTGCAGATGAGTGTACAACGCGTTCAACTAAAGAGAAGATCCGCAAGGCGGCGGTATTTTACGGTCTTATTTTTCAAGATTTTTATTTTAACCTGACTCGGGCAAGAGCTATCGCATTCTTATGAAATGTTCACATTATATTCCTTATAGAATAAACTAGTAAGATATGGGAATATTTTTTTTAATTTTGAAAAATTTAACATTATTTTTTTCATACCTCTGAAAGCAAATTGTTTAAAAAAAAAAGTACTTCGATATTTTACTAGATAATTGGGCTTAATATACGCTGTCAAAATTTCAACTTTCTAGGACCTTTAGTTTTTAAATAAACCTAACATTAAATTTCAGACCACTGTTATATTCCCCTTAAGTATAAATTAGATTGCCTAAATGAGTACTAGAAATGACAGGTAATCAAATGCGATTCAATGCAAATCGTACAATGCTCGGTGTTACATAAAACTCTCTGTATATATAACGTGTAAATTATCTTCTTTGATTTCAGACAAAGAAAAGGAGGAAAGCGGCGGCATACTGATCAGGCAGAACAGCACCAACACGAAGACGGTGAACATGATAGCCAAATCTCTTCCGATGACGATTCCCGTCTTCTTCAATCCCTTCCTGAATCGGGAAAACGAGGAGCAGGAAGACATGCTGGTAAGGTCGGGTGTTAGTAAAAATAACGCACAAAAATACTAAACATTTCAACTCCTCTAAATTACTCCACATTAAAAAAAAAAAACACTCGTTTTAAGTTTCAGTTAAAGAAGACAGCATTTCTTCTGCTGTCTTATTTAACTGAAACTTAAAACGAGTGTTTTTTTTTAATGTGGAGTAATTTAGAGGAATGGAAATGTTTAGTATTTTTAGTATTTATTTTTACTAATTGCACAAACAAACAAAAACAGTGTAACATAACCTCTAAATTACTCCAAATTCAACTCAAGTGAAGTTTCAACACATGATTTTTATTAATACTTAGTTTCCATTTTAGTTAAATTTAGAGTAATGTTATCGGGCGGTCGGAGCGTCTTGTATTATTTGTGCTTTTATTTAAATTAAAGAGCATGAGTATGCACGTTCAAGACGTTCCGCCGTAACACTCCGATAGCTCAGGGTTCGAATACGCATAAAAATATAATAAATAGACTTACCTATTGGCTTCTTTGAGCTGCACGCACTTTTGTTATTAATAAAAAAAAGGTTTGGTCGAGTTTTTAGAAATGAATTTAAAAATGAATTTACTGATTTTCCCAAAAACAATTATATAATATTTATTAATAACACAACGACAACAAAAATAACAAAGAATGTACAATACGTGATATGAAGTTATTGTTAATAAATGAAATGAATGATCGTGACTGATAATTCCGATGTGACGCGACGACTTACGATATGTACTGAATGATTCGCGACACTGAGGAAATG
The DNA here is from genome assembly GCA_932526585.2 of Philonthus cognatus. Lineage (NCBI taxonomy): Eukaryota > Metazoa > Arthropoda > Insecta > Coleoptera > Staphylinidae > Philonthus > Philonthus cognatus. The sequence goes on from OW052251.1 coordinate 7,269,307, forward strand.
AAGTCCTGGACTAACTCACTAACTCGCGATGATTAAAACTCTACCGTTTGGTGTTCGAAAACTAACTGATTTAACTCGCGATGATTAAAACTCTACTGTTTGGTGTTAAAAAAACTGGAACTGATGCTGATGATTAGCTGACTCGACTGACTCTCCTGGTGATTCGAAACTGACTGATTTGACTGCTGCTCGAAAACCAACTGCCCTCTCTGACTTCCTCTTTCCTCGACCACCGCTATTTTCATCCCCGCCACTTTTCTTGGGGGTGAGGATGATGACGAAGAAACGGTGGTGGAGGAAGCAGAGGGTGGAGTCGGCAACTACCTAAAGGCAGAAAAGTTTTGGGCCCCTGGTTTTTGACCGCTCCGGTGTTCGATGATGCCTGTGTAGCAGATGTGCGGGCCCTTCTTTGTTTCCTAGGGGTTTTCGGATTTCCGCGGGTTCCGAGTTGCCCATTGTCTTGGGGTGTCGTAAACCCCGCAGCGTGGCCCTAGGCGCAATAATATTTATTGCGCGTGTCCTCGGGGTTCGGGGTCTTTACAACGGCCGCCGTCCTCGGGGTTGTAAAGTTCGCCGATGCTGGCCGCGCGGTTTATGATGGGGGTTGTTCGAAAGTTGCTATTGTTTCGGTCACGTTCGTTCGGCGCAAAATGTACACAAGTAAATATTTACAGAGAATAAATATATACAAAAGAACATCGAATGAATGGTTACGAACTTGAGTCATTTGGAATTAAAATGATTATAATAATAATAATAATAATCTTTATTTAGCATCTTTGTTATATAATAACATAGAAAAATATATGCATATCTATATATATATATATATATATATATATATATATATATATATATATATATATAAAATAAACATTTGATCATCCTTAATCTATAAATTGTGTATGTATAATAAATTTATCACATTATGAAATTGAAATGAGCAAAACAATTGGAGTCCGATGTTTTCGCGAATGAAAATAAAATAATAACAAGTTACGGCGGTTTCGATAGAACGCCGGTAACAGTAATTTAGAGGTGATGTAAGTGACAGCATTTGTCGCCAGATACCGCCACCATACAGACCCCCAAGATGCATGGCAGTTTTCTAATTCACGACTGAACAGTTACACTTTAAGGGGATTATTGCAGTGTAACACGCCGATCGTGTTGGAAAGACCCACATAGTTTAGAGTAGCTCATCCGATGCCAAATTTACAGCACAAGTGGGGCGAATACAGTCAGAGAGAAAAGCGGCAGTTCGCTGTGCATTTGTGCATTGCTCCTTGGCATGAACGGATGGGGTCTCGCGTCGCGTGGAATAGACGAAAAAGAAGCGTATAAAAAAGACGGATCGAAGGAAAGTGTCGATTCGTATTATTTAAACACGCTGATAATACATACAAGCTATGTATTGTTTTCAATTCGTTAGAAAGCGATCCTGTGTTATTTCTCGGTATTTACAAAACCGATGATTCTTATCCTTGTCATTATTACACATTAATTTTTCTTTTAAGACTCCAGTTTCGACAGCCGAACAAACTATGTGTTTTATTTTATTAAATTAGAGATTATTTCTTAAAAATATAATAATAAAATAATTCATGTTCATAAGCTCCTTGTCAGAGCTGGGCAGGATTCGAATCCTTTTAGAGGATTCAAAAGAGGCATTCGAATACTTGAGTTCAACTGGATTCATGATCCGGATTTGTTACGTATTTTTAAAAGGATTCGTATTCGAATCCAAATGTGGGTGATTCGAATCCTTATAAAAAGATTCGAATCCTTATAAAAGGATTCGAATATTTATAAATGGATTCGAATACTTACAAAAGGATTTGAATCGTCAAAAATAATTCGAATTAATTGTGAGGATTAACATGAAACATGCCTTTTGTGTGTTTTTTAATTTCTCGTTAAATCAGTGTTTTATGCGCGTGGCGCATAAAGAAAAATTTCGAGTTTAGAAAAGAACAGAAAATTTGTCTCGGGTCGCTGCGCGACCCGAGACAAATTTTCACGGGGCTTTCCTAAACTCGAAATTTTACTTCATGCTTAGACTGGGAGTGGAAAACACTCGTTTAAAGCTTCGAATTGAGCTTAAAAAAAAAACAAGGGATATCTAAAGATTTACACAAAATAGGCTGTTTTGCTGAAAACACTATTTCTACTAGCAGAAACAACTAGCACTATTACCTAGCTCAGATGGTTGTAGCTTCAGATATCTTGTTACTAGCAGACGAGGCCTGTACTAGTACTATTAAGTTCTGTTAGCCGAAAGAGCCACTACTACAAACTGTAACGTTGATTTTTTTTCAGTTAAAAACGATTTGTCCACTAGCAGAATGAACTGCCGCTATTAGCAGACAGAGCTTCTAGTTCCGTAGACGGATCCTGTACTACTACTAGTTGCAGAAAACACTAGTGGTAGGAGAATAAAAAACTACTATTAAGCTGAAAGAATAACCAATTTTATTGGCATTTCTCAGAACTAAAGTTTTTAACAATCATAACTTTTAATTTTTTTCAGATTTCTACATGATTTTTTGTGGGGATATTGAGCAAATATTGTTCTTGCAAAATATATAAGAATCCAAAAATACCCCATCCACAGTTTTTAAGTTATTTTCAAAAGAACGTCAGAGATGGGAAATGTGTCCATATTTTAGTGGAATTACGATTTTTAACGTTCATAAGTTTAAAAATTAGAGGGATATCGTAATAATTTTTGTTGTAGATACTAATCAAATATTGCTCTTTCAAAATATGCAAAAATCAAAAAATACCCCCTCCACGGTTTTTGAGTTATTTTCAAAAGAACGTCACATATGGGAAATGTATCCATATTTTAGGGGAATTACAATTTTAAACGTTCATAAGTTTAAAACTTACCGAAATATCGTAATCATTTTTTTTTTAGATACTAATCAAATATTGCTCTTTCAAAATATCTGAAAATCCAAAAATACCCCATCCGCAGTTTTTGAGTTATTTTCAAAAGAACACCAGAGATGGGAAATGTATCCATATTTTAGTGGAATTATAATTTTAAACGTTCATAAGTTTAAAACTTAGCGAGATATCGTAATCACTTATACTTTGATATACTATTTTTTTTAACTTACGAATATTACAAAAAAGCCAACTTGTTGTACATGTTTGAATTTAAAAAAATATCCTCTATCAGAATAAATTTTAAAAAATATACGTAGCAATTTGAAAAAAAAAAGTTGACTATCGCTGACATGAAAGTTGATTTGGTTAAAAACTCAAATCAAAGCTTCTTTGTAGATCTGTTGTAGCCGTTTTAATTGTTTTTTTTTTTTTTTTTAAATCGCTCAATTAATAAAGAAGTTATGGTCAGCGGCGGTTTTTAGGAGACAACCTATATACATAAATAAATAAATAATAAATATATTTATATATTATATAATTTTTTTATGAAATAAGAAGAATATTTTAAACTTAAGAATAAATTAGTGTTTAATACGCGTGGCGCATGAAGTAAAATTTCGAGTTTAGAAAAGCCTAATTTGGCTCGGTCGCTCCGCTTCGCTACGCGCCCGAGCCAAATTTTCAGGCTTTTCTAAACTCGAAATTTTACTTCATGCTTAGTCTGGGAGTGGAAGACACTCGTTTAAGCTTTAAATTGAACTTTTACGAAAATAATGAATGCCTCAAATCAACGATTTTAGCAGAATATTGTGTTGTAAAAATTCATCAGATTATCAAATTAACTTAAAATTCATAGAATCTACACAGAAATGAATTAACTTTGATTGGCCGTAATGGAAATATAAATATTTCCACTGGATTTCCAGAAATATCAAACCAAAATTGAAATTATCCGGAAAAATTTACAATCTTGGGAGAATGTTTTCCTTGAAAAAAAATGTGCAAAATTAAAATTTTATACCCTAACTATAAAATTTACAGAATTTACTTAGAATGAATTGCACTTGCATCCTTTGGAAAGGAAATTATATTATCTCACCACATTTTCCCAAAATATTGAGCCAAAGTTAAAATTATGGAATAAAATTAACAATTTTGAGAGAATGCTTTCTTTAAAAAAATTGTAAAAAATTATAAATTTATACTATCAACATAAAATTGACAGGATTTACTAAGAATTGATTGCACTTTCATTTTATAGTAAGAAAAGTAAATTATCACGCCACGTTTACCGAAAATATTCAGCCAAAGTTGAAATTATGGAATAAAATTAAAAATTTTGAGAGAATGTTTTCTTTGAAAAAATTGTAATAAATTATAAATCTATACTATCAACATTAAATTAACAGAATTTGCTTAGAATTGATTGCACTTACATCTCATACAAAGAAAATTATATTATCTCTCCACATTTTTTTAAAATATTCACTCAAAGTTGAAATTATGCAATAAAATTAACAATTTTGAGAGAATGTTTTCTTTCAAAAAAATGGTAAAAAATTATAAATGTATACTATCAATATTAAATTGATAGAATTTACTTAGAATTGATTGCACTTACATTTTATAGAAAGAAAATTAAGTTATCTCGCCTCGTTTTCTTGAAATATTCAGTCAAAGTTACAATTATGCAATAAAATTAACAATTTTGAGAGAATGTTTTCTTTGAAAAAATTATAAATCTATACTATCAATATTAAATTAACAGAATTTACTTAGAATTGATTGCACTTACATCTCATACAAAGAAAATTATATTATATCTCCACATTTTTTTAAAAATATTCACTCACAGTTGAAATTATGCAATAAAATTAACAATTTTGAGAGAATGTTTTCTTAGAAAAAATTGTAAAAAATTAGCAAATTATACTATCAACATTAAATTGACAGAATTTACTTAGAATTGATTGCACTTACATCTTATAGTAAAAAAATTAGATCATCTTGCCACGTTTTCCGAAAATATTTAGCCAAAGTTGAAATTATGGAATAAAATTAACAATTTTGGGAGAATGTTTTCTTTGAAACATTTTTAAAAAATTCGCAATTTATACTATTAACATTAAATTGATAGAATGTACTTAGAATTCATTGCACTTACATCTTATAGAAAGAAAATTAAATTATCTCGCCTCGTCGAGAAGCCAGAAAAAAATTCAGGGGATTAGGAAAAAATATTGTTTTTGCTCATACAGTCCCGCTATTACATACAAAAATTTATTATTTTGAAAATTACAGGGAGTTTTTCTTTTAAGTATACGTATTCCAAATTTAGCCTATTTTCTGTAAATCTTTAGATATTCCTTGTTTTTTTTTTTAAGTTCAATTTGAAGCTTTAAATTAGTGTTTTCCACTCCCAGGCTAAGCATGAAGTAAAATTTCGAGTTTAGAAAAGCCCCGTGAAAATTTGTCGAGGGTCGCGCAGCGACCCGAGACAAATTTTCGGGCTTTTCTAAACTCGAAATTTTACTTCATGCGCCACGCGTACAAAACACTGATTTAAAGTGAAGTTCAGAAACACACAAATACATCTTTAACAGGGTAACAGGGAATCAGATATTTTGTCTGTTATCAACGATGTTCAGTGTTAATAATAATTAATTAGGTTTTGAATATTTTTGTTAAAACAACTGGTAACTATATTTATATATTAATGGTTGCAAAAAAATTATAAAATCAAATTTATTCTTGAAGGATTTGTATTCGTGATTCGAAAAAACAGGATTCGAATCTTTGATTCGAATCATATTTATTTCTTACGAATCCTTTATTCGAGTATTCGTGATTCGAATCATATTAGGTGATTCGGATTCGTGATTCGAATCTTTTTTACGAGGATTCGTCCCAGCTCTGCTCCCTGTGAATATTTATATGCCGGATATACAGGGTGTCCGTATTTCGAGGAAATGCATGGGGATCTCGGTTATTTGAAGAGTTAGAGAGTTGGTCGAACACTTGCTCTAAGTTTGTGATAATTTTCGTTCAAAAGATATTTAATTAATTTGTTTATTATTATTTAATATTATGAAAACTTCATCAAGCAGCAGAGTGATTATTCTGGTTCCTTCCCTAAAAAAATATAGTTGTAGGCCTCAGGAATTTTAAAATGTGCAACTGTTTTCAAGGCACTCTTAAAAAAAAAAACAAAAGGTTGCTTTGTTTCAAATGAAACGCAAAATTAATTATAAGTGTGATATACCGTTTAATTCAGAAAAAAAAGTTCTTTCTAAAAATATGAAAATCCAATATGGCGCCCATAAGAAAAACAAAAGTTGGCTATGGTTCCGGGGAAGATATTAAAGTTATTTTAAATGTAAGTACACTACTAAATTCCTGATTAAAAAGTGCAAAAGTTGCAAATTCCTAGATCCAATAGTTTTTGAATAAAAAAATAAAAACGAAATTTGAAAAAAATAGTTTTTTGGCAATATCTCGAAAACAAAAAAAGATATTTTAAATCTGTTTTCTGATTATTGTTGGGCTACAAATTTCAATTGCTCTAATTTAACCAACTCTCTAACTCTTCAAATAACCGAGATCCCCATGCATTTCCTCGAAATACGGACACCCTGTATATGAAAAAAAAAACGGAACATAGGATTTTCAATGATATTTTTTATATAGGAATATTATCTTTCCTAACTGCTATGGCCATGAAAATAATGTGTATTAATTTGGCCTCTGCCAAATTGGGCAAATACCCCAAATTTTGGGGAGAATTTCTATTTTGGTTTTATCAAGTATTCTAGTTTTTATGAATGCAACAAATAAATAATAAAATGACTTCAGGCAGACATTTTATACTCAACAAAAAATATATTTGAGATTTGTCATTCAAAATATTTAGGGAAGATATGTCAATTGGAGCACTGCACGGGCCTGAATTTTTCTTAGGCGATTTTCCCGTATCATATTCAATATTTAAATTATCTTAATTTTATATATTCTTTTTTACTTTTTCTAAAAACTACGCCTATAATCAGATAAGTATATTTTTTATTTATTTAGACCTGAAATGTTGACCGGGCCGGATCAGGCAAAACTCAATCTCTCTTATTTTATGACCGGGTCGGGCCAAGCCGGGCCTTAAAAAATATATTGGGCTCGGTGCAATATTGAGCAAGAAGCTTGTTATTTGAAATGCATTATAACTACCTTATTATTATTATTATAGTTCTATTTTTTCTAAAATAATTAACAAACAATGTTCGTCAAACATATATTACCTGTGCTCAGTAAAAAATAGTTGATTTGTAACATTAATCTACGACAACGTCATATTGGTGACGTTATTCTTACTATTCTTATAGTTTTGATATCATTGATTCGTTGATGAAGTCGCAGTTGGTTCAAATAGGTCCGATTGCTAGAAACTTTACAATTTACTTTAATAGTTTTATTGCGAGAAGTTTAATGGCATTTAACAACTGTAAGATTTAAGACGAAATAATGATTTTAACAAGACTGATTGTTATTCGATTGCTTCTGGCTTATTAATCAGCTTAAAAAACTTTAAACATAATTTAATAATACCGACACTGTCAAATAATAAGGAAAGCCAATATTAAAGGTATATTACATATCTTTATTTAAATTAGTGAAACATTTCGTGTTTTCTATATTAGTGAACATGCAGTATAAAAAAATACTTATTCCATTAGTAGTCAGAAAGCATGAAAATAAAACACTAGTACAATAAAATATCGATTATAATTGCGAAATATTAATTTTACGAGAATAAATGCTAACGACGCAAGCCGTTTTTGTTAACTATGATTGAAAAAAGAAAAGAAAAACAAACGCGAAGCCGCACAGCGTTCACCGGCCCAGAGATAAACGCTGGCCGCATGCTGCTCGCCCCTCCAATAATTGTGCAGATGAGTGTACAGCGCGTTCAACTAAGAGAAGATCCGCAAGGCGGCGGTATTTTACGGTCTTATTTTTCAAGATTTTTATTTTAACCTGACTCGGGCATGAGCTATCGCATCCTTATGAAATGTTCACATTATATTCCTTATAGTATAAACTAGTAAGATATGGGAATATTTTTTTTTAAATTTGAAAAATATAACATTATTTTTTTCATACCTCTGAAAGCAAATTGTTTAAAAAAAAGTACTTCGATATTTTACTAGATAATTGGGCTTAATATACGCTGTCAAAATTTCAACTTTCTAGGACCTTTAGTTTTTAAATAAACCTAACATTAAATTTCAGACCACTGTTATATTCCCCTTAATTAAAACACTTAACCTTTCTTCACAATTTTTATTATATACTAGATGTACATTTCGGTCACAAGGTGACCATTATCAATGGATTACGCTGTTTTTGTTTCTTTATAAAAATGCATTTCTTCCGCTGACTTACTTAATCGAAATTTACTTACGAAATGTTGAATACGACACCTGAAAATCCCAAACTACGACGCTCTTAAATTGATCGTTTCATTTTTGAATTACAAATTTTAATTTTTTGTTTTCAGCAACATCCCGAGGACCCGATGGACATAGCGGCCAGCATCAAGGCGCTCGCCCGAAGCGTGCACGGCGACACCGTTTTCGGCGACCTGCCGAGGCCCAGATGCAGCACGAACATATAAAGACAAAAAAATTACAACTTCCCCCCCATCCAAAAATAATAATTACAACACACACACAACATATTTTAATACAAACACTCTTTTCTTCGAAACCAAATAGCAAGCAATTTTTTTTTCTCTAAGAATGAAATAACCACACGACAGGATTCATTAATTAATGCAAACAATAATTACTCTTAATTTTCCAAGCAAATTAGTTTTAATTTTTGATTATTCAGAAGCTCCGAAATTAAATTTAAATAAAAACCCGATTGTGTTTTATGTGCAAACAAAATGATTAGCAAAAATTGACAGCTACCCACCATCTTTTGTTCAAAACCGAAATAAATGAAGAAACTTCAGCGCATTGAAATTTTAGTATCTAATTTCAATCACTTGAAGTTTCTCAATTTATTTCATGAGCAAATTCTTTAACCGTTAGCAGTGTTGTCTCGACTATTTTTTCTCATGAATGCGCTTATTGTTAGTTTACAACTAATAACTTAATAACATAGTATCGGGCAACTTGGTGGTAATCATAATGATGGTTGCGACCGTAACTACGTGGTAATTCATGATCACTGAATCAAACACTTACTATGTTTTTACCACAAAATATTTATTGTATGTATATATATTATATTACACAAATATACACATAAATTCACGACTTAAGTTTCGACGTTTGACGGTCATTATCAAGTGAAACAAATTACAAAGGGGGGTTACATTTATACAGGTAAAACAATTTAGAGTGAGGGTAGCAAAACAAATTAGGTTAAACAGGTACAAAGATTTACACATTAAAGGATTTCAAAGAGCGGCGTGTACACTAAATCGGTTTGTTCGTTTAACAGATTAACTAGGGGGTTCTTGGTTCGTTTGAAAATTTCGGCGGATTCGAGCAGGTTAAGCTTTGTGCCTTTGGTACAGTTATGTAAAATTTTAATTTTATTTATTTCTGGAAATGAATGTTTGCACTCTAATACGTGGTTAGAAAAGGAACTGGAGTCTTGGTTCAATCTAAATGCGCGAAAATGTTCCGAATATCTCTTTTCGAAACTACGACTGGTTTGGCCTACATACACACTATTGCATTCGGAACAAGGGATTTCATAAACACCTGATTTCTTTAAAGGATTAATTTTGTCTTTTGAATCGAATAAAATGTTGGATAATTTGCAACTGGGTCTAAACGCAATTTGATGGTTTTGTTTTCGAAGAATGTGAGCTATTTTTTCTGTAATTTCGCCAAAGTATGTTATGATGTATGATGTAACCCCCCTTTGTAATTTGTTTCACTTGATAATGACCGTCAAACGTCGAAACTTAAGTCGTGAATTTATGTGTATATTTGTGTAATATAATATATATACATACAATAAATATTTTGTGGTAAAAACATAGTAAGTGTTTGATTCAGTCAACTTGGTGGTGTTTGGCATTTGTATCCTAACCTATATAAATGCAGACAACTTGTTAGGCCGGTATTTAAATCTCGGCCCGTTGCGTGGCAGTCCAACACTGTGGTTAGAGTGTTGGACTGCCACGCCACGGGCCGGGGTTCAAATACCGGCCTAACTTGTCGTCTGCATTTATATAGGTTAGGATAAAAAACTTGTTAGGCTGGTATTTGAACCCCGGCCCGTGGCGTGGCGGTCCAACACCCTAACCACAGTGTTGGACTGTAAATTTTGACATGTGTCGTTAGTGGAATCTAGATGAGTTGAGTTGATACAGTCTCTCACGTGCAACTTGTAACGTGCGTTGTTCAGCAGCTTTTCCTTGTTTTCTGTTTAATAAAACCACCTTTTTTGTGAAGACGCGAAATACCGACTTCATCTCTGTCCATTGTTTACTATACTGTAACCTCACTCTCGTGATGCTTCAACGACTGACAGTACCCCACATTGCCAAGTCGTAAAACCACCTTTTTTGTGAAGACGCGAAATACCGACTTCATCTCTGTCCATTGTTTACTATACTGTAACGTCACTCTCGTGATGCGTCAACGACTGACAGTACGCCACGTTGCCAAGTCGTACATTTTTTTTATTAATTTTTGTTTGTTGTAAAATAACAATGATTTGTTTACAAAAGAACGTGAAAAATAGACTTATGATTTTCTATAACAAAGCTGATTTAATTTTACATTTGGGTGACTTTCTACCACAAATATTGGAACATTTTTAAAAAATCTGTCTCGATGCGAATTGGTTCATTTCCAAGTTCGGCTACGAACTAATAATCTTTAGGTAATTTAACCATTGTTAATGTTTTTAAGTCCAAAATAGAATATTTTTAATGTTTTTAAGTCAAAAATAGACCCAAACGTGAAGGACCCAGATGGAACTGGTCCGCCGCACAAATATTGGCAATCGCCAACAGTACGGAGTGGGTCTGACCATCAGGAGGGAGGCACTACAATGGGCCTAAAACTTGGTCTAAGTGGGCTGCCCTCCCGACAACCAATCCCTTAACCCTTTACTGCTCAAATTTTTTGTTTTGGTTAAAAAAATTACATGATATGTAATTTTGGTCATAGATTAAGAAAAAAATAAGTAAAAAAATCAATTGTTGATATTTTTTTAATTATTGTTGTTTTTAATAAAGATGCAAATATGTATCATTTTACATTATGTAATTGATTTTTAGGTTGAACAGATTACAAAATGATGCATTTATGCTACACCACAATTTTTTATTATATGTACTTAAGGCATGTTATAACTTTTTTTTCACAATTCACATTTGATTTTTCTACTTTTTCGCGATGTTTTTGTGAGCGCAATTTTGCAGCAATTGTAATGCGGTTTTTTGCAAACGATAAAGAATACCTTGTACTTTCATAGATAAATTTTAAATTTGAAAATATTTCTTAAGTGGGGCAGTTGCGGCTTCTCGTAGACGGGCTTGCAAAAAGTGTACCGTTTCGCGGTACCAGAAATAATTCGAAATCTGTTAATCTAAAACAAAAAACCAAAATGGCATTATAAAAGTAATGATATTTTGTAGTCCCACTGGCCAAATATTTTCAAATTTAAAAATTGTCTATGAAAGTACAAGGTATTCTTTATCGTTTGCAAAAAACCGCATTACAATTGCTGCAAAATTGCGCTCGCAAAAAAATCGCGAAAAAGTAGAAAAATCAAATGTGAATTGTGAACAAAAAGTTATAACATGCCTTAATTCTTTCTAGTGTAAACTTACATTACATATATTGTGAAAGTTACAGGTTTTTAAAGATATAAAACAAGTAGGTAAACAATAATGACATTTACAAACAAAATTATTATTGCGCATGAAAATATTTAAAACAATTTTTTCCAGCATTAAAACATAAGGATGTATTACATTTTTCGCACATTGCGTGTGTAAAGCCTTTGCACATTGGCATTTTGCATCGCAAGCGATTGCTATGCCAAATAGGCCAGTGTGCTAACTGGTCTTTGCGAACGCCATGTGGGGGAATATATGAAGCAGGATGACGCTTTTTTCTTTCTTCTAATTGATGTTCTACAGCAGACTTTCTTCCCCGTTGCTTTCGAACGCCTAAGCCGGTTAATAACATTTCCATAGCAACTTCAATACGGAAAACTGATAAAGTCAAAATGTTTGAGGTTCCTTCTCCTTTTTGTTGAAGAACACGTTTGTATAATAACCAGGCATTAACTATTGATACATCAATTAGGTGATAAAACATACGTAAATACCATTTCTTTGATTTAATTTTAATTATATGCCTACCAATCAAACTATCTGCCAGGTCGACCCCACCCATATGGCGATTGTATTCTTTTACTAATGTTGGACAATCTATATTTATTTTTTTAGATTGGACTTTATCATAACGTTGGATGGATTGCATCGGCAAGATTCCACAAAAGTTAGATAAGAGACAAACGGCTTTGTTATCTTTCCAGACGACAGAAGTTATATCAATTGTGTCGACAGTAGTGACATATTCGTGAGACGTTCCTCGCTGCGACTTTAGAATTTCTGTTTCATCAGGTAGTATGCAATTCGGAATTCTATTTTTCCGTACAGTGCCCAGGGCTAGAATTCCACGTTGCCCTAATTGTACCATAAGTGGTACTGTGGTATAATAATTATCAAAATAAACTCTATGATTTATATTTTGAGGTAGCTGACGGATAAGTCTTATTACAACATTAGCACTGGCTCCAAGGTTGTCTTCATTTTCTTTTCTATTTTCATCATCATTCTCTTGGCCTGTATAAATTTCAAAATTGTAAGTAAATCCCGAAACTCCCGATAATACAAAAAACTTGTAACCCCACTTATGGGGTTTTGCAGGCATATATTGCTTTAGAAAACTCCTGGCTTTAGTTGAACAAATTTGTTCATCAACGGACAGGTCTCTTTCGTAGGGCACAGTAATAAATCGTTCGAGTAAATGTTTGATAACAGGACGTAATTTGTAAAGGCGGTCATGATTGGGATCATTGCGGTTCGTCATATGTACATTATTATTGAAATGTAAATACTTGCGAATTTTGTCGAAATATTTTTGGGTCATAGCTTGTTTGATGCTTTCAATGCCAATTGACTTAGACCAATAACTCCGGATACTTGGAAGGTGGATTACCGACATCATAATGCATGCACCAACATATTTTTTATATCCTGTGAAGTGATATTTTCGGGGTGGTCGCAAGAAACTTGACTTGCGTAAAGGTTTGACTGATCAGCTATATCACTGAATAATTTATCCGTAAAAAAATATTTAAAAAACTCAAGTGGTGTGCTTAGTTCAGTGATGGTATGAGGCAGTGTTTCATCGCCACGAAAAATTAAAGCATTACCTGGAATTTGAAGATTTCCTTTCTTCCATTTTATGTTAGCATACTTTTGTTTTAGTACCTGTAAATCGTTTTTACATTTAATATTTTTTTGTGAAGGAGAATCAGTCGAATCAACAGCATTTCTTTTATTTCTCCCCTTTCGTAAATTAGTTCGTTTTACAACAGTTTTATCAGCAACTACTGTTTCTCTATTTTCCTCTTCAATGACTACATGGACATTTTCTTTTTCTTCAAATTCTTTTTCATTTAGATGCCCTAATTGCGATTTACTAGTTGTAGCTTCGATATTTGACTCTGCCTTATTCTCTACATTGATTATATTTTCACTGATTGTTTCTAAAACTGGTGTATTCAACATATTTTCAATGGGTATATCGTCAAAAAAAAATTGGAATATTTTCAAAATCGAACAGTTCTGCAGGCACACATGAGTCTAAAGATTTGTTAGTTTCATTATCAACGAAATCTTCTTGGTTGATAACATTTTCTTCTTCAGAGGAAACTTCGAATTCATCGTCACTGTCTGATAAATGAGCGATTGCCTCTTCTAATTCTTTCTCAGTCAGTGGCCTCCTTCTATTCCAACTTTTCCAATCCATTTGTGGTTGTTCTAAAAGTAATGATGAATATTCAAAAACTATAACAGCCAGTGTCTACAATGTGAACACACACTGTAGCACATTTGCATCAAATTGTGTTTTGGGTACGTTTGTATTTTACACTGTTATGCAAAATGATGCAGAAGTGCAACGTATTAAATTTAGCTTATAACTTCTACATTTCAATTGATATAATTAAATAAACAACAGAAAACGTTTAAACACACATGTATTACCTTGGGGTATTTTTATATATATATATATAATCATTTAAAATCCCTTTTACCCTTTAGGGTGTCGAGATTGTGTGTGTTTATATTCTTGTGTAATTTTCTGTCCATTCTTTTCACTTCTTTCTGTCATTTTGTCATTTGCGTTGCTCCCTTCTTCTGGTGGGGTATTTTTGCTGTTCGTAAATACACACAATTATATAAATGTTTAAGTCACAAAATCACTGCACGCGCTAGTTTATTATGATCTGCGGTACACTACGTTCTGTCGCCATTTACATAATGTGTATTGCACAACATGTTGCAATCTTCTTAGAACACCAATGGGAATTAGATGCCGATTCGCAACATAACGTTATTTTGGATTTTTATTATTCAAAGTATTTTATTTATGAGTTTTAATTTGCCGTTGCATATATGGATCAAAAAGCAGTAAAGGGTTAAGTCAAAAATTGAATATTTTTAATGCTTTTAAGTCAAAAATAAAATCAATTGGGTTTTTTTAAATTTACTTTCGGAGCATGCAAACAATTCTTTAACCAATAAATTATTTTTGGGAGTAAGTGAAAAATATATTAAGAAAGAAAATAACAAGTGGGGAAAAAGTGCACGTCTTTTGGTAATTTTATATACATTCAGAAAAAACTAAGATAAAATTTTATAAAAACATGAAAAAGCCAGTTTTTTTTAGTACGAGTGAGGGCCTGAAATTATTTCGAGGGCGTCTTCGGTTTATTTTTTTCGCTATGCAAACAACGACAATTTTTTTTAATACAAATAATTTACGAAAATGATTGAAATTCAATCGGAACGATTTTTTATTAAAGTAATTGAGCAAGTTCACAGGAATAACGTTTATTGAATACAAAATTCCGTTCACAAATATAAACGGCAAGAAATCAGGTTCTATAGATGTTTCTTGAATAACTTTCTCATTTATCACTTGGTGAAACATTTTGAAATAATATTGAAGGATAATAATAATAATAATAAATTTTCTTTATTCAAAAATTCAAGAACATTACAAAAGAGAATAACATACAGTAGTGCAGGCGAAGTTCAACCAGTCTGTTTGACTTTAGTTGCTCTTCCACTTAACCTGCTTCGGTAAGAAAGATAATCCATAGAGGAGTGCATAATTATGTACTCCTCTATGGATTATCTTTCTTACCGAAGCAGGTTAAGTGGAAGAGCAACTAAAGTCATACAGACTGGTTGAACTTCGCCTGCACTACTGTATGTTATTCTCTGATTTGATTGGAGTTTTTTTTTTCTCATTTAAGGGGGTATCCCACCTTGACTGTTCGAAAAATAGGGTATTTTCGGAATTTTTTTTAGGCATGAAAGCAACTCGCGATCATACAAAGTTTGACATCGTTTTATTATGCATTTTGTCGCCATAAATTATATTGTTTTTCGGGCGGATCGCCTGATCATAGGAGCCGCTGTACGAGGTCGCGCAGCCCTCCTTTGGCCGGGTTTTCCCCATCGGTGGGAAGTTTCACCGCTCGGAAAGTGAACCTGAAACATAAACAAGATAATCACCATAAAGTAAACATGATTTGCTATTGAAATACTGGAGCCGATTTTTGAAAAAGTGATTTTTACGAAAATGGCGGCCATTTGTAACGATTTGGTCATTTTTGACCTATAAAATTTGCCACAAAATCGTGGTTTAAAAATCCAAATTTGAGAAAATCGAAAATCGGCTCCAGTATTTCAATGCATAATTTAATTCCCTATAAATTTCGAAAAGATTCATCGAAATCGGTTAAAAACTGTAAGCGTGAGACTTCCCACCAGTTTTAAAAATGTCGTTTCGAGATAAACGCGTTTGAAGTTTTGGAAAAGTTTGACTGCGGATAACTTTTTGATGTGTTCAGCTTGCACGCCGAAAACTGGTCATTATAAGCTTTCGGGTGTTCTGAACACGAATATGAGGTCAAATTTAAAAAAAAAATAAGATGGCGGATCCAATATGGCGGACTTAAAAAAAATGTACTCAGTGATTTCGGCCAAAACGTTGATATAAGGGTTTTCGGGGTCGTTGAACGTGAATTTATCATTAGATTTTTGAAAATGCAACATGGCGGACCAAAAAAGTACTAATTTTGATCAATATAAAGGTAATTTTGAGGAATATAAGGGTAAAACCGTGAAACCACCCTTCGAAAAACCCTTTCACTGTAAATATATGCAAGTAAAAAATACCTTCAGTCAGCAATCCCGGCGCCGTACAATTGCCCTTCTGCATTCGCATCCAGGTAGTCCAGCTGTTTTCTCGCCCGCACGCTGTTTCTCCGGGCCTCTCTGGCGGCATCGGTGAGACGTCCCTCTGCGCGCTGCACTCGCTGGGCGTCGGCCTTGACGCAGAAGTTGTAGCACTGCGGACCGATTGCGAGCTGCATAACCTGCATTATGCTGTGGAGTCCGTCGTTGTGATTGCAGGCAGCAATACTGCTCGCGATGTCCACGACAGATTTTCCAGAATGGAAAATTTTGGGAGCTATCTGCCAGAGCGTCGCGTTGAAGCTTTCGTTCGAATTTTGCGTGAACCCGCCTAGGCACCGTCCCAGCAACTCGTCCCGGCTCAGCTCTTCGTAGACGGGACGCAGAGCGTAAAAAATCTCCTGCTTCATCGCTGGTTTGTGTCGGTATTCCGTAAGTTGACCCGTTGCGTTTGCCTGTTGCCAGGAGCACCATGAATCCTCGCCTACCGGACATTTCTGGTGCTGCGGCTTGTCATCAGTGGACACTTTGTGGTACAGAGTGGCCCATATTTCCCGCTTCATTGACTCAACGGATGACGAATTTCGCCGAATAGCCAAACCGTAATAAATTGTCAACTCGTCAATAAGCTTGCCCGTCAATTTCCCCTTGCCTCCGAGTCCTTTCGTTGACTTTAAAAGCGCGCGAAGATGACGGCCCATGCGCTTCTGGACGTGGTCAATACACTCTTTTTTCGCCACGGTCAAATCGTCGTACGGGTGAGACTCCAGAATCCCCTTGAAGGTCTTGCTGTCACCGTCTTCGATGTACTGGCAGTACTTGACGTTGTAGAGAGACTCCGAACGCTTAAACATCTCGATGACAGCATCGACCTCCAATCTCCCCGATGATCCGTCGTGGTTTCGCTCGCAGTGGTCGTCATGGTCGATCTTCCACTCCTCGTACTCCGCAGTTCCTTCCTTGCTTTTCCAGGTGTCACAGGCCTTGCAAATTTTAGACTTCACCTGCAGGTCGAGTATCTTCCCCGTGCGCCAGCCGATGAGGCTCGTCACGCCTAACAAGGAAGAAAAACCTCTCTTCTTCCACGTACCGTCACCGGAGACGGTCAGCCCCCTCGAATCCCCATCCTGCTCGGACAACTCCTTCTCCTTGGCAGCTGCAGTCTTCATTGACAGGTCTCGGACGGCACAGGCGGCGATAGAAACAGTTCGGACCAATTTTTCGTAAAACGATCGGAAGACGGGATGGGGCAGACACATAAAAGCGCAGAACTTCTCGATGCCGTTCACTCCAATTCCAAGAATCCGCATACTCAATACCAGACGGCGATTGGCGTCGTACGCATGGCCGATTAGCGGGCACGAGTTTACGTACTGCGGCTCACACGTAGCACAAGCAACGACGATTTTCGACCCCAAACCTCTAATACTGCTTTCCTGAAAGCGAATATCGGAACCGCACTTCTTACAGACCACCAGTTGTGCTAGTGCAGTAAATACGCTGACGAACTCGATCAGACGGTACCCGAAAGTCGGGTCCATGTTGATGTGGTAGTCGTCCGCCGACGCTGACACTTGTTCTTCCACACGCGACGAGGTTTCCCTCGAACCTTTGTGTCCTGAGTACACGCGTTTGCCAGGCATTTCGGATGCGGATAAACACGTGGCGACTAATGCGTGGAATGATGCTCCACAAACTGAGGTTAATGAAACCGAAAACTACGAAAATTAATATTTGGCGAACAAACAAAAGATACAACTTTAATTAAATGAGAAAAAAAAAAACTCCAATCAAATCAGATACCTAGAATTTAAAACACTTGGTTTGTTTCACTATTTGTTTCTATTTACTCGGCTAGTTTCACTTTTTACGGCATTATAATGCTGTAAAAAACGAAACTAGTCGAGTAAATAAAAACAAATAGTGAAACAAACCAAGTGTGTTTAATTTATCCTTCAATATTATCTATAGATGTATTACCCAAATTAGGCACTTGCGCGGTAGAACAGCATTTCCCGAACGTAGGCAAGACAGTCCTGAAAACGTTGGGCCGTAAATGTACCATTTCACGCTGGCTCTCGCAGAGATATTATACACTATTGAAATCCCGAAGGGTCTTCGTCCGATGCACCACCTGGCATGTGTGCGCGAGTTCCCCTTTTAAATAAATGTGCGCCCAACCACAATTCATATACAGAGAGTTTTATGTAACAACGAACATTTTCATAACGAGAATTTTTCTTTCAAGTATCCATATGTATACTTTCAAATAAAAGTGCGCCCAACCATAATTCATGTACAGAGAGTTTTATGTAACACCGAACATTTTCATAACGAGAATTTTTCTTTGAAGTATCCATATGCATACGTTACACATTTTCCGATGCTCGGTTTATTAATAGAATTCAATTTGAAGCTTTAAGCGAGTGTTTTCCACTCCCAGGCTAAGCATGAAGTAAAATTTCGAGTTTAGAAAAGCCTGAAAATTTGGTTTGGTCGCGTAGCGCGAAGCGCGGAGCGGCCAAACCAAATTTTCAGGCTTTTCTAAACTCGAAATTTTACTTCATGCGCCACCGGTACAAAACACTGATCCAATGAAAAGTTCAGCGGTGTGTTTTAAACTTCGTAATATGTCAGTGTTATGCACCCTCTTTCAAATAAAAGTGCGCCCAACCATAATTCATGCACAGAGAGTTTTATGTAACACCGAACATTTTCATAACGAGAATTTTTCTTTGAAGTATCCATATGCATGCGTTGCACATTTTCCGATGCTCGGGTTATTAATAGAATTCAATTTGAAGCTTTAAGCGAGTGTTTTCCACTCCCAGGCTAAGCATGAAGTTAAATTTCGAGTTTAGAAAAGCCTGAAAATTTGGTTTGGACGCGTAGCGCGAAGCGCGGAGCGGCCAAACCAAATTTTCAGGCTTTTCTAAACTCGAAATTTTACTTCATGCGCCACCGGTACAAAACACTGATCCAATGAAAAGTTCAGCGGTGTGTTTTAAACTTCGTAATATGTCAGTGTTTTGTACCCTCTTTCAAATAAAAGTGCGCCCAACCATAATTCATGCACAGAGAGTTTTATGTAACACCGAACATTTTCATAACGAGAATTTTTCTTTGAAGGAGTTTAAGTTTTGAACGAGTGTTTTCCACTCCCAAGTTAAGCATGAAGTAAAATTTCGAGTTTAGAAAAGCCTGAAAATTTGGTTTGGTCGCATAGCGAAGCGGAGCGACCAAACCAAATTTTTAGGCTTTTCTAAACTCGAAATTTTACTTCATGCGCCACGCGTATAAGACACTGATTTCAAATGAAGTTCATTTGTTCACAATTTTTCAGTGTTTAATACGCGTGGCGCATGAAGTAAAATTTCGAGTTTAGGAAAGTCTGAAAATTTTGTTTGGAGCGACCAAACCAAATTTTCAGGCTTCTCTAAATTCAAAATTTTACTTCATGCTTTGTCTGGGAGTCGAATACATTCGTTTAAACCTTCAAATTAAACTTTTGAAAAAAAGCGTATGCATATGTATACTTAAGAGAACAATTCCCTGTATGTGTAACACTATATATATTCAATAAAGCGACAGTTGCAAAAGCTGGACACTTTTAAAGTTTCACTCATGCGCAAGATTTTTTAATTCCTGTAAATTGTCTATGCATGTGTATGTCCAACGCTATATCTTTATAATCTGTATTAATTTATTAAGCGTTGGACATTATTATTATTAACACTCCAAATATCCAACGGCGGATTTGTAGCAAAAATGGCTTCCTTTTCATATGTATACTCGGTACTTGTACTCGGCGCATTTAAAGATCATGAAATGACCTCAAGTACGTTTGTATGTAGCTACTTAAGTTCATTTTCCTTAAAATGTCAAAAGAAACAAGTTATGGTACTCGAATTCTTTGTTTTGACAACTCTCTTAATTTTGACGTTAGTAGTACAGTTGGCTAAATTCCATTTAAACATTTGAAAACTATACTATTAAACTGAATAATGACTATTCCGACATTTGTTTTCCTACATTGACAGTTATTCAGTTACACAACACAATTACATTATTATTTCTTTTGACATGAGGTAATCGTTTTTTGTGTGTAAGGATGTCATTGATATTGGCGCCACAGTTGACATTCGTCGGACGTACGAACAGTATCCTTTCCTGTCACAGTCGACATTTTGTTGTGAAAATTGCAAAAATAACGAAATATCAAAAATGTTTGACATTTCATGTGAACCCAAATGACATACAATTATTTATTGACAAAGTTTGGCATATGTTTTATCTCGTATGATAGTTAAAACATTATGATTGTCAAAAAATATAATCGTATATGTCATAACCATTGGAAAAATATAATTTATTATTATTGACGCATTTACGGTAATGATAATTTATGACAACTATATTTTTGTGACAGTTATGATATTTTCACAGAAAATCCTAATATTAAAAAAACATAATAATTGTTTAGAAATATTATAACCGTAAATATGTCATATTTTTTTGTGATAGTTATAATACTTTTGACAAGAGAAGTCACTTGCCACCTCAAGTGTACCTGTATTTTAAAGAGTAGCGCAAACTGGCATCAATCTTGACGCCTTTAGCCGCCAAATTCAAACTAAACCAATCAAACAGTAGAACCTCGCTATACCGGGCCTCGAGATACCGTGATTTGGATATATCGGGGTCATGATTAGGTAAAACGTTCCGGCGTCATTATTGTATTATATAGTATGCCTTGTTATGTAGGTGGCTACTGCACATACCTGCATTAAGCCTATTATGTTAAGGGGATTAGTAAATACTGGGTCCCTTGAATATATATATATATATATATATATATATATATATATATATATATATATATATATATATATTCAAGGGACCCAGTATTTACTAATCCCCTTAACATAATAGGCTTAATGCAGGTATGTGCAGTAGCCACCTACATAACAAGACATACTATATAATACAATAATGACGCCAGAACGTTTTACCTAATCATGACCCCGATATATCCAAATCATATATATATATATGTATCACTGTTTCTTCGGGTTTGGTCCCGCGTATTTTCTTGGCTCTGGTCCATTTTATTTTTAATTCGACGTTTCGATGACGTCGCAGTCATCATCGTCAGGAATAACTATCAAAATTCCATTGCTCTAGCAACCACTTGTTTGAAATTAAATTAAAATGGACCAGAGCCAAGAAAATACGCGGGACCAAACCCGAAGAAACAGTGATACATGTTACGCCCGCGAAAATCTATGTTTTAACACATATATATATATATATATATATATATATATATTATATATATATATATTATATATATATATTATATATATATATATATATATATATATATATATATATATATATATATATATATATATATATATATATATATATGTACAGTAGAACCTCACTATACCGGGCCTCGAGATACCGTGATTCGGATATATCGGGGTCATTTTTCAGGTTTCTTTTTATTTTAAAGATGTTAATTTTAACAATTGACTGCGTACCGCCCTGATTAGGTAAAACGTTCCGGCGTCATTATTGTATTATATAGTATGTCTTGTTATGTAGGTGGCTACTGCACATATGTATATATATATATATATATGCGCGTGTGTGTATATGTGACTATTATACAAATTACATATATTCGGATATACCGTGTTTTCCTTATATCGTGCTAGGTATAGCCAAAAGCCATCCCGGTATAACGAGGTTCTACTGTATTCTATAATGATAGACGCGCGTCCTGATAATTTGATTTAGTTGAATTTGGCGCCTAAAGGCATCAAGATGGATGCCAGTTTGCGCTACTCTCTTAAATACAGGGACACTAGCCACCTCTCAGTGGCTAGTGCATACGTTGCACATTTTCCGATGCTCGGTTTATTAATAGAATTCAATTTGAAGCTTTAAGCCAGTGTTTTCCACTCCCAGGCTAAGCATGAAGTAAAATGTCCCAATAACAGCGTATAGGGCGTAAATCTTAAGATAATCGTTGTTTTTTTAAAAGGAGTTAAATTTGAAACTTAAAATGAGTGTGTTCCACTCCCAGACTAAGCATGAAGTAAAATTTCGAGTTTAGAAAAGCCTGAAAATTTGGTTTGGTCGCGTAGCGCGAAGCGCGGAGCGGCCAAACCAAATTTTCAGGCTTTTCTAAACTCGAAATTTTACTTCATGCGCCACCGGTACAAAACACTGATTCAATGAAAAGTTCAGCGGTGTGTTTTAAACTTCGTAATATGTCAGTGTTTTGTACCGGTGGCGCATGAAGTAAAATTTCGAGTTTAGAAAAGCCTGAAAATTTGGTTTGGCCGCTCCGCGCTTCGCGCTACGCGACCAAACCAAATTTTCAGGCTTTTCTAAACTCGAAATTTTACTTCATGCTTAGTCTGGGAGTGGAACACACTCATTTTAAGTTTCAAATTTAACACCTTTTAAAAAAACGATTAT
This sequence comes from Philonthus cognatus, assembly GCA_932526585.2. Lineage (NCBI taxonomy): Eukaryota > Metazoa > Arthropoda > Insecta > Coleoptera > Staphylinidae > Philonthus > Philonthus cognatus. The sequence goes on from OW052251.1 coordinate 7,292,222, forward strand.
CTTAAGATTTACGCCATATACGCTGTAATTAGGACATGTATACTTGAAAGAAAAACTTCCTGTATGTACAAGTTAAGGCATTAATTGCAATTGATTAGCTACAATTTGTAATGGTCATATAGGCAACCCAATTTACACATAACCTAAAAATCAAAGGAGTCAAATCGTATTTTATGAAAATGTTCGGTGTTATATAAAACTCTCTGTATATCCAGTTAGCCAGTCTCTGTATAAAATGTGCTAACAGCTTTTGGAAGCTGCATCCAGAATCGAGGCCGGTGATTGGTGTATATAGTCGTCTGTCTTACTCGTACCCCACATCCTGACCAGTCTCTCCTTTTCTACTCGATTTCCAGTTCTCCCATATGCATTGGCTCCTCTTGGCCCAACGTAGTTTCTCAAATTTTGAGCAGCGGAAATACACGAACGGCGCTCGTTCTGCGCATGAGAGTGCCTAATTCCACTATAAAAACGAACACGAGGACCTTATTTTTTTGTACGTTTTCAGCAAAAATTTCACTAAAAATCACAGCTCAATTAATTTTTTATTTTGAGAACATAACTTTTAGTGAAATTTTGTGTTTCTCCTTTTATAAAACAAAAGCGCGCACTATGCGGATCATGTGAACTTCGCACTAAAGGTAAAACACACCAAGCGCATGAGAAGTTAACGGCACTTGATGACTTTTATAAAACAAAAGTGCGCGCTATGCTGCTCATGTGAACTTCGCACTAAAGGTAAAACACACCAAGCGCACGAGAAGTTAACGACACTTGATGACTTTTACCTTTAAGCCGAGGTAAAACGCACCAAGCGCATGAGAAGTTAACGGCACTTGATGACTTTTATAAAACAAAAGTGCGCGCTATGCTGCTCATGTGAACTTCGCACTAAAGGTAAAACACACCAAGCGCACGAGAAGTTAACGACACTTGATGACTTTTACCTTTAAGCCGAGGTAAAACGCACCAAGCGCATGAGAAGTTAACGGCACTTGATGACTTTTATAAAACAAAAGTGCGCGCTATGCTGCTCATGTGAACTTCGCACTAAAGGTAAAACACACCAAGCGCATTAGAAGTTAACGACACTTGATGACTTTTACCTTTAAGCGCACCAAGTGCATGAGAAGTTAACGGCACTTGATGAGTTTTATAAAACAAAAGTGCGCGCTATGCTGCTCATGTGAACTTCGCACTAAAGGTAAAACACACCAAGCGCACGAGAAGTTAACGACACTTGATGACTTTTACCTTTAAGCGCACCAAGTGCATGAGAAGTTAACGGCACTTGATGACTTTTATAAAACAAAAGTGCGCGCTATGCTGCTCATGTGAACTTCGCACTAAAGGTAAAACGCACCAAGCGCATGGGAAGTTAACGACACTTGATGACTTTTACGTTTAAGCCGAAGTAAAACGCACCAAGCGCATGAGAAGTTAACGACACTTGATGAGTTTTACCTTTAAGCCGATGGATGGAATACATCGATTGATGATTACTTTTTTTATATGTTAATAATTTTTAATTTTTCCTTTCTCTTGTAAAAAACCAAAGTGTTTGTTATTCGTAATTTTTTTGTTCTATCTCGGGATTAATTTTTTTAAGATCTGCTCTGATTTCTGCTCGCTTCCATTTTTTTCCTTTACGAACGTCCCTAATTTTTTTTTTCTTTGTTTTGTTAATGATAATTTGAATATTGTACAGAAAATGTAATAAAAAAAATATATAAACCATTGTTAAAAAAAAATGTTAGTAAATTCTCTTCAAGGCTACAACCAGGGGGGTGATATGGGGGTTGAAATTTTTATAACCCTCTCTGAAATTGAATTAAAAATATATAAACCATTGTTAAAAAAAAAACGTAAGTAAATTCTCTTCAAGGCAGCAAGCAGGGGGGTGATATGGGAATTCTAATTTCTATAAAAAAAAAGACCTTTATTAGCCCCTCTCTTCCTTCTCTTTCTTCCGCTTCTGCTTTTCCCTCTAATTTTTATAACCCTCTCTGAAATTGAATTTTTTTTCTGACTACGGCCTTGATTTGAGGGAAAGAAAATGGACGCCTACGCAGGAATCTGTATGGCAGTTTTAAGAAAAAGATTAAGAACTAATAAAAAATAAAATACTCATAACACAACTGTTGGGTTTTCCAAAGGAAAGGCGTTATGTTGATTTTCCTTTTAGGAAAGTCGTTACTTTGTAAGGGAAGTCCGATGTGGTCCAGGCAAACCAATGATGCTACAAATCGATAAATGATTGTGCATGTGATGTAAAACAGTAACAAGTTAAACTGTCTGTCTTTGACAGAAAATTGTAACTTGTTTGACCAGAAATAATACGGCAGGAGATCTTTTTATGTTTTGTACAGGGCTTTCATTAATCCCCGAACCCCACGTGACTAAATTTAAAATTGCCGCGTAAATTATTGTATTTGTACGTTGGATGCTTTGAAAAAGTAACCAAACGTTACTAAAGTCAAATTTGACATAAACGTTTATGCGCGGTGCATCGTTAAACCAACCTTTGAGATCTTACAAGATTCGCCCGGAATTTTCAGGTAAGCAAAAATTGTTTAATTATTCTGAAACATTGAGTTTTATTTCTATTTATTTTGCAGAGTCAATTTGCTAGGATAAGCAAATACTGCGAAAATTAATAAAAATTAGTTACATTTTTGAAGATGAGCCTATTTTTTAATCATTTTAAATATAATATTTTCAGTCGTCATAAAAATACGCCGGCGAATAAATATTTTTAAATCTAGGGAATTTTTGTGTGAGCCATACCACCTTGTACATTTGGTTGCCTATTATTTTTGGTCACGTGGGGTTCGGGAATTAATGAAAGCCCGGTATATTGGTGTGTTATGTCCAAGTTTGCTCTTAATACTAGTTACATATTTACAAATTCTATGAAAAATGTCTGTTAGATGGTGGGGGCAAAAAATCGACACAGGCGCAAAAAACATCACTTCACAAGACCGAGATTTCCAGGTCTGGACTCGGTAAAAGGGATCGGATAAAAACTCACGAAGTGCAAGTCCCGTTGGATTTGCTCTTTTCGAGGAACTCCACTTTCGCGCGGATATTATGAATACCCTTAATGAACCGTGTATCCGCACTACATAGGTTAAACTGCATTCCTCGTTCTGGGTACAAGAAGATGCCATTTTTTTGTCCCAAGTCGGTTGAATTTTTCTCGGTCTTAAAGATAATAGTTTCAAAATCGAAAATATCAAAACCGAACAACAACATATAAATCTATACAGGAATGTTTTTATTTCTGTATAGATTTATACAGGGTGAGTCGGGAGGAGCGCACCAAACTCTAGGAGTGTATTATACACGTGAAAATAATGTAAAAAAACTCATTTGTTCTTATCCGATTTTCATTTGTTTTCAAGTTATGGCGTAATTAAAAATGTTCATCTAGCTTTCCACTTCTATCTGAATTTTAACATTATCAAAGTATGCCATGTTCGAGGCTTATAAACATTTGATAATTCTGACGTTTTGATGAACTGTCAGTGTACGGTGAACAATAACTGAACGTTTAAGTTCGAATTAATGTGATTGTTAGTGTTGCAAAATGCCACATACTTATTCAAATTTAGAATATGCAAATATGGTGTTTGTATGTGGTTTCTGTAATGGAAATGCTACAGCTGCTGTTGAAGAATATCGTGAACGTTTTCCACACCAAAGACATCCTGATAAAAACATATTTATTAGAGTTTTCAACAAATTGTGCGAGACTGGTAAGCTTCCCAGTGCTAACATAACATATGAGCGCGCTGCTCGACAAGGTTTTGTAGAAGTAGAAAATATTCTGCATCTAGTAGAAGAAGATGCAACTACTAGCTCAAGGAGAATTACCACTCAATTGGAAATTCCACAAAAAAGAGTGATGAACACGCTACACGAGCAAGGCTTATATCCTTATCACGTTCAGAGAGTACAGCACCTACAACCAGGGGATTACGCTAACCTTACGGAATTTTGTCGGTGGATAAATAATAATCATCGTAATGTATCGAGTATACTCTTTACGGATGAAGCTACATTTACCCGTGATGGCATTAACAACACTCGTAACTCTCATGTATGGTCTGATGAAAATCCCCACGCAACAGTCGAAAGCAATTTTCAACATCGGTTTTCTGTAAACGTGTGGTGTGGTATGGTTGACAGTTATTTAATCGGCCCTTTCATTTTGGAGAATCGTCTCACAGGAGGTAACTACCTCAATTTTTTACAAAATGAATTACAAGGCCTGCTAGAAGATGTTCCTATAAATATTAGAATGCAGATGTACTATCAGCACGATGGAGCTCCTGCACATGTCGCTCGTCAAGTCAAGCAACATTTGGACGAACGTTTTCCAGGGCGTTGGATTGGTCGTGGAGGTCCTATTAATTGGCTTGCAAGATCTCCAGACCTCACACCACTAGATTTTTGTTTATGGGGCTGGATGAAAAATGAAGTCTACAAAATAAAAGTGGACACACGGGAATCACTAATTAGACGAATTGAGAATACTGCAGCCCATATAAAAGAAGAATGAAATGAATCAATTGGGAGAGCAACAAATGCTCTTCGTAGACGAAGCAGAAAATGTTTAGAAGTCAATGGCGGTATTTTTGAACATTTGTTGAAAGAACGCTATGATTAAGAAACATTTTTTGTATAACTTGTTTATTTGTTAATATGCTATAACTTGAAAACAAATAAAAATCGGATAAGAACAAATGAGTTTTTTTACATTATTTTCACGTGTGTAATACACTCCTAGAGTTTGGTGCGCTCCTCCAGACTCACCCTGTATAAGTATAAATGAAGCGTGAGTATAGTATAGGCAACCTAATACGCGTAAGTATAATATAGGCAACCTAATACGCGTGAGTATAATATAGGCAACCTAGTATACGCGCGCTAAATCTATTATCAAGAGGTGTAAGCAGCAACATAGTCATTCTCGACTAAGAAAATATTTGCCGTAACAGTTCTAGGATTTATTCAGAGATGGCGTTAATCACACACATTTTAAGTAGCTTTAAATGGTCGAATTCAAAATTGACAGGTGCTGTTAAACTCGCAAGTTTTTTAAGTGTTTGTGAGATTCGCGCCGCAAAAAAAACTTTGCACACGGATAGATACCAATGTGGCAGCCGGATTCAAGTGTATAAGGTTAGAAATATTTCCTAAATTGCTTTTTGTGGCCGCTTTTAATACCATCTTAATTTCTCCCCTCGTTTTTGTTTGTGTTCCAAGGATTATCCACAATTTTTTAACATTTATCACGTCGAAGCCAATTTGCGTTATGACTGAGTAACTTTAATCATCATTGATTAAATCAAAACTCTAGAATGGAAAAGTGTTATAAATTTCAAATACCCCACTGAGCAAACACATTCAAGTAATGTTTCATCAACATCCCCACTGAGCAAATCCATTTAAGGCATGTTTTAACAACATTAAAAAAACGTTTAATGTTTCTACAATGCTGATATAGCGTTATTTGTTTGTTTTCTGCTTATTGGGTTAATACAACGTTAAATGTTGCTACATTGTGAGTATAGTATAGACAACCTAATACGCGTAAGTATAATAAAGGCAAACCAATACGCGCGAGTTAAATATAGGCAACCCAATATGCGCAAGTATAATATAGGCAACCTAACATGCGTGTTTATAATATAGGCAACCTAATACACGTAATTATAATATAGGCAACCTAATATACGTAAGTGTAATATAGGCAACCTAATAGGCGTATGTATAATATAGGCAACCTAGTATACGCGCGAAAAATTTATTATCAAGAGGTGTAAGCAGCAACATAGCTATTCTCGGCTAAGAAAATATTTGCCGTATCATTACAAGGATTTATTCAGAGATGGCGTTAATGACAGACATTTTAAGTAGCTTAAAATGGTTGAATTCAAAATTGACGGCTAGTGTTAAACTCGCAAGTTTTTTAAGTGTTTGTGAGATTCGCGCCGCAAAAAAAACTTTGCACACGGATAGATAACAATGTAGCAGCCGGATTCAAGTGTATAAGGTTAGAAATATTTCCTAAATTGCTTTTTGTGGCCGCTTTTAATACCATCTTAATTTCTCCCCTCGTTTTTGTTTGTGTTCCAAGGATTATCCACAATTTTTTAACATTTATCACGTCGAAGCCAATTTGCGTCATGACTAAGTAACTTTAATCATCATTGATTAAATCAAAACTCTAGAATTGAAAAGTGTTAAAAATTTCAAATACCCCACTGAGCAAACACATTCAAGTAATGTTTCATCAACATTCCCACTGAACAAATCCATTTAAGGCATGTTTTAACAACATTAAAAAAACGTTTAATGTTGCTACAATGCTGATATAGCGTTATTTGTTTGTTTTCTGCTTATTGGGTTAATACAACGTTAAATGTTGCTACATTGTGAGTATAGTATAGACAACCTAATACGCGTAAGGCAAACCAATACGCGCGAGTATAATATAGGCAACCCAATATGCGCAAGTATATTATAGGCAACCTAACATGCGTGTTTATAATATAGGCAACCTAATACGCGTAAGTACAATATAGGCAGCCTAATACACGTAAGTGTAATATAGGCAACCTAATACGCGTGAGTATAATATAGGCAACCTAGTATACGCGCGAAAATTCTATTATCAAGAGGTGTAAGCAGCAACAAAGCCATTCTCGGCTAAGAAAATATTTACCGTAACAGTTCTAGGATTTATTCAGAGATGGCGTTAATCACACACATTTTAAGTAGCTTTAAATGGTCGAATTCAAAATTGACAGCTGGTGTTAAACTCGTAAGTTTTTTAAGTGTTTGTGAGATTCGCGCCGCAAAGAAACTTCGCACACGGATAGATACCAATGTGGCAGCCGGATTCAAGTGTATAAGGTTAGAAATAATTCCTGAATTGCTTTTGGTGGCCGCTTTTAACACCATCTTAATTTATTCTCTTGTTTTGTTTGTGTTCCAAGGATTATTTACAATTTTTGAACATTTATCACGTCGAAGCCAATTTGCGTCATGACTGAGTAACTTTAATCATCATTGATTAAATCAAAACTCTAGAATGGAAAAGTGTTATAAATTTCAAATACCCCACTGAGCAAACACATTCAAGTAATGTTTCATCAACATCCCCACCGAGCAAATCCATTTAAGGCATGTTTTAACAACATTAAAAAAACGTTTAATGTTTCTACAATGCTGATATAGCGTTATTTGTTTGTTTTCTGCTTATTGGGTTAATACAACGTTAAATGTTGCTACATTGTGAGTATAGTATAGACAACCTAATATGCGTAAGGCAAACCAATACGCTCGAGTATAATATAGGCAACCCAGTATGCGCAAGTATATTATAGGCAACCTAACATGCGTGTTTATAATATAGGCAACCTAATACGCGTACGTACAATATAGGCAGCCTAATACACGTAAGTGTAATGTAGGCAACCTAATACGCGTGAGTACACCCAATAGACGCGAGTATATTATAGGCAACCTAATATGCGCAAGTATAATATAGGCAACCTAATACGCGTGAGATAGTATAGGCAACCTAATACGCGTAAGTGTAATATAGGCAACCTAATACGCGTGAGTATAATATAGACAATCCAATACGCGCGAGTATAATATAGGCAACCTAATACGCGTTTCTATAACACAGGCAACCTAATACGTTTAAGTGTAATATAGACAACCTAATACGCGTGAGTATAATATAAGCAACCTAGTATACGCGCGATAAATCTATTATCAAGAGGTGTAAGCAGCAACAAAGCCATTCTCGGCTAAGAAAATATTTGCCGTAACAGTTCTAGGATTTATTCAGAGATGGCGTTAATCACACACATTTTAAGTAGCTTTAAATGGTCGAATTCAAAATTGACAGCTGGTGTTAAACTCGTAAGTTTTTTAAGTGTTTGTGAGATTCTCGCCGCAAAAAAACTTCGCACACGGATAGATACCAATGTGGCAGCCGGATTCAAGTGTATAAGGTTAGAAATAATTCCTGAATTGCTTTTGGTGGCCGCTTTTAACACCATCTTAATTTCTTCTCTCGTTTTTGTTTGTGTTCCAAGGATTATCCACAATTTTTGTACATTTATCACGTCGAAGCCAATTTTCGTCATGACTGAGTAACTTTAATCATCATTGATTAAATCAAAACTCTAGAATGGAAAAGTGTTATAAATTTCAAATACCTCACTGAGCAAACACATTCAAGTAATGTTTCATCAACATTCCCACTGAGCAAATCCATTTAAGGCATGTTTTAACAACATTAGAACAACGTTTAATGTTGCTACAATGTTGATATAACGACATTTGTTTGTTTTTTGCTTACTGGGTTAATACAACGTTAAATGTTGCTACAACCCACTGAGCAAATCCATTTAAGTAACGTTTTATCAACATTAAAACAACGTTTAATGTTGCTACAATGTTGATATAACGTTATTTGTTTGTTTTTGCTTACTGGGTTAATACAACGTTAAATGTTGCTACAACCCACTGAGCAAATCCATTTAAATAATGTTTCATCAACATTAAAACAATGTTGATATAACGTTATTTGTTTGTTTTTTGCTCAGTGGGAATGTTGATATAATTTATTTGTTTGTTTTTTGCTCAGTGAGATGTTAATAGGCGATTTTATAAACAATTTGTAAATAAAATCTAAAAGATTGAATTGAGCGGTAATTTCTAAACTTTACTTTTAAATAGTATTTAATACGCGTGGCCCACGAAGTAAAATTTTGAGTCTATATATATTTGTCTTTTTCCAACACTATATAGAACAATAAGTTATAATTACTTAGCAGTATCTGTCAACATTAACAAACTAATTAAGGCCAGATACATAAAAACCGTGAACTGGATTAAAACGCTAATTATGTTTGAGGCTTTAAACCCAGCGAACCAAACAATACGAGATAGAATTGAGTGCTGATTAAACAACGCAATAAAATTGTTTTGTGTTGTAGGGTTTCACTTTGTGATACATCTTAAATACACTTGTTAATAAAACATTTTGTTTACTTTGTTTAACTACTATTTATTGCACCTAATTCTGTGACTATAGTTTCGACTATCTAGTAGTCATTCTCAAACTAAAGGATTCAGAAAATATATTCTTCTCACTGAACAAACTAATCCACCCACTGAGCAAACACAATGAAGTAATGTTTCATCAACATTAAAACAACGTTTAATGTTGCTACAATGTTGATATAACGTTATTTGTTTGTTTTTTGCTCAGTGGGCAAGTACCGAAAAGACGATATTAGCTCTAGAAGAAAAATTCCCTGCATTTATTTTAGTATTAAATAAACACTAGATATCATTTTAAATAATCCAGTTCTATTGATTTCCCGAATACTTAATGAATTTTACCTTTAACATGTTCATGTTTTCATTCCGAAAATATCAAAACAAAACCTCCAGATTGTAAATAATCGTACCGAGAAGACGAGATTAGCTCTTTCGCAATGAAAAAAATAAAAATCAAACGCATTTTAATAAACATTTCGTAACGTCCATAAAATTGGCAGACTGATCAAATCTGTTCGGCAGTCTGTATTAATACAAGCTATTATGCGCATAATTAACATTTAATTACCATTAACATAATCACCTCCGTGTCTTCCCCTTCTCTTCCTTCTCGTCGAGTAATTTTCAGCTCGTTTTGCGATTCGGGTTTTTAGTCTATTTTTAAAAGTGAGTGAATGAAGGTGAATTCCAGTTTATTATCTTTAAAGTGTTTTAGTTTCCGATTTGATTAAACCCAGGTTAGTTAGTTTGTTTAATTGACTAAATTTAAACTGATTTGATTTGTCTTTTGGAATAATTCACACAGAAATAAAAATTATTTCTTGTAAATTGAATTCACGTTATACACCGTTCGTTTGCTTTATCATGCTCACCATTGGGATCTCGTAAACTATTAGAGATACAAAGATGGTTAAATTAGACAAATCTTTCCATTTTTAATACAAAATAAAACTGCATTAACAAATATCATCTAGCGTCATTTGTTTTTAAGATATGGCGAATAAAGTGGAAATCGTTAAAATTGCCTTTTTGCTATAACTTTATTAATTAGGAAGATAGTAAGCTGAAATTTGAAATGTAACTCAAATAGCACCTCAGAAACACAACTAAATTGGCAGATTTTATACAGGGTGTTTCATTTTCAATATACGACATTAACTATAAAATGTTCTTATGGCAGCCCTATTGAATGTTTATAATATTGAATAGGGCAGGAAATTTGAGTTGGAAATTATGTGTTATATGAGAACTTTAATTGCCTTGACCTTTGACGTCGCGTAAAGAATTCCACGCGTGACGTTATTGGTCAAGGTCTTTAATCGCGTAAGGTCAACTGTCAAGGTACGTCAATGGGCGTAACACATATGTGTTACAAGGTATGACAGAATTATATCTTCCCATGTTTTCCCCTGCAGACCCAAGGTCCTGCGAAAGAGAACAATGACGTTGTATTTGCTTACGTTTTTGAGTCCATCATAACCTCTCTTTCCGGTTTCGCTGTACTTTCATAGAAAGATTTTTTAAAATTACATTATTAAGTTTTTAAAAACAACAAAGGTTTTAAGAGCAAAATCTCTCAAATAAAATAAAATGCAAACAGGAGAAAATTTTATAAATTGTAAATAAATAAAATTATTAACATGTTTGAAAATAATAATTTCCCCTTTTCGTACCTTTCTTGAAAGTTCAATTTGAAGCTTTAAACATATGTTTTCCATTCCCAGACTAAGCATGAAGTAAAATTTCGAGTTTAGAAAAGCACCGTGAAAATAGAGATCGCTTGCGTCACAAATGCGCTCTGAATTTAAATGTGGTTACTTCATGATTTAGATAATTAGAAGTAATTACAGTAAGTGAATAGTGATTCTTAAAATTTTAATTTGAAGCTCTAAACGAGTGTAGTCCACTCCCAGACTAAGCATGAAGTAAAATTTCGAGTTTAGAAAAGCCCCGTGAACATTTGTCGAGGGTCGCGCAGCGACCCGAGACAAATTTTCTGGGCTTTTCTAAACTCGAAATTTTACTTCATGCGCCACGCGTATAAAACACTAAAATATTGTGAAATTTATGTGTATCCGAACTTCACTTAAAATCAAATCTGTTTTATACGCGTGGCGCATGAAGTAAAATTTCGAGTTTAGAAAAGCCCAGAAAATTTGTCTCGGGTCGCTGCGCGACCCTCGACAAATGTTCACGGGGCTTTTCTAAACTCGAAATTTTACTTCATGCTTAGTCTGGGAGTGGACTACACTCGTTTAGAGCTTCAAATTAAAATTTTAAAAATCACTATTCACTTACTGTAATTACTTCTAATTATCTAAATCATGAAGTAACCACATTTAAATTCAGCGCGCATTTGTGACGCAGGCGATCTCTACCCCCACTCTAAAATCTTCGATTCTGTCGATCCTTCTTACCGTATACTCGACCGTCCTTGGTCAAGTATATTGAATCGAGCCGGCCTTATAATTTTAATTACCTTGACTTTTGACGTCACATAAAGAATTCCACACGTGACGTCATTGGTCAAGGTCTTTAATCGCCTAAGGTCGACTATATTGAATTGAGCCGACCTTATAACTTTAATAAGCTTGACCTTTGACGTCACGTGAAGAATTCCACGCGTGACGTCATCGGTCAAGGTCTTTAATCGCGTAAGGTCGACTATATTGAATCGATCCGACCTTATAACTTTAATAACCTTGACTTTTTACGTCACATGAAGTATTCCACACGTGACGTCATCGGTCAAGGTCATTAATCGCATAAGGTCGACTATATTGAATCGAGCTGACCTTATAACAACTATAATAACCTTGACTTTTGACGTCACATGAATAATTCCACGTGTGACGTCATTGGTCAAGGTCTTAATAGCATAAGGTCGACTATATTGAATGGAGTCGACCTTATGAGTTAACAACCTTGATTTTGACGTCATATGAAGAATTCCACGCGTGACGTCATTGATCAAGATCTATAATCGCGTAAGGTCAACTATATTGAATCGACCGACCTTATAACTTAAATAGCCTTGACTTTTGATGTCACATGAAGAATTCTATTGATAAAGGTCTTTAATCGCGCAAGGTCACAAGTGTATTGAATGGAATCGACCTTGTTAGTTTAATAACTTTGACTTCTTTTAAGGCTTTTCTAAACTCGAAATGTGACTTTGTACTTAATCTAGGAGCGAATATACTCGTTGTAAGGTTTAATTTGAACTCTATTTAAAAACGATGAATATCTGAAAATTTACAGCGTATACAGTATAGTGGAATATGTTATGCATACTTAAAAGAACAATTCCCTTGTGTAATTTTATCAATAAATATGATTTTAATATCTTGAATAAACATGAATAAATTGTTCGTTAGCTGTGTTTAGACTTTCTCCACCTTCCTCCAAAGCTACCCTATTGTAAGGGTAAGAGGGGGTGGCCTGCCCTCAAGACGGGTACGTCTGGCACAAGAGACAAGAGGAACGATAGAACTGTCAGAGCGCCACAAGTGTAAAAACCAATCGCATATTATGTAAATTACTACCGGGCTTTCATTAATTCCCGAACCCCACGTGACCAAAAATAATAGGCAACCAAATGTACAAGTTGGTATGGCTCACACAAAAATTCCCTTGATTTAAAAATATTTATTCGCCGGCGTATTTTTATGACGACTGAAAATATTATATTTAAAATGATTAAAAAATAGGCTCATCTTCAAAAATGTAACTAATTTTTATTAATTTTTTCGTTGTAAATACCATTTTCGCAGTATTTGCTTATCCTAGCAAATTGACTCTGCAAAATAAATAGAAATAAAACTCAATGTTTCAGAATAATTAAACAATTTTTGCTTACCTGAAAATTCCGGGCGAATCTTGTAAGATCTCAAAGGTTGGTTTAACGATGCACCGGGCGAATCTTGTAAGATCTCAAAGGTTGGTTTAACGATGCACCGCGCATAAACGTTTATCTCAAATTTGACTTTAGTAACGTTTGGTTACTTTTTTCAAAGCCTCCAACGTACAAATACAATAATTTACGCGGCAATTTTAAATTTAGTCACGTAGGGTTCGGGAATTAATGAAAGCCCTGTACTTTGAAAGTTAAATAGAAAGTGTTTGAAACGACTACAGTTTTATTAATTGGTACACCTCGCTGTTTTTCCGATAACAATCCTCTGCAACATCAAGAGCTTAACAAGCTGTAAAGCTGTAAACAATATATTATAATAAATTTCAATAATAACATCAAATGGAACATATTACTATTTGATTTACGTTATGAAATTCAAATATCCACAAGCACGCGAACCAAGTCCCTTAAAATCTCTACAATCACCAACTTTGAAAACCTTTGGCCAATATCGGATACATTTATCGACTTTTCTGACAGCTTTTTGAACATTTTCTAACTTTATTCTTGTACTGCATATATTGTTTTTCTTTATTCTAAAAGAAAATGCGCTTTTATTCTAATAATCTTAATGATTTTCGAATTCTACAGCGTTTGGATAATTTTCTATAATTTATTGAAAATGAAAACAAAATCGCGTCCTTTGTTTTGATTTGATCGTTTTAATGTTTCAACTTTAATGCTTTCTAGTTTGAGTCCTGTACTTCTAATTTTATTTATTTTTATTACAGAAGAAAGCGCATTCTTCTCTTAATAATCTCATTGGCGTTTTAAATTCTTCAGGGTTTGGATACGTTGATACGAGTGGCGGCTTTTTGATTTGTTTTTGTTCTATTGGCATAGGTTTGACCATTCAGCCACTAGCAAGAGTTTTTCGTTTTAACGTTTTAGCTTTGACGCGTTCACATTTTATTTTTGAAAAAAAAAAACTCGAAATATTACATCATGCTCTAAAAAAGATGTTTGCAATCAAAATAATATAAAGCACTAATAATTGATATTTTTTAAGATTGGGAATATGTTCTCGTTTGGTAAGAATTCTATATAATGTTTTTCTGTTTTCTTATTTTATTTTTATTTGTGCTTTTTTTGTTTTTTCTTAATTCTAGATCCGCTTATTTAGCCACAGGTCTTCTGTGTTTTAGCTCAAGGCGAATTCTGGTCGAAAAAATGTCGGTTGTCAGAAACTGGCCATCATCTCGGCGATGACGCCACGAAATACTCGCTGCTCATTATCAGCTAGTCCATAAAATAAAGTCGTCTTACTCTCTTGTTGCCAAACCAGTCGGACGTGTCGCCAGTATGGGCAAACTGTGCGGTTTAGCGATCCTGCTCGTCCTGCTAATCGAAAACACTCAATCTCGTAAGTTATTTAATATTTATCCAAAAAAATATATATTATTTTCCATTCGATAAAGCGAGTTTTGTTTAGTGTGCTGTTGTGTTTGTGTAAAAACCTTGGATGGAGTTTACTTGCAAAAAATTAGGTGTTAATGAAAGTGTCTGCTTCTCGATTAATTGTTTATGTGTAAATGTAGTTAAGTCAAGCAAGCATTGACATTGCTGATTGAAGGTAAACACTTTTTCTTTGTTTTTGTTGTGTCTTCAAAGAATTTGTTTAGGATTTTAATATATTTATTTTATTGAAAAGTTAAGCATATAGTGCTTGATTCATGGGCGTAGCTAATATTTTGAGCCAAAGACAAAAAAAAATGCCAAAATCAATTAAGAACTTAAGAAACTATGATTATTGTGTGATTAAAAATGGAAAAACAGTATTTTGCGACATTTTATGTGAAAACAATTGACGTTTTCACATAAAATGTCGCAAAATACTGTTTTTTCATTTTTAATCACACAATAATCATAGAAACAATAGATCTTTATTTTTATAAAAAATATTATTACAAATTATGTACGTTTCTGAACTTTACAATAAACCTAAAAATTTGGATTGGTCGCTTCTATTCTGCCAGCCTTGATTGAACCCTACGTTATTAAATAGAGTTATTGGGATAAAGTAAGCGAAAGTGGGTATAATTATTAAACCCAATTTCGCTTACTTCTTTCTTCAAATTTTACGGCGTTTCTCTAAATTTGTTACTAGAATATAATTTCACAGAATGGGCAATAGACGACGATGGTTGCCGAACGCCGGACAGGGGCGTCGGGACGTGCCTGCCCATTCGAACCTGCAACCCCATCATCAACTACATCCAGAGCCTCAAACCTCCCATTACCGACCAACAACGCGAACTCCTCCTCAATTACCGTTGCGGAGTTGACGGGTCCGATGTGAAAGTTTGCTGCCCAAAAGGTCCAATCGCCATTTTAGATCGAACTGATACAGCAACAACAACCACAACCACAACAGCCACGCCTAGCACAGATATACCACCATCGCCTCCTGATGTGACAAATCATCTTAACATAAATTTAATCCCTCAGGCCAGTTGCGGGTTGTTGGATACCGGCGATCGGGTTTTGAATGGGAATAAAACGGCGATTTTTGAGTTTCCTTGGATGGTCCTGATTTCTTACAGAATCGGTGAGTGAAATGTTATGAAATCCCATTGAGCAAAAAACAACAAAAAATCCCACTGAGCAAATCTATTTAAGTAATGTTTCATCAACATTAAAACAACGTTTATTGTTGCTAAAATTTAAGTATAATGTTATTTAAACATTAAAAGTGCCGAAATTCTTTTCGCAATCTACAACAAATTAGTCTTACAAAGACTATATCAAACACTCATTGAAACTACTTCCCGGGCTAATACCCCGACGGACTTTGAATTATACAACAAGTGTTTGCTGTTACATACAGTGACCTACTGCAAATGTAACAATTTGGGTCAAATTATTCAGGCCAGTCTAAGGTGTCAAATTGTTTATAGGGAATGGCAAAGCTATACTGATGAGAGTAAATCTCGAAACGCGTCTATAGATGGCCTGAATAATTTGACCCAAATTGTTACATTTGCAGTAGGTTACTGTATGTAACAGCAAACACTTGTTGTATAATTCAATGTCCGTCGGGGTATTAGCCCGGGAAGTAGTTGTTTCAATGAGTGTTTGATATAGTCTTTGTAAGACTAACTTGTTGTAGATTGCGAAAAGAATCTCGGCACTTTTAATGTTTGAAGTATTCTGCAACCAAGAATTGGCAATTTCATTTATACTTATAATGTTATTTGTTTGTTTTTTGCTCAGTGGAACGTTTTATAAACGTTGTTTCAATTTTGATAAAACATAACTTCAATGTGTTTGCTCAGCAGCGACGGCTCGCAGCCTAACTTCAGGGTCGGCCACAGCCCCAAGGCACACAAAATATGAGTTTGGGATCGCGCTTTATAAATACAAGGAATTGCACTAGAAACTCACCTTTCAATAACGGATACATATTACCTTGGGTATCTGGCCTACCCTGAAGTTAGGCTGCAAGCCGTTGCTATTTAGTTAGCTGTAGAATCAAACAATAATTGGTAAAATACAGCGGCGGCTGACAGGCTAACTTCAGGGTACGCCACAGCGCCAGGACACATAAAATTTGAGGTTGGGATCGCGCTTTATAAATACAAGGAATTGCACAAGAAAGTCACCTTTTAATAACGGATGCATTTTACCTTGGGTCGCTGGCCTACCCTGAAGTTAGGCTGCGAGGCCTTGCTCTTTAGTTACCTATAGAATCAAACAATAATTGGTAAAATACAGCGGCGGCTGACAGGCTCACTTCAGAGTAGGCTACAGCGCCAAGGCACACATAATATGAAGTTGGGATCACGCTTTATACACAAGAAAGTCACCTTTCAATAACGGATACATATTACCTTGGGTCTCTGGCCTACCCTGAAGTTAGGCTGCGAGCCGCCGCTGTTGCGCAGTGGTATCATTCTTTTTACTAATAAAATGTTTTAAGATCTTACTAAGCAACATTCGACATGCTTGATGTAGTCTGAAAATTGTCTATTTATTACGCTCAGTAATAATGCAGTTATTATTTAACTTCCTCCATATAATCACAATTAATAATTAATTTGCGTATTTTCCGTTTAAGTAATTTATAAGTGGGATTTTATTGTTCTCGAATACTTTACCTTTATTCAATAAAACCATCTATAGTTATGATAATAAACAAACGTCTTATTTCCTGTTGCAATCAAACTATACCGGGTGTTGACTTGGCGGACGCAACATAGGAAATCCCATGTAAATTTTGAAATGTTCAAATTTTGGCTCCCCTATTTATTTTAGAAACAAAATGCATTTATCTTTTTTGTAGAGGGATAAACTCTGAATTCATTCGTGTTAACGTTTATTTCTTTACGTTTCTCTAAGTTAAAATAATAAAAAAAAGTAATGTGATTTTATAAAAATAATGACATGCCGTGGAATTGAAACAACAATTGCGGATGTCAAAATGGCTAAAAGATATTGCAAATGTTTACGAAATGATTTACACTATACAAGAAAAAATCCTCCTAATAAAGTGGTATTATGGAGACCGCGACAAAAAAACATAAATCACATTACTTTTTCTTAATTATTTTAGCTGTAAATTTTCTAACATTCGTTGATTAAAAAAAAAAAAGACTTATTGGCATATCTCTACACTTTACATTACATTTACCTTTACATTAGCTTATCTCATTACCCTCCCGTATCCCTCTTACCCTCCCCAGCTTTTCCAACGTCCTTACCCCGCTCCCATCCTCCCTCATCCACTCCACTACCCTTCTATTCCCTTTCGGTCCCAGCCACTCCTCTTTCACCCCCTCACATTCCTCCGCCAAGTGTCCCCACGTCCACACAACACACACCTTCCATATTCTTCCCCTATCCATACTTTCCTTCCTCTCTCCTCCGATCCACACCTCGCCCTTGCCACAATCACCCTATCCTCTCTACCCCATCCCTTCCTTATCAAATACTTCGGCACCCTCCCATACACCTGCCACCTCCCATACATATCATTATACTGACTTCTGTCAATACACGCTTGTCTTTCCTGCAGTTCCACTTCCTTCCCTTTCCCCCTCACCCACTCATCCATCTTCACCCCATTTTCTAGCCATTTCATTACCTTCGCCTTCGACAGCCCTACCCTCTCATACATTTTCCTCCTCTCCCCCCCCCACCCACACTCGTCACCCATACATCCTTCACCAATCTCTCCTCATCCAGTTCCCACAATCTCATCTCGTACCTCACCACCCTCACCATTGCCTCCCACTCTAGCCTCTCTCTGTTGGTCTCCTGAAGCACTATGTAGCTCGGCGTGGACCTTTCCACCCCCAACATGTGCTTCAGGAACCACATCTGCTCCCTCTCTATCACCTCGTACCCTCTCGTCCCCCACACTTCTACTCCATACATTAGCACCGTTCTTACACACGCATCCCATATCTTACACGCCACCGTCACATTGTTCCCCATCCACTTGCCCCACGCCATTCCCCACGCCTTCCTCGCCTTACCCTGCACGCACCTTACATGCTCCTCATACCCTCCCGTTCCTTTAAACCAAAACCCCAAATACTTGAAACTCTTCACCCTCTCAATAACTACCCCCTTCCACTCCAATTCTTTCACCTTCCCCTCCCTCCCTTTATTTCTAAACTTCACCCACTTCGTTTTACCTACATTCACATTCATTCCCCTTTTATCCATAAACCTCTCCACTCTCTTCAACATCTCTTTCATCCCTTCATACTCTCTTGCAACCAACACCACATCATCCGCATACGCCAGCATCCATACCTTCCTTTTACCCATCACCACTCCCCCGCCTGCCCTTTCCTCATCACCTCTTCCAATTCACTCATATATACATTAAAGAGCATCGGGCTCAGCGGGCACCCCTGCCTCAAACCCTCCCACGTTCTAAAACACCTCGACACCTCCTTGCCCACTTTCGCCACCACCCATGTCTCCTCATACACTCTCCTCACCCACTCCACCATCCCCTCACTCACTCCTCTCCTTCTCAAGCACTCTATCAAACTCCCCCTCGGCACCGAGTCGTATGCTGCCTTTAGATCCATAAATACCGCATACACACATCCTTTCTTTTCCATCACTCTCTCCACTATTCGCGCCAGGGTAAAAACTTGCTCCCTCGTCCCCCTCCCCCTTCTAAACCCCCCCTGCGTCTCCGGCAGTATCCCCTTTTCCTCCACCTCCACCTCCATGCGATTCCTCACAATCATCATCGCCAGCTTATATCCAATGCTCGTTATTGTTACCCCCCTATAGCTACTGGCCTCCTTCTCATCCCCTCCTTTATACACCGGACACATCATCCCAACCCTCCACTCTCCCGGAAAGCTCACCTCCCCGCTCCACATCTGATTCAACAGCTCCCTGAATTTTTTCTTCCCCTTTTCCCCAATCTCCTTCCACATCTCTGCCTTGAGACCATCCCTCCCTGCCGCCTTTCCACTCTTCACTTCCTTGAACGCCCGCTCCACCTCCTCCTCCGTGAACTCTTCCCCTCTGTCTCCACCTCTCCTTTCTCCAATCTCCCCTGGTACTCCGCTTCCTTCTCTGCATTTCCTTGTCCATTCCCTCAGCGAAACCCCTACCTGCCTCCTTCTCTTCCCTCTCCTCAAAATTCTCCACATTTCCGCCTCGTTCTTACATTCCCTCAAATCCTCGCTCGCGTTTTCCACCTCCTCTAGCTTCTTCTTCTCACATACCTCCTCATATCTCCTCCTTACAACCGCCACTCCCCTTTCTCCCCCTTCGCCTCCTACACACTCTCTCACCGCCTTCCTCAGCTCCTTTTTTCTCTGCCTGCATTCCTCGTCAAACCACGCATCCGCCCGTCTTCTCTCCTCCTTTCTCTTTCTTCCACACCCCACTATTATCCGCTCCATCTCCTCTATCGTGCCGACCTCCTCGCATTTAACCCTCCCCAACTTTCTCCTCATATCCTCCATCGCTTTTAGCCCGCACTCCAGGACCTCACTTTCCTGCTCCGTTTCACTCCCGTGTCCCTCCTTTATCCACATCTCCACCCTTAACGGTAGGTGATCCGATCCCAACACCTCCTCTACCTCCATACTCCTTATCTCCCCTCTTGCTATTCCCTTCACCACTACATAGTCAATCACTGATGCCCCTCTTGCCCCTATGTACGTTTTCTTCCCCTCCCAGTCCCCCTCCGTGCACCCGTTTAACAGTTCCCACCCTTCCTCCATCACCCACTCCTTCATTCTCCTTCCCTCCCCGTTTATACATTTATCCTGCGAGCTCCTTTTCCTCATTGAACCGTCCTCCTTAAGTCCTCCCCCCGCTTCTCCTATTCTCGCGTTGAAATCCCCCCCACCATCCACCTTCCTCCTTCTCCTGCTCTTTCATCTATCTCCCTCCTTACGTCTCCCCAGTTTTTACTCACATATACCACCCCCACATTCATCTTGTATCCCCCTCGCTGGTACTTCACCCACACCAGTCCTTCACATCCCTCCATCATCTCCCCCTTGCTTCCTTTCCTGTCTTCTTTCCATCCAACAATCATTCCCCCCTTCGCCCTTCCCTTCTTCGCACATTTGGTCGCCTCTTTCATCTCCCATCTAAAACCCTTTGGTAACCATTCTTTCACCTCCCTCCAATCCTTCTCCACCATCCACGTCTCCACTATCCCCACTACGTCCTTCCCGATTACCCACTCCTCAAAATCTTTCCTCCACTTGCACTCTTGTCCTTTCGACTTTATTCCCGCCACATTCCAAAACCCTGTCGTTATCCCCTCTTTAGTTTGGTGTTCTATAATTTTGCCGTCAGTTTTCATCCATGTTCCTTTAATCGTGTCCCTTCTATTTCTAAAATCGCGTTCCACATCTGAGTTTTGTGTAGGGTCTCTTAGTTTTTTGTTTTGAATTTCCTTATTTAATTTGTTTCTTCATTCCATCTCCATTCCTCGCCGTTAACTATGACCTTATCGTAGCCCCTTTTTACCTCATTTCCTTTCAGCCTTTCCTGTTGTGCGAAATATCGTATTTCTTTTTGCTTTTCTCTTTCCATTGTTGTCATATCCTCATTTATGAAAATTTGTTCTCCTTCTATATTCTTTAATCTTGCTTTCTTTGCCAGGATTTCTTCCTTATCCGCTATATTTTGTAATTCTATGATACACATTTTCTGTCCTATCTTGGTTACTGTTTTGGGATTAATATTTATTTGTAATCGGTGGTTGAGAAATTTTTTCACCCCCTCGACTAGAGTTGCTGGCTCCTCTATATCTAATTTTAAACCGTTCATTACTATATTATTTTTTCGTCTCTCTTTTTCTATTATCTCTATAGTCTTTCTCACTTCAAGTACTTCAGCTTTTATTTCTGTATTCTCTCTTTTTAGACCTTCGTTTTCTTTTCATAATTCTTCATTTTTAGCTTTTAATTTCATAAGTTCCTCATTAAATAGGAGTTGTTGGTCCTTCATTCCTTTGATTTCATTTTTAATCTCTTTTTGTTCCAGTTTCATATCCTTTTGGTCCGCGGACATTTCCTTCATCATTTCTAATATTTTGTCTAATTTCTCTTCTTCTCTTCTATGCTTAGTGGGTGTTTTGGTAGTTTTCTTGCTAACCCCAAATAAATCCTCTGATTTTCCTTTCCTTGAGTCTTCCGTAGAGTAGTCATCACTATCCCTGTCCATATTATTTATGATTGTACTATGTCTTCCTTAACTTATTATATCACTATCTACTATTTATAATCTTACTTAATATCCAGCTAGTATTACAATCTAATAGCTTATCTACTTTTAATTATCAATGATTTAACCTTAAATATGCCTTTTTAATTTTATGTATGTAATCACTAGCTGCTACCTGTCTATTGTCCACTGTTTAGTTTATTAGTCACAATTCCAAGATTCTCGCTTTTACACTACACACTCGTAATTATTTTCACTCGATATCGCCCAATATTCGGGTAGGATTTCGGAGCCACTTCACTCGCACTCGCGCCTTGACCTCGAAAATAGTTTGATTTTTAAAAGAGTTTAATTCGAAGCTTTAAACGCGTGTTTTCCACTCCCAGACTAAGCATGAAGTAAAATTTCGAGTTTAGAAAAGCCCCGCGTAGAAAATTTGTCGAGGGTCGCGCAGCGACCCGAGACAAATTTTTACGGGGCTTTTCTAAACTCGAAATTTTACTTCATGCGCCACGCGCATAAAACACTAAAATATTGTGAACTCTATGTATATTTGAACCTCACTTGAAATCACTGTTTTATACGCGTGGCGCATGAAGTAAAATTTCGAGTTTAGAAAAGCCCAGAAAATTTGTCTCGGGTCGCTGCGCGACCCTCGACAAATTTTCACGGGGCTTTTCTAAACTCGAAATTTTACTTCATGCTTAGTCTGGGAGTGGAAAACACTCGTTTACAGCTTCAAATTGAACTCTGTTAAAAATCAACGAATGTCAGAAAATGCACAGCTAAAATAATTAAGAAAAAGTAATGTGATTTTATAAAAATAATGACACACCATGGAATTGATACAACAATTGCGGATATTCCTTGTTTTTTTTTGTAAGTTTAATTTAGAGCTTTAAACAAGTGTTTTCCACTCCCAGACTAAGCATGAAGTAAAATTTCGAGTTTAGAAAAGCCCCGCGTAGAAAATTTGTCGCGGGTCGCGCAGCGACCCGAGACAAATTTTTACGGGGCTTTTCTAAACTCGAAATTTTACTTCATGCGCCACGCGCATAAAACACTAAAATATTGTGAACTCTATGTATATTTGAACCTCACTTGAAATCACTGTTTTATACGCGTGGCGCATGAAGTAAAATTTCGAGTTTAGAAAAGCCCAGAAAATTTGTCTCGGGTCGCTGCGCGACCCGCGACAAATTTTCACGGGGCTTTTCTAAACTCGAAATTTTACTTCATGCTTAGTCTGGGAGTGGAAAACACTCGTTTACAGCTTCAAATTGAACTCTGTTAAAAATCAACGAATGTCAGAAAATGCACAGCTAAAATAATTAAGAAAAAGTAATGTGATTTTATAAAAATAATGACACACCATGGAATTGATACAACAATTGCGGATATTCCTTGTTTTTTTTGTAAGTTTAATTTAGAGCTTTAAACAAGTGTTTTCCACTCCTAGACTAAGCATGAAGTACAATTTCGAGTTTAGAAAAGCCCCGTGAAAATTTGTCGAGGGTCGCGTAGCGACCCGAGACAAATTTTCTGGGCTTTTCTAAACTCGAAATTTTACTTCATGCGCCACGCGTCTAAAACACTAAAATATTGTGAACTCTATGTATATTTGAACCTCACTTGAAATCACTGTTTTATACGCGTGGCGCATGAAGTAAAATTTCGAGTTTAGAAAAGCCCAGAAAATTTGTCTCGGGTCGCTGCGCGACCCTCGACAAATTTTCACGGGGCTTTTCTAAACTCGAAATTTTACTTCATGCTTAGTCTGGGACTAGAAAACACTCGTTTAAAGCTTTAAATTGAATTAAAAAATAAAACAGCGAATACCCGCAATTGTTGTATCAATTCCATGGTATGTCATTATTTTTATAAAATCACATTACTTTTTCTTAATTATTTTAACTAAGAGAAACGTAAAGTGTTAGGTGTGAACATTTATAAATTTAGAATTTTTCCCACTACAAAAAAGTAAAATACATTTGGTCTCTAAAATAAATAGGGAAGCCAATATTTGAACATTTTAAAATTCACATGCGATTTCCTGTGTTGCGTCAACACCCGGTATATGCATCAAAGGGTTATTTGCATGATATTTTAAATACAATGTTCAGAGTGTTTATAATTTATTTATTTATTCATACGGGTGGCCAATTACATAGAAACAATCGAATCATTCCTAAATCATTTGTATTCAAAATATTCTTAGCCAAAATGCGTTTGCTTAACCAACCTGACATTTATAAAAAAAAACACTGTGTACGTGTTTTTTTTTTATAAATATCAAGTTTTTGTAAATGTCAAGTAAATGAAAACACGTGTTTCTATTAATTTTCATAACGTATAACCAAGCTTTCTGAAAAACCCAAACAATCACAAAAATCCGAAATTTTTATGACAAACAAAGTTCATGCTGTAAGTGTTTTAAAGATTTTAATCTTTAGGAAATAATCACCTCTAGTTATTACTAACAATATTAAGAATGAGTGTAATTTTTTCCGGATATTTTTTTTCAAATAGTAAATTTTCCCCTAAAAAATGATGTTTTTTTTTTTTTTGGTTTGTTTGGCATAGGTATTACCATTCAGCCACTAACGTTGATTTATAATATCTATTAACATATATTTCGACTGTTTGGACGTCACAACACATTCACACACATCCATGGAACCGGAGACGAGTATTTTTCGTTAGAAAAATTACTCGCCTCCGCTGGGAATCGAACCCAGATCACCTCCGTGTCCGATTGGCGAAACCGGCGGCTCAACCGCTCGGCCACGGCGGGCCCCAAAGTTACTTATGATTTTTTATATTATTAGTTCCATCCGAGGGCATCGAGTCCAGCAATAAGTTGATTTTTGTAATTAAATTTAAAAAAAAGAGCCCCCTCTAATAGTCTAATACTTTTATTTAGACATTTTTTTAACAATCTCTAAAAAAATTAGCTTAAAATAACGCAGGCTAAAGGTACTTATGATTCTTTTAGTCATTTCTTTCATGTTACACTGCTTAATCAGTTCATAAGTGTTTTTTTTTTTTAATTTTAGAAAATCGTCACTTTCAATAGTTTAAAACTTATATTTACATATTATTAAAACAATCTCTAAGGAAATTAACTCAAAATAACGCTGGACAAAGGTACATTTTTTTTTTTTTATTATTTGTTCCATCCGAGGCACATCGAGCTCAGCAATAAGTTGATTTTAATTATTAAATTTCAAAAAAACCGGAACCGGAGACGAGTATTTTTCGTTAGAAAAATTACTCGCCGCTGGGAATCGAACCCAGATCGCCTCCGTGTCCGATTGGCGAAACCGGCGGCTCAACCGTTTGGCGAAATGAGGTTTTCGCAAGCGGTTTGGAAAAAACGATTTTCGCCTGATTTTTATAAAAATTTCAAAAAAATCACGGACGTTTTTAACAACATTAGAAACAACGCAGGCTACTTATTTTCCCCAGAAAAAAAAAATTACACTAATTTTAGCAACCTTTAGTACCGATGGAAAATCGATGAATCCGCTAAAGTCTAATTTTAGGCGCTTGTGCTGAGCGCAATTTTTAATCCTCTGAAAACAATTGTAGCTCAAATTAAAGCTTGTTTTATCTTGGATTAGATGCTTTTTGTATTAATCCAATTGGTTAAGAAATTTAAGCAAGGGAGCGTCTTGAGTGCGTAAAGTGAAATTTTTTTAAAAGTGAGTTTTTTGGGAGAAGTATTAAAAATGTATTAAATTTTTAAAACAATTGAAATTCGCTAGTAAACAGCGTGTTAAGGATTAAATAAGCTTTAATTTGAGCTGAGGTGAATTTTTGTAACTCAAGAATTGGGCTTATCACAAGCGCTCAAAATCACAAGTTTCATTTAAGTCGACTTGTTAAAATAATTTTAATTCAAGCTGGGTGTGTTAGGAATTTTTTTCTGAGGAAAATAACTACCTCACGTTGATACTTATATTAAACAGAATGCGTGTAATTTTTTTCAAATTTTTCAAAAAATAAAAAAATATTACCTAAAAATTGAGGGAAGGGAATTAAAATTTCGCAAGATTTTTTTCATTTTTAAAAAAATTCAAAAAAATTACAGACGTTTTTAACAATATTAGAAACAACGCTGGTTACTTATTTTCCCCAGAAAAAAATGTTTACACTAATTTTAGCAATCTTTAGTACCGATGGAAAATCGATAAATCCACTAAAGTCTAATTTTAGGCGCTTGTGTTGAGCGCAATTTTTAATCCTACGAAAACAATTGTAGCTCAAATTAAAGCTTGTTTTATCTCGAATCGAATGCTTTTTGAATTAATCCAATCGGTTGAGAAATTTAAGCAAGGGAGCGTCTTGAGTGCGTTAAGTGAAATTTATTTAAAAGTGAGTTTTTTGGGAGAAGAATTAAAAATGTATTAAATTTTTAAAATAATTGAAATTCGCTAGTAAACAGCGTGTTAAGGATTAAATAAGCTTTAATTTGAGCTGAGGTGAATTTTTGTAACTCAAGAATTGTGCTTATCACAAGCGCTCAAAATCACAAGTTTCATTTAAGTCGACTTGTTAAAATAATTTTAATTCAAGCTGGGTGTGTTAGGAATTTTTTTCCGGGAGACATAACTACCTTACGTTAATACTAATATTAAACAAAATGCGTGTAATTTTTTTCAGTTTTTTCAAAAATAAAAAATATATATATATATAAACATCTTTATTTACAGAAGTATATACAAAAATACATTAACAAATATTATAATATAATACCTCGTATATATTTTACATATTTCCGCAAATCGGCTATCGACCAGTGGTCTTTCGGCCTGTTATTATTTATTTAATGTATTTTATTTAGTCATACTATATATATATATATATATATATATATATACACATATATACATATACATATATACATACACACACACACACATACACACGCACACACACACATACACATATATATACATACATGCACACACACATACATACTTTTTTTTTTTTTTTTTTTTATGATATAAGAAAGTGAATGATACAGAATTGTGTATGATATTGAATGATTAATCGTCATGGTCATTCGTCATTGTCGATGAAATGAATTGATGAATGGTGATTTCTGGATATCTACATTTAGGGGTTATGTTGGGGTTGCGTGGGATGTATAGGTTGTGGATGATATTCTGAATAAATGGGTTTAGGGCGAATTTATTTGCCAGGAGTTTCAGGCGGTTATCAATTGGGGTAATGTTGCATTTTTCATAGAGGAGTTGGTTTGACGGGTTGTGAAGTGGGTTTTGGGGGTGTCTAATTTTGGTAAGCACTCTAAGGGCTGATCTTTCGGCAACTTGGAGGTTATTTAGGACAGCAGGACGGGGGTTAAAGAAAAGGATGGCAGAATAGTCGAGTAGAGGACGGCATATCATTTTATAGATATGCACTGCAGTTTTTGTTGTGATACCGTGATTGCGGTAGGTTAAGATTCTGAAGTGCCGAGCCCTCGACCTGACTTTTGCCTTGAGGTTCTGGGAGTGGGTTTTAAAGGTGAATTTTGTATCGAATGTAATACCGAGATATTTACATGTAGCGGAGGGCGATATTGGGTTATTATTTATTGTGACGTTGTGGGTGCAAGGATGGTGGTGATGGTGAGGGATGCATAATTGTGATTTATGTGGATTTATTGTGATTCTCCATTTGGCGAACCACAATTGTATTGTGTCGATCAAGCCCTGCAGAGTGCTTAGTGCTTTTAGGAGGGTTGGTGCATGGGAAATTAGGGCGGTGTCATCAGCATATAATAAGGGATAGGCAGATTTATTGAAGTAATTTGGGTTGGGATCATATAGGTCATAAACAAAGATATTGTATAGGAGTGGAGATAAAGGGGAACCTTGCGGCAGCCCTTGCTCTGGAGTGAAGGTATTAGAGAAGGAATTTTTGATTCTAACCTGAAGGGATCTCTTTGATAGGAGGTTGTCTATAAGTCTAATGAGGTGGGGTGGGATATTTAGGGAGTGACATTTAAACAGAAGCCCGCGGTGCCAGACGGAGTCGAAGGCTTTCTGAATGTCTAGAAAGACGATTGCGGACTTACGACCTTCGAGATGTGTGGTTTGAATATTTGATGTGAGTATTGAGAGAGGAATGGATGTGGATCGGTGTTCAAGGAATCCGAATTGGTAAGGAGGGAGGCGGTCTGATATGTATTGGATAATTTTATGTTTTAATATGGACTCGAAGAGTTTTCCAATGACTGGAAGCAAGGTGATAGGGCGGTAGGCTGATACTGTTAGCGGATCATTATTTTGTTTGCGAATGCATGTTATTATACCTCGCTTCCATTCGCTTGGAATCTCCTGAGCAACATAAATGTGGTTAAAGATTCGTATTATATATTTGTGTATATGATCAGGAAGGGATTTTAGGATCATTCTAGGAACGTTATCATAACCGGGTGCTGTGTTTTTGCCTTTATATAACTGTTCAAAATAGTCTTCTTCTTTTAACTCATCGCTAGCGGGGACATGGGTGGGGTTACTTTTAAATGCGTCATACCAGGAATTTATGTAGTTAAACCAGTCTGTGTCGTAGGTGTCATTGTCTCTCATTGTATAGCATTCTTCAAAGTATTTAGAAAAAATACAAGCTATTTCTGAGTCATCTGTTGTGGTATTGTTAGTTATTGGGTCTTGTATTTTTTGAATTCCGTCATATTTTTTATATTTTGAAAGTTTTTTGATTTGCTGCCAATATTGTTTTCCTTTAAGTTCATTTATTTTGTTACAAGCTTTAATCCAGGTGTCGGTTTTATATTCTTGTATGAGTTTGTGAATGTCTTTGTTCAAACTATTGAATTTTTGTTTTAAGTTTTTATCGTCCGTCAGTCGTAAGTCTCTATATAATTGACGTTTATATTTTATGAGTCTCAGTATATAGTTGGGGAGTGGATATTTGTAGGGAGTTTTAGTGTATGTAGGAGTGTGATTTTCAACAGATTGGGATAGCTTTGAGAGAAATAAGGATATACAGGTCGCGTCTATTGTCTCGTGGCTGTTTATAAAGTCAGAAATGTCATTTGTCACTTTATCTATGTCGCAGTCTTTATGTCGAAATATTATTTTGTGAGGGGAAGAGAGAGGGGGATCTTGTTTTAGTGAAAATTCTATAGATAGGTGATCAGAACCTAAGTCGGGTATTAAGGAAACGTTATGTATTAAGTGTCGGATGTTACTTGTGCATAGGAGGATATCTGGAGTCGAGGATTGATTATAGGACATAATAAATGTGGGTGCAGTGTTGATACGTTGGAAGTTTGAATTGTCGATAAAAGAAGATAGTTGTCTATTCTTGGCTTTATTTAGATTAAAATCTCCGATTATGATAACGTGGTCATATAAGGAGGCTTTTGTAAGGATGGTGTCTTCAATTGTAGAGGAGTGATGGATGTATACTAGGAATATATGAAGGGTGAAGGAGGGGAGGGTAATAGTGCAGTGCATACATTCGTTCATGTGATGGTTGATTTTGGGTGGGTTGGCTTTCCCTAATTTTATTTCAGGCCTCGCTGCAATTATTGATCCGCCACGATGATTTTGGTTAGGGACAGAAGAGGGGATTTGTATAAAGGACCAGTTTTGATATGAAAAATAAAAAATATTACCTAGAAATTGAGATTTTCGTAAGGGGAGAGTATGGAAAAAATGAAAATTTCGCAAGATTTTTTTTATTTTTATAAAACTTTCAAAAAAATCACAGACGTTTTCAACAACATTAGAAACAACGCAGGCTACTTATTTTCCCCAGAAAAAAAAATTTACACTAATTTTAGCAACCTTTAGTACCGATGGAAAATCGATGAATTCACTAAAGTCTAATTTTAGGCGCTTGTGCTGAACGCAATTTTTAATCCTCTGAAAACAATTGTAACTCAAATTAAAGCTTGTTTTATCTCGAATCGAATGCTTTTTGAATTAATTCAATCGGTTGAGAAATTTAAGCAAGGGAGCGTCTTGAGTGCGTAAAGTGAAATTTATTTAAAAGTGAGTTTTTTGGGAGAAGTATTAATAATGTATTAAATTTTTAAAATAATTGAAATTCGCTAGTAAACAGCGTATTAAGAATTAAATAAACTTTAATTTGAGCTGAGGTGAATTTTTGTAACTCAAGAATTGCGCTTATCACAAGCGCTCAAAATCACAAGTTTCATTTAAGTCGACTTGTTAAAATAATTTGAATTCAAGCTGGGTGTGTTAGGATTTTTTTCCGGGGAAAAGAACTACCTCACGTTAATACTAATATTAAACAAAATGCGTGTAATTTTTTTCAGTTTTTTCAAAAAATAAAAAATATTACCTAGAAATTGAGATTTTCGTGAGGGGAGAGAGAGTATGGAAAAAATGAAAATTTCGCATGATTTTTTTTATTTTTATAAAACTTTCAAAAAAATCACAGACGTTTTTAACAACATTAGAAACAACGCAGGCTACTTATTTTCCCCCCAAAAAAAAAATTTACACTAATTTTAGCAACCTTTAGTACCGATGGAAAATCGATGAATCCACTAAAGTCTAATTTTAGGCGCTTGTGCTGAGCGCAATTTTTAATCGTCTGAAAACAATTGTAGCTCAAATTAAAGCTTGTTTTATCTCGAATCGAATGCTTTTTGAATTAATTTAATCGGTTGAGAAATTTAAGCAAGGGAGCGTCTTGAGTGCGTTAAGTGAAATTTATTTAAAAGTGAGTTTTTTGGGAGAAGTATTAAAAATGTATTAAATTTTTAAGATAATTGAAATTCGCTAGTAAACAGCGTATTAAGGATTAAATAAGCTTTAATTTGAGCTGAGGTGAATTTTTGTAACTCAAGAATTGCGCTTATCACAAGCGCTCAAAATCACAAGTTTCATTTAAGTCGACTTGTTAAAATAATTTGAATTCAAGCTGGGTGTGTTAGGATTTTTTTTCCGGGGAAAAGAACTACCTCACATTAATACTAATATTAAACAAAATGCGTGTAATTTTTTTCAGTTTTTTCAAAAAATAAAAAATATTACCTAGAAATTGAGATTTTCGTGAGGGGAGAGAGAGTATGGAAAAAATGAAAATTTCGCAAGATTTTTTTTATTTTTATAAAACTTTCAAAAAAATCACAGACGTTTTTAACAACATTAGAAACAACGCAGGCTACTTATTTTCCCCAAAAAAAGAAATTTACACTAATTTTAGCAACCTTTAGTACCGATGGAAAATCGATGAATCCACTAAAGTCTAATTTTAGGCGCTTGTGCTGAGCGCAATTTTTAATCCTCTGAAAACAATTGTAGCTCAAATTAAAGCTTGTTTTATCTCGAATCGAATGCTTTTTGAATTAATTCAATCGATTGAGAAATTTAAGCAAGGGAGCGTCTTGAGTGCGTAAAGTGAAATTTTTTTAATAGTGAGTTTTTTGGGAGAAGTATTAAAAATGTATTAAATTTTGAAAATAATTGAAATTCGCTAGTAAACAACGTGTTACGGATTAAATAAGCTTTAATTTGAGCTGAGGTGAATTTTTGTAACTCAAGAATTGTGCTTATCACAAGCGCTCAAAATCACAAGTTTCATTTAAGTCGACTTGGTAAAATAATTTTAGTTCAAGCTGGGTGTGTTAGGAATTTTTTTCTGGGGAAAATAACTACCTCACGTTAATACTAATATTAAACAAAATGCGTGTAATTTTTTTCAGTTTTTTCAAAAAATAAAAAATATTACCTAGAAATTGAGATTTTCGTGAGGGGAGAGTATGGAAAAAATGAAAATTTCGCAAGATTTTTTTTATTTTTATAAAACTTTCAAAAAAATCACAGACGTTTTTAACAACATTAGCAACAACGCAGGCTACTTATTTTCCCCAGAAAAAAAAAAAATTACACCAATTTTAGCAACCTTTAGTACCGATGGAAAATCGATGAATCCACTAAAGTCTAATTTTAGGCGCTTGTGCTGAGCGCAATTCTTAATCCTCTGAAAACAATTGTAGCTCAAATTAAAGCTTGTTTTATCTGGAATCGAATGCTTTTTGAATTAATTTAATCGGTTGAGAAATTTAAGCAAGGGAGCGTCTTGAGTGCGTAGAGTGAAATTTTTTTAAAAGTGAGTTTTTTGGGACAAGTATTAAAAATGTATTAAATTTTTAAAATAATTGAAATTCGCTAGTAAACAGCGTGTTAAGGATTAAATAAGCTTTAATTTGAGCTGAGGTGAATTTTTGTAACTCAAGAATTGCGCTTATCACAAGCGCTCAAAATCACAAGTTTCATTTAAGTCGACTTGTAAAAATAATTTTAATTCAAGCTGGGTGTGTTAGGAATTTTTTTCTGGGGAAAATAACTACCTCACGTTAATACTAATATTAAACAAAATGCGTGTAATTTTTTTCAGTTTTTTCAAAAAATAAAAAATATTACCTAGAAATTGAGATTTTCGTGAGGGGAGAGTATGGAAAAAATGAAAATTTCGCAAGATTTTTTTTATTTTTATAAAACTTTCAAAAAAATCACAGACGTTTTTAACAACATTAGAAACAACGCAGGCTACTTATTTTCCTCAGAAAAAAAAAATTTACACTAATTTTAGCATCCTGTAGTACCGATGGAAAATCGATGAATCCGCTAAAGTCTAATTTTAGGCGCTTGTGCTGAGCGCAATTCTTAATCCTCTGAAAACAATTGCAGCTCAAATTAAAGCTTTTTTTATCTCGAATCGAATGCTTTTTGAATTAATTCAATCGGTTGAGAAATTTAAGCAAGGGAGCGTCTTGAGTGCGTAAAGTGAAATTTATTTAAAAGTGAGTTTTTTGGGAGAAGTATTAATAATGTATTAAATTTTTAAAATAATTGAAATTCGCTAGTAAACAGCGTATTAAGAATTAAATAAACTTTAATTTGAGCTGAGGTGAATTTTTGTAACTCAAGAATTGCGCTTATCACAAGCGCTCAAAATCACAAGTTTCATTTAAGTCGACTTGTAAAAATAATTTTAATTCAAGCTGGGTGTGTTAGGAATTTTTTTCTGGGGAAAATAACTACCTCACGTTAATACTAATATTAAACAAAATGCGTGTAATTTTTTTCAGTTTTTTCAAAAAATAAAAAATATTACCTAGAAATTGAGATTTTCGTGAGGGGAGAGTATGGAAAAAATGAAAATTTCGCAAGATTTTTTTTATTTTTATAAAACTTTCAAAAAAATCACAGACGTTTTTAACAACATTAGAAACAACGCAGGCTACTTATTTTCCTCAGAAAAAAAAAATTTACACTAATTTTAGCATCCTGTAGTACCGATGGAAAATCGATGAATCCGCTAAAGTCTAATTTTAGGCGCTTGTGCTGAGCGCAATTCTTAATCCTCTGAAAACAATTGCAGCTCAAATTAAAGCTTTTTTTATCTCGAATCGAATGCTTTTTGAATTAATTCAATCGGTTGAGAAATTTAAGCAAGGGAGCGTCTTGAGTGCGTAGAGTGAAATTTTTTTAAAAGTGAGTTTTTTGGGACAAGTATTAATAATGTATTAAATTTTTAAAATAATTGAAATTCGCTAGTAAACAGCGTGTTAAGGATTAAATGAACTTTAATTTGAGCTGAGGTGAATTTTTGTAACTCAAGAATTGTGCTTATCACAAGCGCTCAAAATCACAAGTTTCATTTAAGTCGACTTGTTAAAATAATTTTAATTCAAGCTGGGTGTGTTAGGATTTTTTTTCCGGGGAAAAGAACTACCTCACGTTAATACTAATATTAAACAAAATGCGTGTAATTTTTTTCAGTTTTTTCAAAAAATAAAAAATATTACCTAGAAATTGAGATTTTCGTGAGGGGAAAGTATGGAAAAAATGAAAATTTCGCAAGATTTTTTTTATTTTTATAAAACTTTTAAAAATTCACAGACGTTTTTAACAACATTAGAAACAATGCAGGCTACTTATTTTTCCCAAAAAAAAAAAATTTACACTAATTTTAGCAACCTTTAGTACCGATGGAAAATCGATGAATCCACTAAAGTCTAATTTTAGGCGCTTGTGCTGAGCGCAATTTTTAATCCTCTGAAAACAATTGTAGCTCAAATTAAAGCTTGTTTTATCTCGAATCGAATGCTTTTTGAATTAATTTAATCGGTTGAGAAATTTAAGCAAGGGAGCGTCTTGAGTGCGTAGAGTGAAATTTTTTTAAAAGTGAGTTTTTTGGGACAAGTATTAAAAATGTATTAAATTTTTAAAATAATTGAAATTCGCTAGTAAACAGCGTGTTAAGGATTAAATAAGCTTTATTTTGAGCTGAGGTGAATTTTTGTAACTCAAGAATTCCGCCTATCACAAGCGCTCAAAATCACAAGTTTCATTTAAGTCGACTTGTTAAAATAATTTTAGTTCAAGCTGGGTGTGTTAGGAATTTTTTTCCGGGGAAAATAACCACCTCACGTTAATACTAATATTAAACAAAATGCGTGTAATTTTTTTCAGTTTTTTCAATAAATAAAGAATATTACCTAGAAATTGAGATTTTCGTAAGGGGAGAGTATGGAAAAAATGAAAATTTCGCAAGATTTTTTTTATTTTTATAAAACTTTCAAAAAAATCACAGACGTTTTTAACAACATTAGAAACAACGCAGGCTACTTATTTTCCTCAGAAAAAAAAATTTACACTAATTTTAGCAACCTTTAGTACCGATGGAAAATCGATGAATCCGCTAAAGTCTAATTTTAGGCGCTTGTGCTGAGCGCAATTTTTAATCCTCTGAAAACAATTGTAGATCAAATTAAAGCTTGTTTTATCTCGAATCGAATGCTTTTTGAATTAATTTAATCGGTTGAGAAATTTAAGCAAGGGAGCGTCTTGAGTTCGTTAAGTGAAATTTATTTAAAAGTGAGTTTTTTGGGAGAAGTATTAAAAATGTATTAAATTTTTAAAATAATTGAAATTCGCTAGTAAACAGCGTGTTAAGGATTAAATAAGCTTTATTTTGAGCTGAGGTGAATTTTTGTAACTCAAGAATTCCGCTTATCACAAGCGCTCAAAATCAGAAGTTTCATTTAAGTCGACTTGTTAAAATAATTTTAGTTCAAGCTGGGTGTGTTAGGATTTTTTTTCTGGGGAAAATAACTACCTCACGTTAATACTAATATTAAACATAATGCGTGTAATTTTTTTCAGTTTTTTCAAAAAATAAAAAATATTACCTAGAAATTGAGATTTTCGTGAGGGGAGAGTATGGAAAAAATGAAAATTTCGCAAGATTTTTTTTATTTTTATAAAACTTTCAAAAAAATCACAGACGTTTTTAACAACATTAGAAACAACGCAGGCTACTTATTTTCCTCAGAAAAAAAAATTTACACTAATTTTAGCATCCTTTAGTACCGATGGAAAATCGATGAATCCGCTAAAGTCTAATTTTAGGCGCTTGTGCTGAGCGCAATTCTTAATCCTCTGAAAACAATTGCAGCTCAAATTAAAGCTTTTTTATCTCGAATCGAATGCTTTTTGAATTAATTCAATCGGTTGAGAAATTTAAGCAAGGGAGCGTCTTGAGTGCGTAGAGTGAAATTTTTTTAAAAGTGAGTTTTTTGGGACAAGTATTAATAATGTATAAAATTTTTAAAATAATTGAAATTCGCTAGTAAACAGCGTGTTAAGGATTAAATGAACTTTAATTTGAGCTGAGGTGAATTTTTGTAACTCAAGAATTGCGCTTATCACAAGCGCTCAAAATCACAAGTTTCATTTAAGTCGACTTGTTAAAATAATTTTAATTCAAGCTGGGTGTGTTAGGAATTTTTTTCTGAGGAAAATAACTACCTCACGTTGATACTTATATTAAACAGAATGCGTGTAATTTTTTTTAAATTTTTCAAAAAATAAAAAAATATTACCTAAAAATTGAGAGAAGGGAATTAAAATTTCGCAAGATTTTTTTCATTTTTAAAAAATTTCAAAAAAATTACAGACGTTTTTAACAACATTAGAAACAACGCTGGTTACTTATTTTCCCCAGAAAAAAATGTTTACACTAATTTTAGCAATCTTTAGTACCGATGGAAAATCGATAAATCCACTAAAGTCTAATCTTAGGCGCTTGTGTTGAGCGCAATTTTTAATCCTCTGAAAACAATTGTAGCTCAAATTAATGCTTGTTTTATCTCGAATCGAATGCTTTTTGAATTAATCCAATCGGTTGAGAAATTTAAGCAAGGGAGCGTTTTGAGTGGGTAAAGTGAAAATTTTTTAAAAGTGAGTTTTTTGGAAGAAGTATTACAAATGTATAAAATTTTTTAAATAATTGAAATTCGCTAAAAAAACAGCGTGTTAAGGATTAATGTATAATCAAACTTTCTAGGGGAAAAAAACCCAAACTGTATTAACAAAAATCCGAAATAAAATGACACACCGTGTAAATTCCCGCTTCCTTTATCGCCAAAAGGAAAACCATTTCATGTCATTGTATTCAACAATAACAGCGAATCAAAAAATGAATGCACATCGTCCTTGACTCGTTCGGAATATTAATATTTATTAAAATCATTGTGCAACTTATGGACAATAATCAAGTAGTTTCATTCATTGTTTTCAATAAATTTATAACAACGGATATTTCGAATGTAAAATTATGATAATATTAATTTAAACGGCGAACAATTAGTTTTAATTAATAATGCCCATTTGCACCACAGTTGAACTTTAATCATTATCAATTAGTGAGTATTAAATAAATAAATAAATTGTGAGTCGCCTATTTTTTAAAATTGAAATAGGCGACTCAATTACTTCTCAAAACACAATTTTATTCATAAACTGTTTACACCAGTGGTGGGGAAACTTTTTTTAAGATGGGCCATTTGTAATAACCAGACAATCGTAGCGGGCCAAAGAATAATGCTTAATCGTAGGTAGGTAGTTTTTATGCGGGTCGTCACATTACGAAGTAAGAACGCGTTCAAACATTCTCACCACGGCACTCTTAAACGGGCCGGAATTAACCTTTCCGCGGGCCGGACTTGGCCCGCGGGCCGTAGTTTCCCCATCACTGGTTTACACTACTAAATTTGTAGTGTAAACAATTTATGAATAAAATTGTGTTTTGAGAAGTAATTGAGTCGCCTATTTCTATTTTTAAAAATAGGCGACACAATTTAATGATTCATCTAAATTAAAACAACGTTTAATGTTGTTCCAGTGGTGATAAAATCTTATTTGTTTGTTGTTTGCTCAGTGGGTTATGAAAGTAAATAATTGTTGTTTTTTAGGGAATGGCCTGGCTTTTCGTTGTGGAGGAACGTTGATCAACAACCGATACGTCCTGACTGCTGCACATTGCATCACCAATCTGGGAACTCTGAGGCTGTAAGTGTGACACTTTATTCTTTATCTGGGTAAAAATATAAAGTCAACAACTCGTGCGCGCTAAATACACACGTTTATTAAAATAGATAACGGAACGTTTTAATGATAATGCTTGTGTGGGTCAAGAAAATCACATTTGAATGTAAATGGGTTTTCACGTCGCAAAATGAATAAACTATGGTTCATACCCACTGAGCAAATCCATTTAGGTAACGTTTCATCAACATTAATGTTTAATGTTGCTACAATGTTGATTTAACGTTATTTGTTTGTTTTTTGCTCAGTGGGTAGTTTGTTCATTTTGAGACGTTTTGTTTCAAATTAGGAGGACCACAACAAACTTTACGGTTTACACAGCAGACATTTAACTGAATAATTTTATGAGTGGGGAGAGGTAATACAGAAATACTTACTTTTAACCAGCGACGGCTCGCAGCCTAACTTCACAGTTGGCCACAGCGCCAAGGTACACAAAATTTGAGGTTGGGATCGCGTTTTATATATACAAGGAATTGCACAACAAAGTCACCTTTTAATAATATTACCTTGGGTCTCGAAGTTGGGCTGCGAGCCGCTGCTGCTTTTAACACATTAATAACATTGTTCAATCACAAATTGTGTAAATGACGCGAACCGCAACTTAGCAAAGGAACGTCAGTTGTGCTGATAATATGACAAATGAAATTTCGCATGCTTAGATCTCTATGCTTCAGTTTGAATATGCGTTTTCGGCGGCCAATTTGGCATCAGATGTACTGATTTCACTTATGAATAAATTACTGAATTCATTCAAATGTAGTGTAATTGCTTTATTTTATATCAAATAATTGGAAAATATTATTATTAGTTGTAATATAATTTTATTAATAAACGCATTTGATTATGTACTAGCGCCATCTAGTTTTCACACACGTAATCACGGCGATACCAGCGGTGACAATTGAATTTTGGATAAACAAATATCAAATGTCACCGGTTATATGTTAACGATGTTAACGATGTTAACATTAAATTTGTGTAGTGTATTCAAGTTAAAATATAAGTAAAAGATCAAAATTGGTGCAGATATGTAGCAATTTAGAAGGAAGTTATGCTGTGTATTCAGTATACACTGGAAATGTGGCATAAAATTGCAAGAAAAGGCAAGAAGGACATCTCATAGAAACATTAACCTAAAACACGAATTGTGACTAAACGGTAAGTTTTAGATAAAAACATATATTGGATTCTTCATTGTCACACAAACGCAGACAGTTCCATTAAAAAAGTTCTTAAAAAGGTCAAAAACGTCGAAAAAAAACCTAGTGTCCAACACATGCACTCAAGCCTTATTTTGTTATAAGATTTGAATTCAGCGTTTATTTTTATGTACTTACCATAAAACACAAGGACAGTCGAGTATACGGTAAGAAGGATCGACAGAATCGAAGATTTTGCAGTGGGGTTAGAGATCGCTTACGTCACAAATGCGCGCCGAATTTAAATGTGATTACTTCATGGTGAACTTTAGATGAACATGCATAAGCTGTAAGTTCTCGACATTCGTTGTTTTTTAAAACAGTTCAATTTGAAACTTTAAATGAGTGTTGTCCACTCCCAGACTAAGCATGAAGTAAAATTTCTAGTTTAGAAAAGCCCCATGAAAATTTGTCGAGGGTCGCGCAGCGACCCGAGACAAATTTTCGGGGCTTTTCTAAACTAGAAATTTTACTTCATGCGCCACGCTTATAAAACACAGATTTCCAGCTCAAAAGTTCGAATATACATAAATTTCACAATATTTTAGTGGTTTATACGCGTGGCGCATGAAGTAAAATTTCGAGTTTAGAAAAGCCCAGAAAATTTGTCTCGGGTCGCTGCGCGACCCTCGACAAATTTTCACGGGGCTTTTCTAAACTAGAAATTTTACTTCATGCTTAGTCTGGGAGTGGAAATCACTTGTTTAAAGCTTTAAAATGAACTTAAAAAAAAAACAGGGAATATCTCAAGATTTACAGAAAATAGGCTGAATTTGGAATACGTATATTTTAAAGAAAAACTCTTTGTATAATGTAAATACATATTTAAGGGTCTTTTCCACTTTTTGACCTTGGCGAAATTGAGTCAGCTCTCCCTGGCGGATTATTTTGTGCATTATTTCGACTAAATTTTACATTTTAATTTGTACATCACGATATATTTCACTGAAACCGGTTGGTTTTCACTGAAACCGGTTGGTTTTTACCGAAACAGGTTGGTCGACACTTAACATTAACACAAAGTCTTATTTTAATAACACTTATTTTTAACACAAAATATTAAAAATCTATCTATGAAAGTACAGCAACCGGAAAAAAAGGTTATGATAGACTCAATAAATGTAACCAAATCAACGTCATTGTTCTCTCTCGCACGAACTGGGACCTGCGGGGAAAGGAGTAGCGAAAAAAGGGAAAGATACAATTCTGTCATACCTTGTTACACATATGTGTTTATATGTGTTACGCCCATCGACGTACCTTGCATAAAACACTTTTGTACAATTGATATTTTGTAGAGCAGGAGTTCGATTGGGTGAGCACGATATAAGTACAACACTCGATTGCGAGAACCACCCCGATTCAGACCCGGTTTGCACGGATCCCGTCCAGGATATCCTCATCGAAGAGGTGATCCCTCATCCGAACTACGACATCAGGAATTACACGCACGATATCGGTTTGTTGAGGCTGGCGCAACCGGCAAACATATCAACAGGTAATTCGGAACTTTTCTGTCCCGACTATTTAAGTCAACGTGTAATCATAATTATACAATGACGAATGTCGCCATCTATTAGTCGTTACATATACTCGAGGCCGTAGCCAGGGAGGGGGGATATGGGGGTTCAAACACCCCGCGAAATTTTCAAAATGGTTAATTTTTGTATGTAAAAGCGATGCTGTAAAAGCAAAACAATATTTTCAAAGGTTAAATCCCTAGAGCTCCATATTTTGCCGGGTAATTTGAGTGAATGTGTTGCATGCCGATCGAAGAGTGCAAATTTGATAAGTATTAAAAGCCCGACAGCCGGAGGCTGGAGGGCTTTTATTATCAAATTTGCACGATTC
Source organism: Philonthus cognatus (assembly GCA_932526585.2). Classification (NCBI taxonomy): domain Eukaryota; kingdom Metazoa; phylum Arthropoda; class Insecta; order Coleoptera; family Staphylinidae; genus Philonthus; species Philonthus cognatus. The sequence goes on from OW052251.1 coordinate 7,332,349, forward strand.
CTCGCCATTCAACACATGCACGAAAATTACCGGATCAAAATATGGAGCTCGCGGGGTTTATGTCAAGATTATTTCCCAAATGAGCTGTAACATATTTTGAAATAAATATATTTATTTTCATATAAATTCAATAATCAAAATAACAAAGATAGTATTATCAATATCACAAGAAACAGACTTATTCTGACTTATTATTAAAATTTGAACAATTAATATAAAAAGTACAATTATTATACACCATTGGAGTAGTATTAGAGGTACTGGCTTCAGCTGATGTAATCTTCGTCCCAACAGTGGTGGTCTCATGATTGTTTCTTATTTTATTTATAATTTTTGAATGATGCTCAGTATTAAAATGGAGATATGGTTTTATTGACTGAGCGTTTGAATGCCCCGTTATTTTAATTAACTCTTGCTCTCCAACACAGTTTTGCGCTAGATTGCTGACTGCTGTTGAGCGATTTGAATGGTTAGTAAATTTAATATGTGCTGTGTCCAAACCAATTGCTTTCGCCGCATTTTTTGTCCATACTGAAATTTGGTTTCTTCTTAGAGGGCAATTTTTATACCAATATTTTTTATTGTTTGATGTCCAGTATTTGTTGCACGTCAGAAAGAGCCTTCGTGTAATTATATTTTTTGATCTTTTTGAAATTAATTTTTTAAACAATCTAACAGGGCAAATATTTTCATTGCTACTATTAGGTATCAGCCATTTGGTCTCAGCTAATTTATGTGACCCACCCTGTGAAGTTTTATTAAAAACAGTATTGTATTCAATTCTTCCTAAAAACAGAAACCACTTATAAATAATAATGTAAACTTGTATGCTTCTATTAATTTTTACCTGTTAATTCACCTTTATTGTCCCTCTCTTCTCTAAAATAATCCACAAGGCAATTGGAAGCTTCTCCGCCCCTCCAAGCTAGTTCTACTGCCGCAATGTGATAGAACTTGCGTTGTAATCCTTCAGGTTCTTCTTCGTTGAACGAATTTATTATAGAATTGTGTTCCTCTGGGGTAAATGCAACGGCACTTCTTTTTCTTTTCGAAGGATCCTGTTGTAATAGCTTTCTTTTCGCATCACGAGCACTTCTTGCTTGTTGAAATATTAAATCATTAAATGGATCAAACTTAATATTATACCTTTCGAAATAAAACTCTTGTAACTTCTTTGCTGTGATGTTCCACATGGTTTTGACTACTCCTTCTTTGTAATCGGTCCCATCGATTTTCTTCATATTAAATGCATAATCTGTTAATATCTTGTTTAAATCTGTGACAGTTTGATTTTGTGTCAACTGATATGACTTTTCATTGCAAAATGATTTAAATTGACTCCATATAGAATCGTGGGTTTTCTTCGTATTTTTGGGGGTGTGGTTTTTAATAGCCTCGATGATGCTTTCTTGTTCTGTTTTCCCAAATCGCGCCATTATATTTTGGCAATTTAAGAATAAATTTTGAGAATAAATAAATTGTTGCTAGGCAAAAAGCTAGCTGCGGTTTAATCAACCCCAATATTCAAGGGAAGCTGCATGCAGTTTAATCAAGAAAGTTGAATCGTTATTGGTTGATATTTGAATTTTCTTCAAATTTGATTGGTTTTTAAAAATTGCGGGAAATAATCACTATTAAACCCCCACCAATTTTTTTCTGGCTACAGCCTTGCATACCCACTGAGCAAAAAACAAAGAAATAACGTTATATCAACATTGTAGCAACATTAAACGTTGTTTTAATGTTGATGAAACATTACTTAATTGTGTTTGCTCAGTGGGTATACTTGACAAGTATCACTATCTATTATGAATTGATTATTTTTTCTAATTAGACAGTGTAAAACCAATTTGCTTGCCCGTTAGTGAGGAAGTTAGAGATCCCACATTCCCCAAAGCCATCGTCACAGGATGGGGAAGTACAGAAAATGGTAAATCAGTGATTATACACTGCTCAAAACAATTAGCGGGTCACTAATTTGTGCCTCCATAAAATTCAAACGGGAAATTACATGCAAATAAAATTAAGGATATTTGAAAGACGCTCTATTTAATTGTTTTAATTGGCACATATGGAAGTGTCAGCATCACGTACTTTTAAAGTACCTGTAATAATTAACAACAACTACCAAAACCAAAGTCCAAAACGAAATTAAATTAATTGTCAATGTAAACTTTTGTACATAAAGTGGTAACTTAATAAAGAGTATGTGCTCCCATAGCACGAATAACGGCATTACACAGTCTTGGCATGCTTCGCAAAAGTCTTCGAAGGTCTTCCTGTGGTATAGCGTCCCATTCTTCAATAAGAGCCGCCGTTAGCTGCTGGATGGTCTGAGGAGGATGCGGGCGACCACGAACACGTCTGTCGAGCATATCCCAAACATGCTCTATGGGATTTAAATCAGGACTTAACGCAGGCCACACCATTGTTTGAATTTCCAGTTCTTGTAGGAAGTCGAAAGTGATTCGCGCAGTATGTGGTCTTGCGTTATCCTGCATTAACAAAAAGTTAGGGCCTATTCCATATGCCACTGGGACAACATGTTCTCCTAACACAAAGTCAACATAAAGATTAGCGTTAAGATTTCCTGGAATTACAACAAGGTCGGTTCTACTGTCGATACTAATCCCACCCCAAACCATAACTGAACCACCTCCAAATCTTTCGACTTCCTGGACAGTAGCAGCTGCGTAGCGTTCTCCTGGGCGTCTGTAAACACGTACTCGGCCATCGCAACGAGTAATACGGAACCTTGATTCATCCGTGAAGAGCACAGACTTCCATTGTCGAAGTTGCCATGCAACATGTTCACGAGCAAAATTAATCCTTGCTTTTCTGTGGCGTCGTATCAAAAAGGGTTTTCGGACGGGTCGTCTTGCCCTGAAATTTGATTCCCTCAACCTATTCCTAATTGTCTGGTCTGATACAGTGACTCCATGCGCCGTCCTGAGGGAAATTAAGAGGTCTTTCGCCGTAGAAACTCCATTGCGAAGACTCGAAATCAGTAAAAATCGGTTTGATGTTGAGTTGTATTTCGCTTGCGACCTTGCCCACCTCGCCTGGTATATTGACCTGTATCTAAGTACCTGTTCCACAATCGCTGAATCACAGACGGGCATACGTTGAAGTTTCTTGAAACTTGTCAAAGGCTTTCGCTATTTTCAATTAATGTTATAGCACGGACAACTTCCACTTCGTTGAGATGCCTCATTTTCACTTAACTTAAGTCAAACAGTCAGTTGCAAACATTTTCCTTTGTTTATTGATCTCAACAAGGCTTTCCTAGCTCTTTGAATCAAATTTGGGAGACATTATTTCACTTTAGTTTTGGTAGTTCTTGTTCATTATTACGGATACTCTGGAAGTGTGCGATGCTGATAATTCCGTATGTGTCAATTATAACAATTTAATAGAGCGTCTTTCAGATGTCCTTAATTTTATTTGCATGTAATTTCCCGTTTGAATTTTATGGAGGCACAAATTAGTGACCCGCTAATTGTTTTGATCAGTGTATTTAAAATATATCCATATTTCATTAATGACGTCCGTCTCTGTATTATCTATTCTACACATATTCAGATTCAAAAAGTGACGTCCTCCTCAAAGTCGATCTGCCGATCTTCGACCACGAGCAGTGCAAGAAAGAGTACGCCAAGACGACGACCATCAGCCACCTGCAGATCTGCGCCGGGGGCAAGAACATGCGCGATTCGTGCGCGGGCGACAGCGGCGGCCCGATGCAGGTGCTCAGCGTCCTGGACGGCGACGCGCGCTACATCCAGTACGGCGTCGTCTCCTTCGGACCGGTGCCCTGCGGCACGATCGGCCGCCCGGGCGTCTACACAAAGGTCGCCTTCTACCTCGACTGGATGTTGAACAACATGAAACCGTAATTTTAAATACAATACAGTGATATCAAACATGATCTTGATTGAGGGTGGTTTTAAAATTAAAGAAGAACCACACTACAGGGGTTCTCGACCTTTTTCAGGTTGCGCCCCCTCTCATAACTCCACGCCCTCCCCCCCCCCCCCCCCTTCCCAATCTAATTTGGGTTTTTTAGTTAGAATGTAACACCATTATAGTCTTATTTTATGTCACCTACTCTTTAGGAAATCTTTTGCACCCCCCCACCTGATATCCTACCGCGCCCCCCTAATGTGGCGAGAAACTCTGCTTTAGTAGATAAGCTATGACGATTCTGGGACAAATTTACATGTAAATTTGTATCCCCTAAATTCACGCTTTGATTCTAAAACAGTAGAAGCATCACTCTTGAAAATATAACTATCATTTAGTTCTGTAATGGTAGAATATATATATATATATATATATATATATATATATATATATGTATATATATATATATATATATATATATTATCAAAAAACCCTTGTACCCTTACGGGTGTTGGGTAATGGTAGAATAACCACTTGTAAATTTTGAGATGGTAGAAGAACCACTTTTTAATTTTGAAATAATAGGCGAACCACTCGCGACAAAGATAATATAACATTGGTACACCGATATGGAAAACGAAGGTTGTGAAATGGAAAATGAACTACCTTTGACAAGGATATGTTTTGATATAACTGTATTTAGATAGTATTTATATGAAGTTTTTTTGGTTTCTTATATTTATAAATAAATGCTGTTAAAAAACCCACGTTGGGTGTTTGTTTAATTGAAATTCTAACTATTTTAATGTCCAATTAAATTGATCACCAACAACCTAAACCACGTAACTGCTGGGCTTAGGCTCGCCGCCTAACTTCAGGGTAGACCACAGCGCCAAGGCAGACAAAATTTGAGGTTGGGATCGCGCTTTATAAACACAAGGAATTGCACAACAAAGTCACCTTTCAATAACTGATACATATTACCTTGGGTCTCTGGCCGACCCTGAAGTTAGGCTGCAAGCCGTCGCTGATACTGTTATTTGTGAACGTGTTTGGGATTTTTGCAATCGTACAAAGTAGACCGGCCGGAGTACCGTTCATTAGATACCAACATACATCACAAATAAATCTAAACATGTTGAATTTTGAACATTTTGATGAACGGGCCCAATGTTTATAAACTTTGATGATGTATATAAGTTATGTTATGGGGTCGGTGGGTCGTGTAGCCTCTGGGCCTTCCGATATTACCTCGACCTAAAAGATCTTTTGTAATTATCCCTGACCTACTGAAGTCCCTCAATGTCTAGACTTCTTGTGTAGTCTACAATAACTTGAGGGTTAATGTGTACTAGCGATGTAAAATGCGGCAATACGGGGGAAACTGTTTGGTGGGGCATGCAGGGTCTGCGTGCGCGAAGTGCGATCGCAACCTGAGTCAGCGTATTTCGCTAAATTCGCGTTAGAATCACAGTCTGGTTTATTCCCCTTCGAACAGTTTCCCCTCAGTCAGAACAGTCCTTCAATGTCTAGACGTCTCGTGTAGTCTATAATAACTTGAGGGTTAATGTGTACTAGCGGTGTAAAATGCGGCCATACGGGGAACTCTGTTTGGTGGGGCATGCGGGGTCTGCATGCGCGAAGTGCGATCGCAACCTGAGTCAGCGTATTTCGCTAAATTCGCGTTAGAATCACAGTCTGGTTCATTCCCCACCGAACAGTTTCCCCTCAGTCAGAACAGTCCCTCAATGTCCAGACTTCTTGTGTAGTCTACAATAACTTGAGGGTTAATGTGTACTAGCGATGTAAAATGCGGTCACGCAGGGGAAACTATTCGGTGGCGCATGCGGGGTCTGCGTGCGCGAAGTGCGATCGCAACCTGAGTCAGCGTATTTCGCTAAATTCGCGTTAGAATCACGGTCTGGTTCATTCCCCTCCGAACAGTTTACCCCACATGCCCGCATTTTACATCATTAATGTGACAGGTAGTTCCCTCTTTGAAGGGGCAGGGTAGAGCATTAAAGATGTATATATGTAGTTAACATATGCATAAAGCTGTACATTTTCCGACATTTAATTTGAAGCTTTAAACGAATGTTTTCCACTCCCAGACTAAGCATGAAGTAAAATTTCGAGTTTAGAAAAGCCCCGCGTAGAAAATTTGTCGAGGGTCGCGCCAGCGACCCGAGACAAATTTTCACGGGGCTTTTCTAAACTCGAAATTTTACTTCATGCGCCACGCGTATAAAACACTGATTTCAAGTGAGGTTAGAATATACATCAAGTTCACAATATTTGAGCGTTTTATACGCGTGGCGCATGAAGTAAAATTTCGAGTTTAGAAAAGCCCAGAAAATTTGTCTCGGGGCGCTGCGCGACCCTCGACAAATTTTCACGGGGCTTTTCTAAACTCGAAATTTTACTTCATGCTTAGTCTGGGAGTGGAAAACACTTGTTCAAAGCTTCAAATTGGCCTTTAAAAAAAAAACAACTATTAACTAAAGATTTAAAGAAAATAAGCTGAATTTAGAGTACGTATATTTTAAAGAAAAACTCCCTGTACATCAAAGAAATGTCATTTGGTTGTGCGGTAAGCAATAAGCTGTTCAACTGTTGTGGGGGCCGGCGCTAGGCAACCATACATACACATACACACCACCTAGCGACCACGAGCGAACGCGAGCCCAGCGGACGAGCCAACGCGCCACCCGGCAAGGGCTAACGTACTGCCCGCCGACGAGAGAAGACGCGCCTAGAGTTATTCCAAGGGCAAGTCCGCGGCGGCCCTTCATAACGCGCGGCGAACTAAGCAGAAGCAAGGTAGTTCACAACGGTTAGTGTACCACACCACACCATCATCACCATCATCATCATCGGCATGCAGCCGTTGTAGGTGTCGACTTTGATCTTCCACGGAAGATCCGATGGCACCCAGCAGAACTACCACCAACCCCAATGATACCCACTCTCGTTCTGGAAAGGACCTCGATTTTGAATTTCGCGGCAGGGATATGTGAGAGCATACTCCCAAGAAGATACCAATTTTAAAATTGGATTAAATTCGCTGATTCCCCTGAATCGGCAAATGCACTAAGTCAAGAGACAGAATACCTTAAAAAATGGGAAGTAAAAAAAAAGCAAAAGCAAGCTTTCCTCCGACAACCGTCTAGAGGTACCACAGCTAGGACACTTGCATAAGCTAGTACAGTAATGCGAAAAACGTCGAACTTCTGTCTAAATCTAAGACGAAGAGTTCGACGATTAAGAAAAGTTCCAGCAGCTTTATCACCGATCTCGACACCCAAGAAGAGGACTCGACCAGACCCGCTGACGACGCCACCGAGGCAGACGAAGGTCTAACAACAACGAACGACGCCCCGGGCCCTGTTCAAGCCGGACCAGTACCATTCGACTCCAGTCCCAGTGTTCACCGCTGCCACCGACGCCCAGAAGGAAACGGATAGCTAAACCGTATCCTCGCCTACATCGCATGACGCCACTCTAGCCGGACTGAATCCGTGGAGGGTTCACCTCGACGACCCGAGAAGATATTCAGTGCGGGAACACTATCGCCGCTCACAAGATCATGCGTTTACTAGGTAGGGCGCAGGTAAAAGATCTTGTGTAATTATCCCTGACCTACTGAAGTCCCTCAATGTCTAGACTTCTTGTGTAGTCTACAATAACTTGAGGGTTAATGTGTACTAGGATTAATGTGTACTAGAGTCAGCGTATTTCGCTAAATCCGCGTTAGAATCACAGTCTGGTTCATTCCCCTTCGAACAGTTTCCCCTCAGTCAGAACAGTCCCTCAATGTCTAGACTTCTTGTGTAGTCTACAATAACTTGAGGGTTAATGTGTACTAGGGTTAATGTGTACTAGAGTCAGCGTATTTCGCTAAATCCGCGTTAGAATCACAGTCTGGTTCATTCCCCTTCGAACAGTTTCCCCTCAGTCAGAACAGTCCCTCAATGTCTAGACTTCTTGTGTAGTCTACAATAACTTGAGGGTTAATGTGTACTAGGGTTAATGTGTACTAGAGTCAGCGTATTTCGCTAAATCCGCGTTAGAATCACAGTCTGGTTCATTCCCCTTCGAACAGTTTCCCCTCAGTCAGAACAGTCCCTCAATGTCTAGACTTCTTGTGTAGTCTACAATAACGTGAGGGTTAATGTGTACTAGCGATGTAAAATGCGGTCATGCGGGGAAAACTGTTTGGTGGGGCATACGGGGTCTGCGTGCGCGAAGTGCGATCGCAACCTGAGTCAGCGTACTTCTTTAAATTCGCGGTAGAATGACGGTCTGGTTCATCCACCCGAAACCAATACCACCCGAAACCAATACCACCCGAAACCAATATATGAATACTGCTGTAGTGCTCACACCAGTCAGTTTCTACAAAGCCATTTTTACTACTTCTTCCTATAAAGTATAAAAAGTTCTTTATTGGACTTGACATACAAGAGGGGGTTTTAGTCAGTAAGAGTCTGACATAACCTACTGTTATCCCTCCCATCCGAGGGCAGGACAACAGAAGGTATCCATGAGGATTTTCTCCTCCTCTCTCCCCCCCAAAAAAAAAGTCTGGTTCATTCCCCTCCAAACAGTTGTCCCCGCATACCCGCATTTTACATCACTAATTCATCAGGCTTTAAAGTGGCCGATGACAGGTAGTTCCCTCTTTGAAGGGGCAGGGTAGAGCATTATAGATGTATATAGGTAGTTTTTCTTATATTTTAATGGAAATTTATCACATTTATCAATTTAGTTGCGACGACAGAAAAAAGAAGCAATATTTTTTGCATATTCCACCCCTTAGCAATTCCAGTAGTAGAAAGGCATCCACTCTTATTGACCGGCTCTTCACCCCCCAGCTCAACCGGAAACACGTAGGTATCCTCAGCAAGCGGCCTGATTCTCCCGCACAGATTCGGATAATCCCTATTGGTCTTACATTTGGGAGACCCCGGCTCGTACATCTTCATATGCGGGACGACTCCACTGGGCCTGTAATGACAGAACACGTCGTAGGTGTGAAACGGCGGATCCCGCATATTGTGCATCATGGCGCACCCGACGTACTTTATTTTAGCCCACACCATCATCGCGAAGTGCCCCGTTTCGAACCTCATCTCGAAGTCGCTCACCATCTGCTTCGCCTCGTCAGGCGTCACCTTGCCCACCTCCCTGAACCAGCTCCTCATCCCCCTTATGAGAATGTTGTCGTCCATGGGCATCGCCGAGTGGACCATCATCGTGTACAAGCTCTGGCCGAGCCCCTCGCCTTCCGCGGTGAACGCGTCGTCGTGCTCCATCATGCACTGCTTTATGTAACACCCCGAGAAGAACTCGCACTCCTTGTCGTAGCTGAGGGCGTTCATGTTGGCGGCGGCCGGCAGGCTGATGTTGCTGAAGTCGCCCCTGGCGATTATTTGCCGGTATTGGTTGTGGGTCCTCGCGACCGTTTCTCGTTCCGAGGCGGTGAGGGCCCTGTATTTGTCGCCGGTCTTGCCGCACAACGGGGCCCTCTTGCATTTGTACTTGCAGGGGATGTTCTCCTGCGAGTACTTGCAGTAGTCTTTTAACTTGGCTGATTCCGACACGGATAAAGCGAGGAGGATCTGGAGGAGGATTTTGATTCGCATTTTGACGGATGAGACATCTCAGTCTGACATATTTAGGTTAAAATCGATGATAAACTCGAAATTGTCCCACTGAGCTAATCCATTTGAGTAATGGGGTTTTCTCCAGAACGGAATACTAAGATTTTTGAGAGTTTGCCGGCGGAACTGGAAGTAAGCGTGTGTGGGACCCACAAATTTTAGGACAAAAAACAAACAATATCAACATTGTAGCAACATTAAACGTTGTTTTAATGTTGATGAAACATTACTCGGTTACTCTCCAGATCGAAATATTCCTATTTTTGAATTGTTTTAAATTGAGCCGGGTGTAGACATGTGTGGGACACACAAATGTTAGAATAAAGTTTTTTCGGAGACTTACCGTTTAGCCGCAAATTGTATTTTAAGTTCCAATTTTGAGGTTATACAGGTTGGTATATTTGTGTAAATAAGCACATTACAGAATAAATTGCACACATGATGAAATTATTTCCAAAATTATGACGTAAGTAATCAAAATTGTAGTATTATCTTTATTTATACAGCTAAAATCACGATATTTATTTTACACTAAATATGACGTGTACTGACGTTTATTTGAAATAATGGATATATAAATTGGATCCATTAGAAAATTACAAATATTTTAATTTATGATATGAAAAAGTAGATGGCGCTACCTTTACGTGGAAACGAGAATATTATGATATTGTACCATTAGTTTTTAGTAAATTGATCTCGTAACAATATCACGTATACCAGTGATGGGGAAACTACGGCCCGCGGGCCAAGTCCGGCTCCGGCCCATTTAAGAGTGCCGTCATAAGAATGTTTGAACGCGTTCTTACTTCGTAATGTGACGACCCGCATAAAAACTACCTACCTACGATTAAGCATTATTCTTTGGCCCGCTACGATTGTCTGGTTATTACAAATGGCCCGTCTTAAAAAAAGTTTCTCCACCACTGACGTATACTGTAATTATAAAATCACCATGTACTCAGTTATCTATTTGATTTTCAATAAATTTACATTTGCCGTTTACGAAAATCAACTCGGGTTGCAGCAGTGGAGTAATAGCAAAATTGTTGGCCATCAACGCAACTAGAAATTATGGTTATAGAAGTTAGACAAATTAGAATATTTCAATTACATTTTTTACGTTATAATCCCAGTCATTGGAAAAACATTTTAATAAGCGGATCTTTTTTTAAATTTTAATACACTTTGCGCCATCTATTTTTTTATACCAAAAGCTAAAATACTCATAATCTAAACATGAATAATAATCAATCTAGAATTATATATCCATTAGTTTAAATAAACGTCAGTAGACGTCAGATTTGGTGTGAAATTAATATTGTGATTTTGGCTGTATAAATAAAGATAATACTACAATTTGGATTAATTACGTCATAATTTTGGAGATAATTTCATTATGTGTTCAATTTATAGTTGTAACATGCTTATTCACCCGAAAATACCAACGTATATAACCTCAAAATCGGAACTTGAAATACGATTTGCGGCTAAATGGTAAGTCTCCGAAAAAACTTTATTCCTGTATATTTAGTGTATATGATTGTTGCGCGTTGGTCAACAATTCTACTGATAAGGGAACGAAAGCATTTGTGAGAGATTATTTAACAGCGATACAATAAATATAACTTAGAAAACAATAAATCATACTAAATGTTTTAATTTCAATTAAAATATCTACGAGAACAATTCAAAAATAGGAATATTTCGATCTGGAGAGTAACCGAGTAATGCTTCATCAACATTAAAACAACGTTTAATGGACTGTTTGGTGTTGTAGGCGTTCACTTTGTGGTCTTCGAAGCCGTATAAATAGTTTTTAACGTGTAATTTGTATTTACTTTAGTTTGAGAATGACTACTAGATAGTCGAAACTAGTCACACAATTAAATGTAAGATTCAGTGGTTAAACAAAGTAAAATGCGTTTTATTTACAACGTTTAATGTTGCTACAATGTTAATATTGTTTGTTTTTTGCTCAGTGGGGTACTTCATGCTCAATCTGCGAGTGGAAACACTTTAAATTTAACGCTTTTATAAAATCGACATTGCATAGCAATTTATGTAAAAATACCATTGCAATTTATTATCATAAACTCTATAAAATAATTGATGTGAATTATATCAGCAACAGGCACAATCCCGTTAACATTCCTGATAATCATCCCCTGTCCAAACATCTTCGACAGCATTCCCGCGTCCATTCCGTTCGTTTCCGAATTTTCAGCAACCAAACTCAACAGTCGAATCAGCGCCCTGATCACCTTTATATTATCATCGGGACACATCCTGATCAACCTGTGCATCACGTGCATCTGATTGTACTTCTCAACCTTGTGAAACTCCACGATCCTCTTGTACGTCTCGTGCGGAAACAGCGGGTGCTTCAAATCCCTCAGGAAGACCTTTATCAAAACGGCCGGTTCGTGCGGCGTCTCGAACTCCAGTTCCTTATTGTGATCAGCGGCGTCTTCCAATTTGCTGATTCTGTCCGAGGTGATCGACGTTTTGAATACGCTTTCGGTGTTTAGCGATTGCTGCGTGATTAAATATTTGATACAGGCGTCCAATACTGGCGGGATCGGCGTTTTGTACTGCTTTTTGATCTCTTTCAAAGTCGTGCTGAATTGTCTTGTTGGAAGCGGGTGTTTTTCCTCGGGTGTTTGGATCGTTTTCGCGGGACGTTTTGGGGGTATGAATACGTAAAGTAGGTTTGAATACATAACACTAGAATTTTGAAGTCCGTATGACTTATGGCTTGAATAAAATGTCTACAGGAAACGTCAGTATTATTCAAAATGAAAGTTAGTACTGCCAACTGATGGTATGTTGAGCGGTGGGTCGTTTGGCCCCTGAACCATTGGGTCCGTTCAGCAGAGACAACAGTTGGGGGGTTACTGCCAACATACAGAGAGTTTTATGTAACTCCGAACATTTGCATCCAATACAATTTGACACCTTTAATTTTTAAGTTGTGTGTAAATTGAGTTGCCTATACGACCATTAAAAATTGTAGCCAATCAATCGCAATTAATGCCTCAACTTGTACATACGAGGAGTTTTTCTTTCAAGTATACATGCCCCAATTACAGTGTATATCCCGTAAATCTTAAGATACTCTTTGTGTTTTAACAGAGTTCAATTTGAAACTAAAAATGAGTGTGTTCCACTCCCAGACTAAGCATGAAGTAAAATTTCGAGTTTAGAAAAGCCTGAAAATTTGGTTTGGACGCGTAGCGCGAAGCGCGGAGCGGCCAAACCAAATTTTCAGGCTTTTCTAAACTCGAAATTTTACTTCATGCGCCACCGGTACAAAACACTGACATACTATAAAGTTTAAAACACACCGCTAAACTTAACATTGCATCAGTGTTTCGTACCGGTGGCGCATGAAGTAAAATTTCGAGTTTAGAAAAGCCTGAAAATTTGGTTTGGTCGCTCCGCGCTTCGCGCTACGCGACCAAACCAAATTTTCAGGCTTTTCTAAACTCGAAATTTTACTTCCTGCTTAACCTGGGAGTGGATAACTCTCGTAGTAGTTTCAATGAATATTTAGAGACGTCTTAATAAGACAAACATTTTGCAGAAAGTCTATATTAAGTTTAATTCTGTAGACGACATTTTTGAATTACCCGCTTGCGCGCGCCATCTAACGCCGCGGAAAGGAAATGTATTTCATGTTGGCTAAACTTATGATATTTTAGGAGAGCTATCTTCAGGTTGTTGAATCATAGAGAATTATTAGAAGACGAGAAGGTTACGTTACGTTATGTGAAACTGTTGTTAGCGATTATTAAAGTTTTAAACAAATGCAGTCCGTCTAATTTCCAACCCCACGAAAAGGCCATCCCCGACAACAATTCGGTTTTTTATATTTTGTTAATATTCTGTGAGCTATTGACAAACTCAATTTTTCTTTATGTTAAATTTTCTTTAAATTGACAATTCGTCGAGAAGTAGTTGTTTCGATGAATATTTAGAGACGTCTTAATAAGACAAAAATGTTGCAGAAAGTCGATATTAATTTTAATTTTGTAGGCGATATTTTTGAATTACCCGCTTGCGCGCCCCATCTAACGCCGCGGAAAGGAAATGTATTTCATGTTGGCTAGACTTATGAGATTTTAGGAGAGCTATCTTCAGGTTGTTGAATCATAGAGAATTATTAGAAGACGAGAAGGTTACGTTACGTTATGTGAAATTGTTGTTAGCGATTATTAAAGTTTTAAACAAATGCAGTCCGTCTAATTTCCAACCCCACGAAGAGGCCATCCCCGACTACAACTCGTTTTTCATATTTTGTAAATATTCTGTGAACTATTGACAAACTCAATTTTTCTTAATGTTAAATTTTCTTTAAATTGACAATTCGTCGAGGAGTAGTTGTTTCAATGATTGTTTAGAGACGTCTTAAAAATTTTGCAGAAAGTCGATATTAATTTTAATTCTGTAGGCGATATTTTTGAATTACCCGCTTGCGCGCGCCATCTAACGCCGCGGAAAGGAAATGTATTTCATGTTGGCTAGACTTATGAGATTTTAGAAGAGCTATGTTCAGGTTGTTGAATCATAGAGAATTATTAGAAGACGAGAAGGTTACGTTACGTTATGTGAAATTGTTGTTAGCGATTATTAAAGTTTCAAACAAATACAGTCCGTCTAATTTCCAACCCCACGAAGAGGCCATCCCCGATTACGATTCGTTTTTTATATTTTGTAAATATTCTGTGAGCTATTGACAAACTCAATTTTTTTTTATGTTAAATTTTCTTTAAATTGACAATTCGTCGAGAAGTAGTTGTTTCAATGAATATTTACAGACGTCTTAATAAGACAAAAATTTTGCAGAAAGTCGAAGTTAATTTTAATTCTGTAGGCAATATTTTTGAATTACCCGCTTGCGCGCGCCATCTAACGCCGCGGAAAGGAAATGTATTTCATTTTGGCTAAACTTATGAGATTTTAGGAGAGCTATGTTCAGGTTGTGAATCATAGAGAATTATTAGAAAACGAGAAGGTTACGTTACGTTATGTGAAATTGTTGTTAGCGATTATTAAAGTTTTAAACAAATGCAGTCCGTCTAATTTCTAACCCCACGAAGAGGCCATCCCCGATTACAATTCGTTTTTTATATTTTGTAAATATTCTGTGAACTATTGACAAACTCAATTTTTCTTTATGTTAAATTTTCTTTAAATTGACAATTCGTCGCAACGATCTAAAGGTCATCAGTTTTTCAGTTGGTGTCACTGCCTTATTGCGTAAATTAGCGCGAACAAATCCACTTTTATTTAAAAAATCGTTGAAAATATAATAAATATGGATAAATAAACCGCAAAAAAACGCAGACAATTCGCGAGTGTTCAAAATAAGCCTTTAGGAGGTTTCAATAAGTTTTAATGAAGATTAACGAGTGAATTTTATACTGTGTACAAACATAACCTCAAAAGTTGGATACATTTAGAATTCTTTGAATTGTGTACATGTTTTTATCCAGCTTTTGATTATTAAGACCTGTGGATGGGATAGGAAGTTAATTAAGGTAACGAATTGATTTATTTAAAAAACATTTTGTTTTTTAATTAAAAGTGTGATTCTTTTCGCAATCTACAACAAGTTAGTCTTACAAAAACTATATCAAACACTCATTGAAACAACTACTTTCCGGGCTAATACCCCGACGGACATTGAATTATACAACAAGTGTTTGCTGTTACATACAGTAACCTACTGCAAATGTAACATTTATACTTATGTTTGAACGGTAACGTGACCGCCAGTCTAAGGTGTCAAATTGTTTAGAGGGAATGGCAAAGCTATACTGATGAGAGATAAATCTCGAAACGCGTCTATAGATGGCCTGAATAATTTGACACAAATTGTTACATTTGCAGTAGGTTACTGTATGTAACAGCAAACACTTGGTGTATAACTCAATGTCCGTCGGGGTATTAGCCCGGGAAGTAGTTGTTTCAATGAGTGTTTGATATAGCCTTTGTAAGACTAACTTGTTGTAGATTGTGAAAAGAATCGCACTTTTAATGTTTGAAGTATTCTGCAACCAAGAATTGGCAATTTCATTTATACTTATTTTGTTTTTTGTTGGGGATTCAAATTAATAAATTAATGTCCAGACTGTTAATCGTGAACTTGTTTGGGATTTTTGCAATCGTACAAAATAGACCGATTGGTGTTGGCGTGTTAAAGTTTTCTCATTGAATCTGTCCGTTAAATAACTGCAATTGTAAATATGGAGTACTATTATTATTACACTAATTGGAACTGTGACGTCACAAACTCGAACCCAGTTTAACTTAGTGCATTACAAACGAAGAAACCTAAAATCTAGTTTTCCATCAACTAGTAAAAATCCCTGCAACTTGGGAATTTGTCGTACTTCCGGCAACACTGCACGCGACTTAAATTACCCACTGTAAACCCGGCCTTAAGGTAAATTATATCAATTGACAATTCGTTGCAACGATCTAAAAGTCATCAGTTTTTCAGTTGGTGTCACTGCCTTATTGCGTAAATTAGCGCGAACAAATCCACTTTTATTTAAAAAATCGTTGAAATTATAATAAATATGGATAAATAAACTCATAAATAACGCAGACAATTCGCGAGTGTTCAAAGTAAGCTTTTAGGAGGTTTTCAATAAGTTTTAATGAAGATTAACGAGTGAATTTTATACTGTGTACAAACATAACCTGAAAAATAGGATACATTTAGAATTATTTGAATTGTGTATATGTTTTTACCCAGCTTTTGATTACTAAGACCAGTGAATGGGATCGGAAATTAATTAAGGTAACGAATTGATTTATTTTACAAACATTATGCTTTTCGTTAGGTATTAAAATTTAATAAATGAATATCTGGTTTCACCAATCTTACTCGTTGATTAAATTTATTTGTGGATTGGAACCAACATTTTCCATGTCATAAACATCAATGTCATGTGAATTGATCGAGTTTTTGATGTGTATCTAACTATTACTAGATTTTAATCAATGAATAACTATTGGTCGATTAAACTGACGTTGGTGAAACCCGGCATTAATCAATTTATCAGGATTTTTATATGATAATAGAGAGTTTGTTTATTGATTTAATAAATATGGTAACGCTAACAGCGAGTTTTATGTAACACCGAATATTTTCATAATGAGAATTTTTCGTTTAAGTATACATTAGCATACGTTGTACATTTGCCGGTGCTCGGTTTATTAAATGAATGTATTTTGAAGCTTTAAACGAGTGTTTTCCACTCCCAGACTAAGCATGAAGTAAAATTTCGAGTTAAAAAAAGCCTGAAAATTTTGGTTTGGTCGCGAAGCGCGGAGCGGCCAAACCAAATTTTCAGGCTTTTCTAAACTCGAAATTTTACTTTATGCGCCACCGGTACAAAACACTAATGCAATGTAAAGTTTTGCGGTGTGTTTTAAACTTCGTAATGTCAGTGTTTTGTACTGGTGGCGCATGAAGTAAAATTTCGAGTTTAGAAAAGCCTGAAAATTTGGTTTAGCCGTTCAGGCTTTTCTAAACTCGAAATTTTACTTCATGCTTAGTCTGGGAGTGGAACACACTCATTTTAAGTTTCAACTTGAAAAAAACGAGTATCTCAATATTTATGGCATATGTAATTGGGACATGTATACTTGAGAAAAAAACTCCCTGTATGTACAAGTTGAGGCATTAATTGGCTACAATTTGTAATGGTCATATAGGCAACCCAATTTACACATTATTTTAAAATTAAAGGTGTCAAATTGTATTGGATGAAATTGTTCGGTGTTACATGAAACTCTCTGAATGTCTACGCTAAACTTGCTTGTTGCCCAGTAACCGAGTGCGTTACCGGGTAGCAAGCAAGTTTAGCCATAACCATATTTTGCAAAACTATTCTTGGTGCTTTTTAAAAGCTTGAAGTGTTTTCAATTATCTAATTTTATTAAGTTAAACAGTTGTTTTGTATCAGTAAAAAAAATGAAGTGTTTTAATTAAATTTACTATAATTAGATTCAGAAATGTTTCTACACGTGTTAAGGAAAAAATTCGCTAAGAACATGCTTTTAGTAATGTGAGTTTTCTCCTTAATCCTTAATGTGAGTGTTCTGTACGAATTTAAGTTAATTTGTTTCTTGTAGAATATGTCGTCTTTATTATCTGCGGAATTAGTAGCGACTTGCAACGCTCTCGGCTACTATGATGCAGCGAAAGATAAATACTTCGCCGAAGGCCACACTTTGGATACCGTTAAGGATCTCATCCGGTATTTACGGAGGGACGATAAATCGTTCGAAATCAGGCGGCATTTGGGTGAGACGAAAGTCGTGCAAACCGATTTGCTTCCGCTGCTCAAGAATTACTCGGAGGAAAGTGAATTATTCGACGTGTTATTAAGGTAATTTTGTATTAGCATGGTTTGTATTGTATAGTATGTTCAATAAAATAAAATCTCTAGACTGCCATGGAAAATATTGTAGGTTGGCAACTATGATATTATACATTATAATTATTATATGACAATTCCTAAAGCGTGTAGCCAACTTAAATTTCAAAAAAGATAAAATCACGGTACTCTAGAGGTGTTTTTTTATTGAACATACGATAGTTGTCATAGTCGGATGAGGTTTTCACACAACGATAAATGTCGTCGAAATGCTTTTTTTGAAATCAGTGCGATATGTACAAGAAGTTAGTAGCGCAGCTTAAGGCCGAAACGGCAATGTCGCTGTGTGTGAAGAGGCGCATTTAGTTTACATTGTGAGTAGAATCGGAGCGATAATTCATCAAACGATTCAACTAGCCAGTCGAAGGTGCACAGCGACAATTGTAACGCTTAGCGATATTGAAGTCGGATCACTGGCTGTGTGAAACCACCCCATTTAAAGCAATGCATTTTGGAGATACAATGATACCCTCGACGATTCCGACAACGACAATATTGTTATGTGTAAAATTGCCCTTATTGTTTAAGTATTTATTTTTGGACGTTGTTACTAGTTATTTGACTTAAGTTTCGAAGGACCAATTTGTAATGTAGAATTACAAATAATGAATACTTTAAATACTCAGAAATGTTCGTATATTGCAAACACCAAAATATATAAATACAGTAGAACCTCGCTATACCGGGCCTCGGTGATTCGGATATATCGGGGTCATTTTTCAGGTTTCTTTTTTTTAAAGATGTTAATTTTAACAATTGACTGCGTACTGCACTGATTAGGTAAAACGTTCCGGCATCATTATTGTATTATATAGTATATCTTGTTATGTAGGTGGCTACTGCACATACCTGTATTAACCCTATTATGTTAAGGGGATTAGTAAATACTGGGTCCCTTGAATATATATATATATATATATGTATATATATATATATACATTATGTATATATATATATATACATATATACATTATGTATATATATATATATATATATATATATATGTATATATATATACATATATGTATATATATACATATATATATATATATACATATATGTATATATATATACATATATGTATATATATATATATATATATATATATACATATATGTATATATATATATATATACATATATGTATATATATATATATATACATATATGTATATATATATATATATATATATATGTGCGTGTGTGTATGTGACTATTATACAAATTACATATATTCGGATTTACCGTGTTTTCCTTATATCGTGCTAGGTATATATACAATTTACATATGTTAATTTTCGCGTCGCGTAGTCGAAGTTTACTTGATGAAGTCTTCAGTTCATCTCTCCGTTTCTTCTCCTCGAGCAATTACTCCCCTGGGTCGAGGGCGGTGTCTAAGGTTGGGTGGTGGTCATGTGATCTCTTCTGATTGGTTATCGATAACGTGTGATTACCACCACCCCAACACTGTTGTCAAACTTCTGCAACCGCATCTCGGCGTGTCCGGGTCGCAGCTGTTTAGACTTCCCGCTATGTCGGAATCCTTCTTAAGCCGTTTTATAACGCATTGTCCGCTCACGCACTTTCGCGTAAACACCATAAAACTAAGCCGTCCTTTCAAAACTATATACACGCAGTAAAATATACAATAAGGGCCGTTACTCAGAACGGACCTTGGTCAGAGTAATTAAATTCAAATGTGGAGGGTCGGGGTCGCGGCGAACCAGGTAAAGTCGCAACAGACGTATGTAAATCTTTAGGTGTGGGGCTTTATAAATCAGCCCTGACTTCAAAGCCCCGTACTCTTAAATAATTGTTTTATTTTAGGTTATTGGTAAATCTAACGTCTCCAGCTTTAATGCTCTGGCAAGAACAAGTGCCGACGGAAAAGACGGAGCGTAACTGGTATTTGCAGATCGAGGAGCATCTGCGGATGTACAAGCAGGCGTTTGCCGATATCGCCGTTTGGGCGATCCTCAGTACTAGAATCAGTAAAATTTTAGAAGTTGTAAGTAATTAATAAAAGTGTTGCACCGTTTCCCACTATCTTAACAAGAATAATAATCGTAGGAGCCGATGGAAAGGAGTGAGGAAGACGGTTTGATAATCGAGAGGATTTTAATTCTCATCAGAAACGTACTCTACATTTCCGCTGATGTCGATGCCGAACGGCGGCCGGATAACGATGCCAGTGTTCACGATCAGGTACGATTTTTTTTTTTTCAAGTATTTAATGGAAACAAGATTAGATATTCTTTTATGACTTTCTTTAAATGAAACTAACCTAATCTTTGAGCCACAATAGACCCTTGCTGTCGCAGTGGAGGACCGCCAAACAGACCACTTTAAATAAAAATAGAACCTAACAACCCAACTTTGAACAAACAAAAACTATAATTGAATTTGTGTTCAGTATTCCGGCACCAGAGACTTTAAATAAAAATAGAACCTAACAACCCAACTTTGAACAAACAAAAACTATAATTGAATTTGTGTTCAGTATTCCGGCACCACAGACCCGTTTCTCACTTCAAGGTCCTCTTCAGTGTGGTCCCGGCCCAGTGCTGAGAAACAAAAACTAACTTAAATTTCACATAATTTCAACAACCCAACTTTAACCCATTAAGCGCCATTGGTGCATATACGCAACAGTATTAATTTTATGTTAATTTAATTATTACTAAATAAGTTAATTTGAGATATTATATTATTTGATTTGACTTGAAAGTGCATGAAGAAAAACTTAAATATTTTGTTATTTAAATATCTCGGTTATTACTCATTTAAAAAAAATGTTTTCAGTGTATTTTTAACTTCATAATATTTCAGTGTTTTATACGCGTGGCGCATGAAGTAAAATTTCGAGTTTAGAAAAGCCCCGTGAAAATTTGTCTCGGGTCGCTGCGCGACCCTCGACAAATTTTCACGGGGCTTTTCTAAACTCGAAATTTTACTTCATGCTTAGTCTGGGAGTGGAAATACTCGTTCTAAACTTCATATTGCACGTTTTTATACAAAATCGACGAATGCCTTACAGTTACAGCGTATACATTATGTATATTTAAAAGAACAATTCTCAGTATGTAATACAATAAGTCATTCGTAGAAATCATTAAAAGAAGTGTAGAATTTTATCTAAAATCAACTCTATAATTGCTCGGCAGTTAATCGGTAAACTAACTTAAATAGTTTCATAACCTCAAAAACCTAACCTAAAAAAATTGTAACTTCAGGTATTGTGGTCGCTGCACCAATCGGGCATACTCGACATGATACTCTACATGATGAGCTCGGAAAACGAGATGGCCTATTACATGCACATCCTGGAGATCCTCTCGTACATGTTGAGGGAGCAAAAGGCGTCGGAATTGGCGAACGCCGCCCTGGAGCGCAGTCAAACCGAGAAGATGCGCGACGAGGCCGAACTCCTCGCGATCAGACACCGGGAGACCAACGAAAGACAGAAGAAGTCGAAAATGTACACTAGCACAAGGTAAGTGGTTGAAATTAATGAAAAAGAAAAAAGGAAAAATAATATTTTCGTAAACACATTTTTATATTGGGCAAACCGGCAGATCATTTGAAACCAGAATGAAAGAACATAAAAAATCTGTTTTTTTTTTTTATATTCCCTATGGGGAATATTTGGATATTGGTTATTAAACCATTCCACCAGTTACCTTTTTTAGTGTGTTACTTAATCTAATCGTGTGAGGTATAAGGATGTTGACAGGGTTACACGCTTCACGTCAAGGTACCTATCATGACGACTTTATTTGACAAACAACATAAGGTCTCGGATTCAAAGGAAATTCCACATAGGCCCGAACACTAGGATAGAGATATACATATATTATAATAATTGATGATAACATTTAAATTTCATAATTTATGGAATTCAGATAATTGTATATTGATCTGAAAATGTTTGCATTATTACTTATTAAGAGAATTGCTGTCTAAAAGTATTGACCAGACTCATTGTCTGATCCTTCACTTCCATTATTTATTTTGCTTATAAATTGTTCAAATATTTTTTGAATATTATTTTTGAGATCATTTAATTTTTGCACCGATGTATCGGAGCCTTCGTTTGCTATTTTAAAGAAATCTTCTAAATTGTCGTTTAATGTTGACATTGTTTGTTTTGTAAATGGGCTACTTCTGTAAGGGTTGAAAATAAATTTCTTTGGTTTGGGCTCAGCAATCTCTGGAGATGTCACAGGATTTATTGGTTTTTGAACTGAGGTTGAGGCTGTTTTATTGCTAATCCCTTACCTTCCATTGTTTATTCTTGGCCTTTTAAGGATATTTGACCCGCTGGTCTCCTTTCAAGAACTCGCTAAACGCGGAAATTCAGTGTCGTAATCTAGTAGGGCGTAATAAGGGTTATAGTTTTGTAGGTTTGTATTTTGATAGGCATTTCCCATTAGTGTATTATTTTTTTTCATATTGGTTCTTTTGGTGTGTTCTGGACATTCTTTATTTAATGAATCTCTGGTCTTACAATGTGCGCATAGTACTGTAGAAGTATCTTTACATTCCCTACTATTGTGGTCCTGACCACAGTATCCGCATCTGGGAGCACTGCGACATTGCTTGCTTCCATGATTATATCTGAGACAGTTATAACATTGTAATACGGGAGCTGTGTAAGGTTCTACCATACAGCGTGTTCCATGGATGTATACACATTTAGGTAACACTTGTCCATCAAAGGTTACGATACATGTGCCAATATTCTCAAGTTCGCCTTCTTTATTCTTTTTCTGAATGCATCTTATTGAGGTAGCCCTGACAGAGCTCTTAATTTCAGATAGTATTTCTTGTTCACTTAGATTTTTATAGATGTTTCTTATAACTCCCCTTTTATTTACAAGAAATATTGGAATATATGCTTTCATATTATGAGTTTTAAATACTTTAAGATTTAAAATATTATTTGCGGATTTGCCTGAGGAAGCCTCTATTTTAATTCTATTTCTACCTGCCCTTGAGATATTAACTATGTGTCTGTTGATATCACTATGACAAGTAAATAACATTTTGCCAATTTGCATGGGGTGCATGTTACCAACGTTTTGATTCTCACTTCCTTCCACATAAATGAAATATGGACCCTTATCCGTTGCCTTGAAATTAACTTTTTCCCGATTTACTGAATGAACGAGTGAATTATCTAGTATTCACAAAACTTTGTAATGGGGTAATCGACCACTAATGATAGGCTAGTTGCTTAATCCAATTAATTTAATAATTTCCGAGCTTTCGGAGCTTTTTGGCTCCTTCTTCAGGGATTTCACTACAATAAAATGATACAAAAAATAAAAAAAAAATAAATAAAATGATACAAAAAATAAAAACCGTAATTTTACCGTTACTTCCCTCCGTGGTTTCTTATCTAGTATTGTTATCCTTTTTTTAATTATCCTTGGCGCGTCCGAATTGATCATTTCGTCCGCAGATGTTTGATTTTCGTTAACGCGAGTTTCGAGGTCATTATCAATGCGATGTATATTTTGGGGATTTGTATCAATATATCTACTTTCTTGTGAATTTAGGGTAACTTTGCTTTGCGAATTATTATAACTTGATTCGAATTGTTCGAATTCGTCATAAAGAACGCCGATTTTGTGATACTTATCGTTTGCCGGGGACGGGTCTACCGCCATTTCTTGATCAGTGGGACCGGGATCGTCTGGATTCCGGGGGCTCTTTGTGAGCCCCCGTTTGGAAGCTCATGTTGAGATCACTCACTAACGCGTATTTATAACTGAAATTGCGGTAAAACTACTTTTTTCTATGCTAATTTAACTTTTTAAGTCGGAGATGTTCACTACGATGCGCACGCTATGGCTCGCTCGGAAAGAATGAAAAATCTGTTTTAGATAATAAACCAACAACTGGCTTTTCCAAACATTGCACCGCATTCAATCACTTCTTTAATCCGCATAATTTTAAGACTTTGCATTCAGGTAATAAGGGATACACACTAAATCTAAAAGAAGGCCTGGAGATTAACAGTGCCATAAATTCCCATTTTAAAACCTAGTTAACGACAACGAGGAGATTTGGAATTCCCCAATTTTGACTTCGCTTATTACCTGAAAAATAAATATGTATATATTGTCTAGGTATATATACATATTTTTGTTTCAGGTAATAAGCGAAGTTAAAATTGGGGAATTCCAAATCTCCTCGTTGTCATTAACTATGTTTTAAAATGGGAATTTATGGCCTGTACATTCCTTTGAAAATGATCTAACAAACCGAAACTAGTCGGAATAAAGTTTTAACTTGTGAAACAATACCAAGTGTTTTTTATTTAAATAACTTTACATTTTTATATTATATTTTCATAACTTTTTTTTATTAATTATTTAGACACAGTCGTTTTGGTGGAACTTTCGTCGTAAAAGCCCTGAAATCGATAACCGACAACGAAATGATCTATCACAAGCCTTTGAACACAGTCAAGTCGATGAATCTAGATACGGAGAAGACGAAAATGAAGACGCCGAGGAATCGGCTGCCGATGCAGAGCGTCTCGACGGAACGCCGTTCGGCTTTCAGCATACGGTTGTTCCTGAAGGAATTCTGCGCGGAAATTTTGAACGGCGCTTACAACACTCTCATGCACCACACGAAGAACAAGCTGTCGAGGAGTCGAGCGCAGCAGAACGACGAATCGTATTATTTGTGGGCGTTGAGTTTTTTCATGGAGTTCAACCGGTGTCACAAGTTTGAGGTTAAGTTAGTCAGGTGGGTTTAATTTGTGGACTTCAAGCGCTGTCACAAGTTATCATTTTGATTTATTTTTTCCCTCTTCCTTTCGCACCCCTCTGGTGACCACCAACTTTCGTTGACCGAAAGAAAAATGGTCGAAATAAATATTAAATATTATTATTTTAGAGTACAAAATATATCATTATATGCGCGAAATGATTCCGCGTCCGGGCATATATGATATATTTTGGTTAGAGTTAAGGACGGGGTTTTATATATATTTATTAAATAAAACCGAAGGGGTTGATCTGATTTACCTAAAACTAATACCAAACGATGTGGAATATAAAGGCGCGTCGTTTGATCTACCTACCTAGCAACAATATCCATAAACAATTACGGGTAGAAACTTAATAAATAATATAAACAAAGGGGATGTATAAGTTTTATGCCTGGATTTAGTAAAATACTAACTGAAAGTTAATGAAATTTCGTCCAAGCATAAAGGGGGGTAAGGTAATTGTTTATGGATAATTGTTGCTATCCATAATTGACAAATTACATAGGGGCAGCTCATGTTTGGATCCGCTCAACGGTAACGTATGTGGTTCGTGTGTGGTACTGTTCGAACCGGGTTACTCTCGGCTATCCAATGATATGTGTCTCGTTCGCGTATGTGGATTATTTCGCGGACCATGTAGGGGAGTTTTCATATGCCTCGGGTTCGGCGGTTTATTGGCCTCCGACGTCGTGCCCGATTCTTTTGTTCGGGGCACGTACGGAACGCTCGTTCGCTCAGCCTGGTCGCAGGTAACGGCGTCATATCGCAGATGTGGCGAACTTGGGGATAACCGGGAATTTTGTCCACTCTTGGCTGAGTGGTTAGTTTGGGATAGCCGAAAGGAGTTTCATCTCTAGGCGATCAAATTGAGCTGCCCGATGTGTGGGGGCGCTTGACTTATCTGACGACGTTTCACTAGGCAACCTAACGTAATCCTAAATGCTATATCTATCAATGTATGGCGCGAACTTTACTCATTTGGAAAGTAAAAGAGAATGAAGCAATATTAAATACTGAAAAAAAAGGTTTAAGTGAATTGGGGCCGTTGTTCCGAATATTAAAATATGTAACAAAATAACGCGCGTGGTTACGTTGCAGCTGAAATATTGCTGAATGAACAAGTTGACGGCGCTTACGGAAAAGCGCCGGTAACAGAGTAATTATCTAAAAATTTAAATAACAAAATATTTACATATTTTTCGTTCATTTTTAAGTCAGGTCAAATAATATAATATATGAAATTAACTTATTTAGTAATTAATTAACAAAAAAATTAATGATGTTCCGTGTATCCATCAATGGCGCTTAATGGGTTAAATATTCATCGCTACATTTACTTTTGTTAATTTTTTTTTTTATCTTTTTCCTTTCTACCGTTAGGTGTAAGTACTTTTGTTAATTATAAAATGAAATATTTTCCTCTAGTGAAACGATGTCGGTGAATTCCTTCCACTACGTCCAGCAACAGCTCGAGAAATACTACGACATGATCACGTCCGATAAAAAAAACCTCCGCCAGTGGTCCCGACGTTTACACATCGCCCTTCTATCGTACCGCGAGCTTCTGATGACTCTCGCCGCGATGGACAAATCGCCCGACCCGCAAATCCGTAACTCCTCGAAGGTTATAAAAAGCAACGTGTTTTACATCGTGGAATACCGGGAGTTGATCTTGACCCTCTTGGTGAATTACGACGAGCTGAAGATGTCGAAGAGCTACTTGAAGGACCTGCTGGAGACGCAGCACGTGTTCTTGAAGATGCTGGAGGGTTTCTGCGGGGGGAAGGAGAACAGCGTGGTTGTTCAAGCGAATAAGATGAGGAGGCAGCAGCGGAAGAGGAGGAAGAGAGTTGAGAAAGGTGCGGATTGTATTATAGACAGAAATACAGGAAATTTCCTTGTTTTTAATTAAATGTCCGTCATATAACCCAACCTATAAGTTTGACATCTAATTAGATCTCTGTGCCACTAATATTTAATCTAACCTATCTGTCTAACATGTAACCTAAGTTAACCTATGTGGCGGCCCTAGCTAAATTTGTAGGTGGTGCGAGATCTCATGGTGGCGCCTTTTTACATACCATGACGGCGCTCGGTGCTCTTGCACCGCCCTAAGGCCGCCACTCTGTGTCTGATATATAAGCTAACATAATCTATGGTCACATTCAGCAGAACTAACCGCCTCTGACCGGTGACCAAATTAGTAACTATCTGCGAAATATAAAAATGTACAAGATTCATCGACTACTAAATTATCTAATAGAATTCATTTGCTGTAGATTTATCTTGTTTTGACCAAAATATATCGATTTGAACGTCGCCAGGTGGTGACCGGATGTCACCACCGAATGTGTCTGATGTCACCACCAAATGTGTCTGATGTCTAACCTAACATATGCATCTGTCATTCTAAGCTAACTTATGTGTCTGGTATATAACCTAATATAATCTATGTTTCTGATGTCTAACCTAACATATGCATCTGTCATTTAACCTAACCTATATATTTTTAATTTTTTAAATGTAGAAGCGGACAAGGGTAAGGAAAATGTAAATTGTCTGGTATATAACCTAACATAATCTATCTGATGACCTAACAATCTATGTGTCTGATATCTAACCTAACATATGCATCTGTCAGCTAACCTAACTTATCTGTTTTTGTTCTTTAAATATAGAAGAGGAGAAGGGTAAGGAAAATTTAAACCTTGAGGAAATGTGGGACGAAGCAGCCCCGCAAATATCAGTCGTCCTAGAAAGTAACTTCGGGATATCAGAGAGTGCCGTTCCGTTCGACGCGGCTTCCGAAGTTCCAATCGATGATCAAAAGTACGTCTATTAAACTTTAAGGACCACTTTGCTATTATCTGGATAGAAAAAGAAGCACTGAGAGTCCAAATATTCGGGGGCGCTTTTATTGCTGACATTTTTTTTTTGCATAAAGTCACTCGGCCTTTTCAATTTCAGACGTGATGCTATGATTAACGTGCAGAGGAAGTTGCGAAACTTTGAGTTTGAGAATGCAATTGGACTGTTAAGAGCTTCAAGGTAAGCTTACCTGAGTATCTTTCATTTGATCCAAGCGATAAAACTTAGATTTAAAGTTACCTAAACGCAATTTACAATAAACCATTTAAGGAGTAAATAAAGCAAGAACATTGTGAACAAATATATTATTTAGATTTCTTGACTTTGTGACATTTTTTATTTAGGGAAGTGTGGCCGGATGGTGATTTTGGTCCTGGGAACATGTCACCTGAAGAAGAATTCTCATCTTTGAAGGATATATTCGTCGCAGATTTAGGCGGTAAGTCTATTTTTATATTCTTAACTACGTTATGAAATTCACAATAATGTATTGAAAACAATTTGTCAGTAAATAACGAAACTGTTAAAAATCTGATATGCCAAAAATATAATTTATTCAGATTCTTAACACGTTAACTCCAATATCGGTCGCCCGGGACCGGTGCTGATTTTTGTTGTGGTGCAGGGCCATATTTATGAAAACTTTTATGCCTTGCGGAAATTTCCTCAATATATCTTTTAATCATCGAGTGAAACAACTGCAAAGATAAATACTAACATATATTAGTAAAAAATAGATATCGTAGGCCGTACAGTATTTGCGTAAAACAAATAAACAAAGTTATAAAATTATTTAATTACCGGTCCTCAGGGATCGGTAAACCACACCAACCCAGTTGTCTAATTTCACTGCTGCTGTGAACACGTTAATTTAGGTACTCTGTTAATCTAATGTTTACATAACCTTAACAACCCAACATAACCTCAACAACCCAGCTTCGAACAAACATAAACTAGCTTAAATTTTACATAACCTCAAAAACCTAACTTAATAAATGTAACTACAGGTATCGTATGGTAAATTAAAAAAAATCTATGGAAAGTGCTATGGAAAATATTCTATGTTGGCAACTCTGAAAATATACATTATATTTATTGTGTCTGACGTTTTATATGTCAATTTCTGAAGTGTGTAGCCAACTTAAATTTGATTAAATCATGGCACAATAGAGGTTTTTTTTTATTGAACATATGATATGGTGGAATTTTTATTTAACATCTGACAGATTTTTAACAGAGAGGAACATTGTTAAG
The DNA here is from genome assembly GCA_932526585.2 of Philonthus cognatus. Taxonomy (NCBI): domain Eukaryota; kingdom Metazoa; phylum Arthropoda; class Insecta; order Coleoptera; family Staphylinidae; genus Philonthus; species Philonthus cognatus. The sequence continues at coordinate 7,361,279 of OW052251.1, forward strand.
CATCTGTCAGATGTCAGATAAAAAGTATCCTATTTAATTAAGTCTGACTAACGTTGTATATTTTTTTTCTGTTACAGAGAACGATATTCAAAAAACACAGATGCCAACTAATATTGATGAAGATGAATACGATGAAGAAGGTATAATTTTTTATTCTTTATTATTGCTACCACAAAAAAGTGTTTATACTTGTTAATACAGGGTGTTTGAAAAATAACTCTCTAGTTTTTAGTATAAATTGAATGTTGAAATGAATGAAAAACTACATCAACGAGTACATACAAGAAAAGAGAGTACTTTCAAGTTTTGTTTTAACATTAATGGACTTCAACGTGGGATCAATTTGTTGCCCCATATCTCCCACCCTGGCTACGGCCTTGCCCACATCCTAACCATAGTCTCTCCTTCTTTACTCGATCTCCAGTTCTCCCATAAACATTGGCTCTTCTTGATAACTTGTTAAAATAGATACTTACTTCTTTATTTTTGATTATACTTAATTATGGTAAAAAATTCTGATGCAGATGATGAAGAAGATGAAGCCGAAAGGAGCCTCCAAATCATGGAGACCGACTTGAAATTTATGGATTTCGCCAAGCGGCTGCTCCATCCGAAAGTCGTGAAAGCCTGCGGTCTGGCCCTCAAGGAATTCGAGAAAAACAGCGCCCTGACGAATCATTGTATCGTGAAACTTCTACACCGAATTGCCGTCGACTGCAAAATGCCCGTCATGCTGTTCCAATTGTCGATACTCTCAACATTCCAGCAATTGTTCGAAGCTGACAGCTGTCCACAATTCGAGGTTTGTAATAAACAATGAAATTCAATAATAAAACATAAGATAAAATTGGAATAAATATAATTATTTGTCGATCGATTTCTCTATGTTAAAACACGTTTTTTTTTTTCAAAAATAGAAAAACATGTATATGGCATTAGTATTAGTAGTAATCCACAATAGATGTGCAAAGATCGTGGTGGTACAGGCCAAGAGGCCACCCCTACAAATATCCAAATATGGCATTAGTAATGCGATAAATATATCAGATTTTTCACTTATACAGGTAACTTTTCTTTCTAACTGTTCAGGCATTCCTAGTTTTTATGAAAGCGTTAAATTTGAAACTTCTAGTGAGTGTTTCCACTCCCAGATTAAGCATGAAGTAAATTTTCGAGTTTAGAAAAGCCTGAACATTTGGTTTGGTCGCGTTAATTATAATCATTAACCTGTTTTTCCCGAATTATTATTTTTAATAAGTACATAACGCAAACAAACTCCTACGACCACACGTTTTTTTATAATTCGGAAAAAACTAGAGTTCCATTTTTGTAACACCGAAAAAAACGGGTTAAGGATAAATCAATGTTATTTATCTTTATTTTAATTATTTGTTGTCGTTGTTTTAAAATATATAGATGCACTATGCTTGTATCATATGTTCAATAAAATAAAACCTCTAGAGTGCTATGGAAAATATTGTAGGGTGGCTACTCTGAAGTTTTATATTATAATTATCATGTCTAACATTTTATGTGTTAGTAATTAAATCGTGGCAATCTAGAGGTTTTTTTTTATTGAATATTTTTGTTCATCTTTTTATTTGTCTTAATTTTGTAAAGGAGTTAATGAAATTCGCAAAGTTCGTAATGCGGCACTTCGTGAAAGTGGCTTTCAAAAATGAGCACCTCTTTCTCGAGACCCTCTTTTGGAAGTCGAGCAGGGATGCGTTCGAGGTCGAAGAGGGCTACGACCAGTACCAGTCGGGGTGAGTATATGAAACATATGGCAGCCTCATTAACAGACATTAAAAGACAGCTTTAGCACTCCACTAAGCATGTTAAATGATGCTTAGATTTAAGCAAACATTTGATTGATCATTCGTACAATCTTTCAAGCAATTATTTGTGTAATCTTTGAAGCAATTATTCAAGAAATCTCTCGAGAAATCGTTCAAGCAATCATTCGAGAAATCTCTCGAGCAATTGATTCGACTGATCTCCGGAATATCTCGAGATGTTTGATTATTTTGATAATCAAACAAACCGATTATTCTCATTCGAATGATTCAATCACTTGCATACACCCTTTTAACTATTTAGAAGATTTAATCTACAGGGTGGTTCTGGTTCTTTAGGCCCATTGTGCGTGGCTAAAAAATCCAAATATTTTCAGCCGTAATATAACGAGTGGCATGATTATTATCGATGATATTTTGGAGTTGAAACCCAGCTGCAGATTCAACGAGTGCGCAGCACGAGTTGAATGTGCTGCTTCGGTTTCAACGACAAAATATCATCGATAATTAATCATATCACGAGCTATATTTAGTAAGAGAATATAACAAATAAAAAAATGCGAGTCCCTCAACATTATCGACAGCTGTGATATTGTTGTTTCCCTGTTGATTGTGAATTTTTAAACCGCACAAAAGTTCGTAAATTGCTGCCACTGCGATTCTTTGTTTTTGAAGGTGTTTTTCGGCGTCGCACTTTTCACTTCTCTATTAATATCACTGCACGAAACTTTACCTCAGCGATTTTCGTCCATTTTGACGTTTCGAATGACAGGACAACTTATCACCGCTACTTTTGTTTCTTATCATCGCGGTGATAGACATGTACCTACGGCTTTCCTTGCATCTCAATGTTTGAAAATTCGTTCTAGTAGGCTATGAGTTGTATTCTCAGCCATAATACAACGAGTGGTAAGATTATTACCGATGATATTTTGAAGTTGAAACCGAGCTGCAGATTCAACGAGTCCGTAGGACGAGTTGAATGTGCTGCTTCGGTTTTAACGACTAAATATCATCTGGTATTAATCGTACCACAAGTTATATTTAGTGAGAGAATATAACGAATAAAATGTTATAATCTTATCTGAAACTTCCTAGCGGCACAAAACTCAGAAAATTGTCGCCATTGCGGCTCTCTATTTCGCACTGTGTTTTTCGGTATCGTATTTTTCACTACTTCACTTATATTGCTGCTAGAAGCCGTACCAAAACGATTTCCAACGTCCATTTCAATATTTGGAATTCTGACGTCTAACCACTTTGACGTTTAAAAAACAATTTATGACCACAACAAACTTATCATTGCGATGATTTTTTATCATCGCTGCGATACACATACTGCTACGTATGTACTTGCATCTGATTGGCTGAAAATACATTCTAGTAGGCTATGAGTTGTATTCTCAGAATTATTTCACAACTATAAATAAAATATTTCTCTTCTAAATACATTTTTAGTTCTGCGGCGGCAGCCAGAGCCTGGACGGAATTGGAGGAGGAGGAATTGAGAACTTTGTACACCGAACACCAAGAAAAGTGCTTGGAAGACGGTAATTTACCAAATTATCTCGTTTTTTTAGTGTAGATTAACAAAAGTCGGGGTTTTCTAGATGTCGTCGATTGGGTTTCGGAGAATTTAATCAACACGAAAAGCCGCAAGGCCGTGCTGAAGAAAATGCGAGAAATGGATCTGTTGGATAATTACAAAGGAAGAAAATCACAAAAGAGCGGCCTAGGAAGGGCCCCGAAACAATGGGGAATCGAAGAGGAGTCGCAACTGCGGGAACTTTACGAGGAGTTTAAAGATGCCGTGGGTGAGTTTAAAAAAATGGTATATTGTAAAAGGTGATCCAAGTAGAGATACTTTTTTCAATAGCCTCTTTTTGACAGATCACGTGTGAGTCGTGTCATGCTGTCATGTTATTTTTGTTTAGTATTGTTTGGCATTTCATAATGGAAAGACTTACGCCTGAACAACGTTTACAAATCGTTCAACTTTATTACAACTTTATTACGAAAAGTCACGTTCTGTGAGGAATGTGTTTCGTGCGCTTCGCATAACTTATGGTCAACATAATCGGCCTACTGAGCGTACTATTCGCAACATTTTGAGACCCAGCATTCATTATTGGATAATATTCGACCGAATAGATCACGTCCAGCACGCTGTGAATAAAATATAGCGGTCGTAGCTGAGAGTGTACACGAAGACCGTGGAGAGTCGATTCGGCGCCGTTCGCAGCAACTCGGACTGACGTATGGAACGACTTGGCGCATTTTACGTCGAGATCTTAAATTGAAAGCGTACAAAATACAGCTTGTGCAACAACTGAAGCCGCTCGACCTGCCTAAGCGACATCGCTTCGCTCTATGGGCTCTTGAAAAGTTCCAAGAAGATCCGACGTTTTTGAGGCAAATTTTGTTTAGCGATGAGGCTCATTTCTGGCTCAATGGGTATGTAAACAAACAAAATTGCCGCATTTGGGACGAATAGCAACCTGAAGAGATTCAAGAACTGCCACTTCATGAAGAAAAAAACAACGGTTTGGTGTGGTTTGTGGGCCGGTAGAATCATCGGTCCATATTTCCATTGAATAAGTAGTATAAGAAGCGAAACTGTATGGATAATAACGTGCTCATGAAAACTATATACAACCACCCTTGCACGCCTTATACGTCTCAGTCAGCTGAGACACCACTCATATGAACGACGTATTATAGAACTAACTGTGCAGTTGTGCTCGTTATGCTCTCCTGATACTTGCTTCGAATGTAACGTGGCGCACAAAGATTGCTTGTTCATCGCGCTGCTTTTTTATGCCTATTTTGTATGTCTCTTGATAGTGGCCGTATTCGTTGCAGTAATAAGAAAACGGCCACTTTTAGTTATATATTATCTTTTTTTTTATCGTGGGCCATAGTAGTTTACATGCTAAAAATTATACCTTGTGTTAATGTATTTTATCATATATATCCTTGAACTTATTAAACAATATTGAATGTGTTCCTGTTATTAAATTATTAACTCTTGTCCAATTGTTTATAGTTCTAATTGACGGCAAATTGAATTTTGACTTTTTTATCATGAATTTATAGAGTGTTGGTGATTTGTAGTAGTACGAAAGAGCCATTTGTTTTTCTTTGAATGTATATGCGGCTCTCGATTTATGTGAAGTTAACATATTTACAAACGTGTTGGTATCTGACGATTTCTTCAGTAACTGTTTTTGTAATTTGTTTGCCGATGACATGAGTAATAATATCTTTTTCAGTCTATAATTTTTCATTGATTGATTGTCTTTTTTCGGGGGGAGACTTTATTTGAATATTATATATATCGGTTGAAGAACCTTGCGACAACTCCGGTGATGGTGGTGGTGGTGTCAATATGCGAATTTCATTTGGTATATTTTCCTAAAAAATGATTTCGAGATGTAAAATAGAATAAATGTGATTGATTACATTCTTTCAAACATAGGTGGGCGACATATTTATTATAGAGCGTGGTTCCGGATTATTGCCCGTCTAGAAAAACACTGGGGTATTCCGTGAGTGAAATATTAAATTTAACATACATACTCAACCAATATAAATGATAGACATTTGAGTTTTGGGATGTATACCGGGTGTTGAACTGTAAAGCGGACCATAGGGATTTACATGTCAAATTTGAAATGTGTTAATATTGGCTCCCCTAATTATTTGACAGTACCGGTCTTATTACATTATTTTTAAAGCGTATTAAGCTGATATCTGGCTGGTAATGATACAGCTGCTCTCATTTCCCCATCTACTGTTTGTGATAATTGAAATGTTAATATTGAGAACCGCCTTACATGACACTAAGAGGGTTTCCTGGATATTGATTTGTTGAGGAGGAGTGTAGCCTCGCACTGTTCTTTGCTAGCTCATCCGCTGTATTGTTACCTAGGCTGTTGCTGTGGTCTGGAACCCAGATAAGCTGAGCTGCCAATTCATTCAATGCCTTCCGGCAGTCAGATACAACTTTCGAGGTGCTGCATATACCTGTTAGAGCCTTAATCGCAGCCTGGCTGTCGGTATGTATATGATCCTGATCAGGAGAGGTCACAGTATCCTTTAGGCAGTCTGCAGCTGTCTTAATAGTCATTAACACATTGTTGTGTATTTTGCATAAATAAATAATTATTATTATTATCACTTCCGCACTACATTGGTTCGGCAGTCTGAAGGAGATGCGGAGGAGCAGGTCCTCACAGCAAACCCTACCCCTTGCCTTAGTATCACACTTAGATCTGTCCATGAAGACGTTGGTGAACCTCTGTCCGGCAACATGTCCTCTTCCCAATCCAACATAGTGGATATTTGGGGAGAGACTTGGTAATTTATTCAATAATTTAAGAAAAGTACTTACCGAGAAAATTGCCAAAAAACTTTACAATTATTTTGAATTTAAACAAAGGTTTGCAATGAAATCATATTCACAGATATTCCAAGTGTCGGATATCTGTGATGTCAATCAAAAAATATCAAGTTGCTATGGAGTAGTTGAAATGCTATTTACACGGAAGTCTACTAATAATTGGTTACATTTTCTTATACAAATAAGCGAGATAGTGCAGCTCGAAAAACGGGCACCCTGTATATTTTGAAACAATACAACAGATAATTGTCAATACCCCTCCCCCCGTAAATTGCTCTCTGGATCCGTCACTGTGATCACCCATAGAGCAGCTCTAAAAACGGACACCTTAAGATTTTTTTTCGCGAATCCCTGCCATTAATTAAGCCTATTATTAAATATGTTTTGGGCACTACAAGCGGTAAACCACCCCCCCCCCCCTTTTTTTTTTTTCTTACGTCTATTTTGTCTCGCACTCGCCGGTCCTGAATATTAAAAACTCACCATCTCCACAGTAGAAATTTCATTTTCGTTTATTGGTAATTTTCCATAGCACTTTCTTATTGGCAACTTCAATTTAAATACGTTTTCTTCTGAAGTTGAAGGGATTTCGCGGAAGTCAAACGGTACAGCTGTCTTAGAAACATTTTTCCTAGCACCATTTTTCATGATATATTTTGAAGCGAAATGTTTTTCGCGTATAACACTCTTATGCAGTTTATTGTTTTTTTAACTGTGATATGTTTATATTACCGCTATTCTCAATCCATATTTTTTGTCTACTTTCATCTTTTTTTGGAAATTTAAAGAATGACATTTCTGGATTTTTGTGTCTGTTTATATGACAATTAATATAAACGCAATTATTACGTTTTACATTCATTTTGAACACTATTAAAAGAATCGCCGGCCGTCAGCTTGTTCACGCACACTCATCAGCCAAAACCAATGATCTACCCCCTCACTTCCCCGGGACGTCCGCACCTACTTCCTAACCGCTGTGCTGAGTACCAGGAGCGCATAAATATCTCGCGGTCTTCAACTTCTACACAAACTAGATATCTGTAAGATTTTAAATAGTGTAGTTCAGTTGACCGCCTACTTGGTGTCGACGCCAGAGCTGGACAATTTTGGGGGTCACGTTTTTAATGCATTGTGTTTCCTATCTTATATATTATTTAATCAATGATATTTCTTTAAAAATGATGCCGGTGCGAACGTGGCGACCGTTATCGTGCCATGATAACCGGCTATTTGTTGCCTGAAATTGAAGCTCGTAATCTCGGCGACATTTGGTTTCAGCAAGACGGCACCACTTCCCACACATCGCATCAATCAATGGATTTATTGAGAGAACATTTCAGTGAGCACATAATTTCACGTTTTGGGCCGGTCGATTGGCCACCAAGATCGTGTGATATCACACTGTTAGACTTTTTCCTGTGGGGATATGTAAAGTCTAAAGTTTATGCGGACAAACCCGCTTCGATTCAGGCCTTGGAGGAAAACATCACGCGTGTCATTCGCCAGTTACCAGTCGAAATGCTCGAACGAGTCATCGAAAATTGGACTCAACGGATGGACCGTCTGCGACGTAGCAACGGCCAACATATGATAGACATCATCTTCAAAAAATAAATTCCAAAGAATGTTCTTTCAAATGATAATAAACATTCTCCAATAAATTTGAATTTTCTGTGTTTTTTTTCTTTAAAAAAGTAGGAACCTCGAAATGGATCACCCAGTACAACGAGCATATAATCACGAGAACGATGTTTGTGGAACGAGCCGTAGGCGAGTGGAGCAAGTCGTTCGAGAGATTAGTAGCCATTATATGTGAGTTATAGATTGCGAAAACTTTGCACTTTGCACGTGGATCGCATGATGAAAAGTGCGATTCTTTTCGCAATCTATAACTCACATATAATGGCTATTAATCACTCGAACGACTTGCTCCAGTTGTCTACGGCTAATTCCGCAAAGATCGTGCGATCCAACCAAGAATTGGCAATTTCATTTATACTTATATTTTATGCGAGTGGAGCAAGTCGTTCCAGTGATTAATAGCCATTATATGGGAGTTATAGATTGCGAAAACAATCGCACTTTGCACGTGGATCGCACGATGAAAAAAGCGATTCTTTTCGCAATCTATAACTCACATATAATGGCTATTAATCACTCAAACGACTTGCTCCAGTCGCCTACGGCTAGTTCCCCAAACATCGTGCGATCCAACCAAGAATTGGCAATTTCATTTATACTTATATTTTATGCGAGTAGAGCAAGTCGTTCCAGTGATTAATAGCCATTATATTCTGTAATTCTGTAATTAACCAATAGCAAGCCGTATACCGATGAAGCTATTGTTTCTTATATGCGAGTTATAGATTGCGAAAAGAATCGCACTTTGCACGTGGATTGCACGATAAAAAGTGCGATACTTTTCGCAATCTATAACTTACATACAGAGAGTTTTATGTAACACCGAACATTTTCATAACGAGAATTTTTCTTTCAAGTATCCATATGCATACGTTGCACATTCTTCGATGCTTGGTTTATTAGAAGAATTTAATTTGAAGCTTTAAGCGAGTGTTTTCCACTCCCAGGCTAAGCATGAAGTAAAATTTCGAGTTTAGAAAAGCCTGAAAATTTGGTTTGGTCGCGTAACGCGAAGCGCGGAGCGGCCAAACCAAATTTTCAGGCTTTTCTAAACTCGAAATTTTACTCCATGCGCCACCGGTACAAAACACTGACATATTACGAAGTTTAAAACACACCGCTAAACTTTACATTGAATCAGTGTTTTGTACCGGTGGCGCATGAAGTAAAATTTCGAGTTTAGAAAAGCCTGAAAATTTGGTTTGGCCGCTCCGCGCTTCGCGCTACGCGACCAAACCAAATTTTCAGGCTTTTCTAAACTCGAAATTTTACTTCATGCTTAGCCTGGGAGTGGAAAACACTCGCTTAAAGCTTCAAATTGGATTCTTTTAATAATATGGATACTTCAAAGAAAAAATCTCGTTATGAAAATGTTCGGTGTTACATAAAACTCTCTGTATAATGGCTATTAATCACGAACGACTTGCTCCAGTCGCCTACGGCTCGTTTTGCAAACATCGTGCAATCTAACCAAGAACTGGCAATTTTATGAAAATGTTCGGTGTTACATAAAACTCTGTATGATGGCTATTAATCACTCGAACGACTTGCTCTAGTCGCCTACGGCTCGTTCTGCAAACATCGTGCGATCTAACCAAGAACTGGCAATTTTATTTATACTTATATTTTATTTTTATTTATGTAGATCCTTTGGGTTGCATAATAGATAGACTGGATGTGCGCCGGCCGAAGAACAGAATCATCGAGAAGATGCTGGTGATGGGATTAGTTCAAGATCGGAAAGAGCTGCGCAAAAAGCGCGCCAAGAAGTCACAGGGACACAAAGACGGTGAGTAATTTTGTTTCGATCCAAAAGGAACAGTCGTAATTAGTCGAAATCAACGAAAGAAATTAAATCATTAAAAAGACTGTCATGAAAAATATTATTAAGATTTTTACGACTTACTCAAAAATAATTTAGGATCGGAATCAGATATAAGTGATGACGGCTCAGACGGTGATTCAAGAACGCCGATCAAGATTAGCTCGAAGCCAACGCAGAAAAAACCGAGGAAATCGAAAGTGAAGCCGAAAGCGAAAGTTTCATCTGGACAGTTGGCTAAAATGCTCATCCAATTAGTTAATTCTGGTGAGTACATAATTGCAATAAAACAAATTGATCTAAATTCAGTATAAGATCAATAGATGGTTCTAACTACTGACATTTTCTGGATGGTTTGTTCTTACCTGTGCACTAATTAAAGTAACATTTACCAATAGGGTCGGAAAATGATGACGTCAAAAATGAGTGGAAAATTTAAGCGTGAGTCATACTTCGAAAACACTGTCTAAATATTGGCTGTATTGACAACGTACATAAGGGCGAGAATAAAATAGGAAGGCTAGAGAGGTGTGGGAAAAGCGGGGGAAGTGGATGGGGTCCAATGTAAGAGTGGCGTGTAAATAATGGGATGCGTGTGTGAGGTTAACACTGACCTCTGTATGGGGTGGAAGTATGGGGGACGAGAGGGTATGGGTGTATGGAGAGGGAGCAGTTGTGGTTCTTGAAGCATATGTTGGGGCTGGAAAGGTCGACACCTGGATACATACTGCTGCAGGAAACGAATAGAAAGAAAATAGAGTGTGAGGAAATGGTGAGAATGGCTAGGTATGAGATGAAGTTATGGGACCTGGAGGAAGAGAGATTGGTGAAGGCGGCGTGGGTGGCGTGCGTGAATGGGAGAGAGGGTAGATGGAGGAGCGAGAGAAGGAGAATGTATGAGAGGGTGGGTTTGTCAGAGACGAAGGTGATGGAGTGGCTGGGGAATGGGGTAAAGGTGGATGCGTGGGTGAAAGAGAAGGAGGTGGAAGCACAGGAAAGACAGGGGTGTATAGGGAGGAGTGAATACGATAGGTACGGGAGGTGGCAGGTGCATAGGAGAATGCCGAGGTATTTGGTGGAGGGGGGATGGAGTAGAGGGGAAAGAGTGGTGCTGGCGAGGGCGAGGTGTGGGTCAGGGGAGAGAGGAAGGAAGGTGTGGATGGGGGAAGAGTATGGGAGGTGTGTAATGTGTGAGCGGGGGAGGGATACTGGAGTCATTTGGCGGAGGAGTGCGAGGGGGTGAAGGAGGAATCGGTGGGAATAAGAGGGAATGGATGAGAGAGGATGGGGCCGGGGTAAGGATGCTGGAGAAGTTGGGGGAAGAGAGAGAAAGCAGAAGGAAGAGAGGGGGCAGCGAATAGTGTAGATGTAATGTATTATACCAATAAAGGTCTTTTTTTTCTTTTTTTTAAATAGGTTATGTTTGGAGGCTTACTGTACCTAACTTTTACATATTTAAGAATTCAATTGCTCTGATTTGCTAAATATAATGCATTATCCAATGGAAAGAACACAATCACGGAAATATGTTTTAAATTGAAAATGAAAAATATACGGTACTTTCGTCCGACCCTATTATAAGTACAGAAATTTTGATTGTTTTTTCAAGTACTATATTGCTTTTATTTTATATATAAGGTTTAAATGATGCACTCGAATGGATTATGGAAAGCATGCAAGACGCCGCGGAAGATTTCGAAAACAGTCCAGACGATGAAGAGAAAATACCTCTCGTGCCTATTTTGGAGTGCGCCTTGACCGCGATGGAAAACGAGGCAGTTTTAAAACTGCTGAGGGCCTTCGGAATCCAAGAACCGATGGACGAACAAGTCAGTAATTCTTGAAGAAAGTCAAGAACAATACAGATAATAAATTACATTTTTGGAAGTTGCAAATAATTTCAGCTATGTAAAATGATTCAAGTAATTTTTTCTATAAAATTCATAGAAATGCCGGGTCGTTAATTAAGACGTTTAACGTTTAGTGATTATCGTTTAGTGTTTAACGTTTGAAGAAAGCAGTCGTAAAACAGTACTTTTATAACCGTTTATACAGGCAGGGCAGGTGGTGGCCGAGCGGTAACGTCGCCGGGCTGTATCGCTCGGCGAGCCACAAGTTCGGGTTCGATTCCTGTGCACGGGGAGACTTTATTTGAAAAATAATGTCTCGTCGTGACCCTGGGTGTGGTATGAATGTGTGTGATTGTCCGAATGATTGGGGCAGCAATAAGCCACCTAGGCTGCAGTGCATCTGGATCCGAAAGGAAGACGGCCCCCACAGAAAAAAAAAACCGTTTATACAAGGCTATGGGGGTTCAAACTAGTGATGGGCAAGATCGATCAAAAAAGATCGACTTATCGATCCTTGCAAGTGATCGATCCGCTCGATCTCTTTGAGCGGATCGATCTTTTCGATCGGATCGATCTTTTCGATCGGATCGATCTTTTCGATCGGATCGATCTTTACGATCGGATCGATCTTTACGATCGGATCGATCTGTTCGATCGGATCGATCATTTCAGACCGCTCGATCGGCTTGATCTTTTCGACGACTCGATCTTTTCGGACGGCTCTATCTTTTCGAGCGACTCGATCTTGGGGGCGGTTCGATCTGTGCGAACGGGTCGTGCTGATCGATGTGATCAATCGGCTCGATCAGATTGGTCATATCGATCGGCACAAGTGGATTGATCAGGTTGTGCGGCTCGAGCAATGATCTTTTTGAGCGGATCGATCATTGAACGATCACACTATTTTTGTATTCTGTTTTGCGCAAAGTGAGACAGCATTTATTAAAAAAAGGATATAGGCAGGGTTTTGGCAGGGCCGAGAAAAAATTACTAATGAGCCGGTTATTTTTCCCGGGCTAGTCTCACACTTTATATGCGAGCATGCTATTATATTATAGAGATTTTAATAAAAATTTATAATATTTCATTTCATATTAGCTATTTATATATTTAGTAAATACATAAATAGCTAATATGAAATGAAGTATCATAAATCTTTATTAAAATTAATACTAGGGATGGGCAAGATCGATCAAAAAAGATCGACTGATCGATCCTTGCAAGTTCGAAAAGATCGAGCCGCTCAAAAAGATCGAGCGGCTCGATCTTTTCGATCGGATCGATCTTTTCGATCGGCTCGTTCTTTCTGATCAGATCGATCGGATCGAGCGGCTCGATACTTCAACTGATCGATCATTGCTTGATCGATCTTTGCAATGATCGATCTTGCCCATCACTAGTTCAAACTCCCCTCCTCGAAATTTTCCAAATGTTAAATTTTTGTACGTAAAAGCGGCCTTGAGAGAACACAAACAACCAGCAACCCCCTCCAAATTTGTATACCCCCCTCCAGAAATTTGTACACCCCACCCGAAATTTGTATACCCTCCCGAAATTTGTATATCCCCCCGAAGTTGGATGGAGTGGACATTTGAGCAACCATTTGATTGATCATTCGTGCGATCTTTCAAGCAATTATTTGTGTAATTTTTGAAGCAATCATTCAAGAGATCTTTTGAGAAATCGTTCGAGCAATCTCTTCAGCAATCATTCGAGAAATCTCTCGAGCAATTCATTCGAGTGATCTCCAGGATATCTCGAGATGTTTGATTATTTTGACGATCAAACGAATCGATTATTCTCGTTCGAATGATGAATGATCCCCTCTCCCGAAATTTGTATACTCCACCCGTGTGTTTGCTCAGTGGAAGAATTTTAGGTTATGTGTCTGCGTGTCGATGTTGCCAACCATTTCATCGTAAGACTTTTCTTAGCTTGAAACTTTACTTCATGCTTAATCTAGGAGTGGAAACACTCGTTAAAAACTTCAAATATCTCAAAATTTACAAATAGGCATATCTAGACTTAAAAGAAAAATTCCCTGAGTTGTTGTTTTTAACTAAGGTTGGTTTGTAAATATCCGTTTTAAAGACCCATAAGTCGAAAGACTATTTTAGAAAAATGTCTGGCCATTTGTTTACTTAAAATCTATGTTTTTTAGGTATATAAATAAATATCGTAAAGTTAAAAATATACTGCTTCAGCAGCATTGTGAAGCAGTATATTTTGAACTTCACTTAGAATCAGTGTTTTATACGCGTGGCACATGAAGTAAAATTTCGAGTTTAGAAAAGCCTGAAAATTTGGTTTGGTCGCTTAGCGCTGCGCGACCAAACCAAATTTTCAGGAAATTGTATATAAGTAATTTTTTCTATAAAATTCATACAAATGCCGGGTTATTAATTGAGACGTTTAACTTTTAGTGTTTATCGTTTAGTGTTTAACGTTTAAAGAAATCACTCGTAAGACAGTACTTTTATAACCGTTTATACAAGGCTGTAGTGGGGGGGGGGGGGGGATATGAGGGTTCAAACTCTCCTCGAAATTTTTAAAATGTTGAATTTTTGTACGTAAAAGCGGCCTTGAAAGAACACAAACAACCAGTAAACCCGCCCCCCCTCGCCGAAAATTGTATACCCCCCCAAATTGTATATAAGTAACTTTTTCTATAAAATTCATAGAAATGCCGGGTTGTTAATTGAAGCGTTTAACTTTTAGTGATTATCGTTTAGTGTTTAACGTTTAAAGAAATCACTCGTGAGACAGTACTTTTATAACCGTTTATACAAGGCTGTAGCAGGGGGGGGATATGAGGGTTCAAAGTCCCCTCCTCAAAATTTTTAAAATGTTGAATTTTTGTACGTAAAAGCGAAATTTGTATACCCTCGCAAATTGTATACCTCTCCCCGAAATTTGTATCCCCTCCCCCCTTGAAAGAACACGAACAACTAGTAAACCCCCCCCCTCGCCGAAATTTGTATACCCTCGCAAATTGTATACCTCCCCCCGAAATTTGTATCCCCCCCCCCGAAGGTGTTTTTCTAGCTATGGCCCCTTGCGTTTATACGAATATTAAGGTTTAGGAGTTTTAGGTTATGTGTCTGCATGTCGATGTTGCCAACCATTTCATCATAAGACTTTTCTTAGCTCGAAACATTACTTCATGCTTAGTCTAGGAGCGGAAGCACTCGTTCAAAACTTCAAATGTCTGAAAATTTACAAATCGGGGTATTTAGACTTAAAAGAAAAATTCCCTGTATAATTGTTTTTAGCTTAGTTACCTTGTAAATATCTGTTTTAAAGACCCATAAGTCGAAAGACTATTTTGGCCATTTGTTTACTTAAAATCAATGTTTTTTGGGTATATAAATACATATCGTAAAGTTAAAAATATACAGCTTCAGCAGCATTGTAAAGCAGTATATTTTAAACTTCACTTGGAATCAGTGTTTTATACGCGTGGCGCATGAAGTAAAATTTCGAGTTTAGAAAAGCCTGAAAATTTGGTTTGGCCGCTCCGCGCTTCGCGCTGCGCGACCAAACCAAATTTTCAGGCTTTTCTAAACTCGAAATTTTACTTCATGCTTAGCCTGGGAGTGGAAAACACTCGCTTAAAGCTTCAAATTGAACTCTTTTAAAAAGCAACGAATATCCGAATTAAAAAAAAAAAGACCTTTATTGGCATATCCTCAAGTTATTTACAATGTCGACACTATATCACATCTTGCCCTCTTTCTCCCGTCCCACTTTCTCCAGCGTCTTTACCCTAGCTCCGTCCTCCCTCATCCGTTCCATCACCCTCCTATTCCCTTTCACTCCCACCCATTCCTCACTCACACCCTCACACTCCTCCGCCAAGTGCCTCCACGTATCCTTCCCCCATTCAAACAACCTACATCTCATATATTCTTCCCCCATCCATCTCTTCCTTTCCCTCTCCCCAGACCCACACCTTGCCCTCGCCATTATCACACTTTCATCCCTGTTCCACCCATCCTCACTCATATATCTCGGCACCCTCCCATATACTTGCCATCTCCCAAATATATCATTATATTCACTTTTGTCTATCCGTCCCTGTCTCTCCTGCACTTCCACCTCCTTCATCTTCTCTCTCATCCACGCCGCCACCTTCACCCCCCTACCCAACCATTCCTGTACCTTCCTCTCTGCCAGTCCTCCCCTTTCATACATTCTCCTTCTCTCTTCCCTCCACCTCCCCCCTTCTACTTTCATGCACGCCTCCCATACTATTCTCACTCATCTCTCCTCTTCTACTCCGCATAATTTCATTTCATACTTCACCACTCTCTCCACCGCCTCACATTCCAATCTCTCTCTATTCGTTTCCTGCAGCAGTATATATCCCGGTGTCAACTTCTCTAGTCCCAGCATCCGTCTCAGGAACCATAACTGTTCTCTTTCAATCACCTCATACGCTCTCGTTCCCCATGCTTCTACCCCGTACATTAGTATCGGTCTTACACACGCGTCCCACACCTTGCATGTCACCTTAATACTATTCTCCATCCATCTCCCCCATTTTCTCCATGCCATTCCCCATGCTCCCCTCACTTTTCCTTGTACCCACCTTATATGCTCTTCATACCCACCTGTCCCTTTAAAAATAAATCCCAAGTATCTGAAACTTTTCACTCTCTCAATCACCTCTCCCTTCCATTCTAGCTCTCCCACTCTCCCCTCCGAATATCCGAATAATCACAGCATATAATTGGGATACGTACCATCGGTAAAAACAAAATGTTGGGACACGTAATAGTATATTACATTACAAGTGTGGTAAACAGCATATTACGTGCGAGTGTAGAGTTAAACACGAGCCGCGCAGCGGCGAGTGTGTTAACTGCACGAGCATGTAATATGCCTACCACACGCGTATTGTGTATCAAACTTTGGACTTGTCAGTTAATTGTCATTTGATGTGTCGAAAATGAAAAAAAGTGTTTCGATAATCCCATTCATTCACATATTTTCATTGTCACTTTCATAACCTGAATTTAAAAAACTTAACCGATATAAATTTGTTTATGTTTGACATTATCTAGGGAGTATGGTCCGAAAGCTGACCCCGAGCAGTCCGTCCTGCTGCACAATTAAAACGTGCGGCCTCCACGTGGTCCACCATATCCTTAATCATCCTTTCAATCACATCCTTTTCAATAATTCTTTTCCCAAATTCCTTTCCATTGAACCTTTTCCTTTAAAAATCAACGTGTATTTCCTATCCCTTGGGGAGGGCAGAGGGCGCAGCAATGGCTGTTTAACTCTGTCCAGATTTTAACCTACACTTAACACCTAGATTTAAGATTTCATTACTCATCCCTTCATCCACTCATTTATTCGTTCATACTTTACTTTACTTTATTGGTGCTATTAAATCAGTTTACAGGTCAAGAATACATATATAAGTAGTAAGATAAAATAAGACATATAACAATAATAAATAAATATAAGCACAAAATAATATAAGAAGAGTACAGGTTTTAATTATGAGTAGTTACAATTAAAACTAACTTAAGACTTACATACAATAAATAAAGAGTAAATGTGTTAAAATTCGACTGTGCTGGATACGTTACTGTAGTCATTTATAAGACATTCATTTAATGTGTAGAATGCTTTGGCAGCGAGGTATTTCTTTATCGTAATTTTGAATTTTGCCTGATTTGCTTACTTAATTATATCTGGTAGCAAGTTGTATATTTTTGGCCCGTAGTAATTGGTGCCATTCCGTGACTTATTGAGACGCATGTGATTTAGACAAATTTTTGACGCAGTTCTTGTGTCGTGGCGATGTCTAATCGAGTGCAGGTCGTATTCTGTGATGTTTTTCCGAACATGGACTAAGCATTCCAGTATGTACAGCGAGGGGAGAGTTAGAATGCCTAGCTCAGTATATTTGGCTTTGCAGTCGTCCTGATATTTTAGGTCTGAAATTATACGTACTGCCCTTCTTTGTAGACCAAACATACGATTCAATATAGGTGTGTGTCCCCATGCAAGAATCCCGTATACCAGGTGTGATTGGCATACTGCGAGGTACGCAGTACGTATAGCACTCGGAGGGAGGCTTACCTTTAAGTGCCGCAGTAAAAATATGGAACGACATACTTTGTGAGCTACTGACTCTCCCTGGTTATTCCATGTCAACCTATTGTCGAGACAGACACCGAGAAACTTAGCTGGCGTTTGTTCAGGTGCGTCTGTACGCAAAGAAAATAGTAGGTTGACTGTTTTGTTTGGATTAAGGATTAATCTGTTCGTCTCAAACCAATGAATGACGTCATTTTTTGATTTATTGTGCTGTTCAGTCGCGTGTAAAAGGTCAAGTGAACTGTTTGTAAAGGTGGTATCATCCACAAACTGAAACAAGGTGGAAGCTGTTGCTGTAAACGAGAGATCGTTAATGTAGATGAGAAAAAGTACAGGCCCGAGAATGGATCCTTGGGGTACACCATGAGTGAGGTACTTTTCCCTCGATTTTTTACTATCTATGGTGACAATTTGTCGTCTATGGTGTAGGTAGGATCCTATTAGTCGACAGCTGCCAGGGTGGAAGTTATAGAAATATAGTTTTCGTAAGAGAACACCATGATCCAGGCAGTCGAAGGCCTTGCTGAGGTCTAGGAAAGTTGCAGTGGTATGCATATTCGACTCGAAGCCTTGCAGGACATTATTAGTGAAGTCGACAATCGTGCTGGCAGTGGATTTTCCCTTACGAAAACCATATTGAGAATCAGACAGTATGTTATGTTTTTCAAGGTGGTCTAATACTTGGGCCAGCATAACTTTTTCAAATATCTTCGCTATTACAGGTAGTATGGCTATGGGTCTATAGTTGTTTGTGTCTCCTTTATCCCCCTTTTTATGTATAGGAATGATACGAGCCATTTTTAACGAATTTGGAAATATGCAATCTTTAATGCAACAATTTATCAACTTAGTGAGAGGTACTGTGATGGTATCAGAAACTTTTTTTATTAGATCTGCTGTAAGAAAATAAATATCTTTCGATTGGGAGTTTTTTAGACTTTTTATTACATCTCTGATTACTATAAATGTAGTTTCCTTGAATTGGAAGTACTCTGAGCACGTAACTTGATACTTCGACATGAGCGTAAGGGGTGTTTGGGTAGACATTGGAATATCTTTAATTAGATTATTCGCCACATTTGCAAAATATTCATTGAATTTGCCGGGGTCAATATCGCAGTACGTGTCACTCTTTGTATTATTATTTATTAGTGACCACAGTGCTTTCTGGCTGTTTTTTTAATTTTTTATGTACGATGCATTAGCACTGATTTTTGCATTTTTAAGAGCAATGTGGTACTTCCGTTTATAGCTTAGGTAATTGTTTTACAATCGATACTACAATAAATTTAAAACAATTTTAATTATTATTTTATAATTACTGTGACTGGTCAACAGAGCTTTAATAGCTAAGGCCATTAATTACGCAAAGAAGAAGAAGAAGACATTATCTAGTTTTTTATTTGTTCCAACATTTTATGACCACCGATGGTACATCCAAGGGGACCCTGTTAAAACATCCACACTATTGTTTGCATTTTACACAAAAATGTTCGTAATTTTGTATAACGAGTGTCCATAAACTGTTATTTAAGACATTTTTTTATTAAGTTAATATGTTTCTATATTTTTAACTTCACTTGAAATCAGTTTTTAATACGCGTGGCGCATGAAGTAAAATTTCGAGTTTAGAAAAGCCCCGCGAAAATTTGTCTCGGGTCGCTGCGCGACCCTCGACAAATTTTCTACGCGGGGCTTTTCTAAACTCGAAATTTTACTTCATGCTTAGTCTGGGAGTGGACATCACTCGCTCTTAGAAGTTACAAATTGAAGGATTACTTAGTTTATTACCATTTTACAAAGGCTACAGCTCGAAGGACCAATCATGGACCCATTAGTTGGTCTTCTATCACTATTTTACACAATTTTGGTAATTTCCTTTAAATAAAAAAGTTAAAGTACAAACTTGAATGTTCTAACTTTCAGAAATTCAACCATTAGTAATATTACACTGTTTATCCATTAAAACATGCAATTTTTTTTTTTTTTTTTTAAATTGTAAACGGTCACTTTTATTTCAACAATGTTTCAGTTTTATTAGAAGATAAGTGATTATATTAGTAACGAACGTCTTCCATGAATTCACCAAATTAAAAAATAGTTTTCTTAATTTGATTAAAAAACACTTAGAATCAAAGTATAATTATCTTCAAGTAACTCAATCAATCCAAAAAAAAGTTTTCTTAATGTTATGCGCACTGTATATAATTGATTTAAAATCAATCGTGTTAATTTTGTTTTGAAAGCCCACTATGCTAAATCAAAAAATAAAATTTGTAAAAGAAATCTTCGCTTCTTTAAATTTCTTTTTTGGGCATTCTTCAGAAAGACCCTGTGGGCCTTGGATGAGGAGCCGATCAAAACATCCACAGGGTCTTTCTGAAGAATGCCCAAAAAAGATATTTAATATTTAAAGAAGCTGAGATTTCTTGTACAAATTTTATTTTTTGATTTAGCATAGTGGGCTTTCAAAAGCTAGAAAAAATATCCTGGGGGGATATCAAAATTTGGGGGGGGGGGGTTGATTTACTGGTAAAAATATTGTTTTTACTCTTTCAGGGCCACTTTTATATACAAAAATTTAGAAGGGTAGTGGAGTGGATGAGAGGGGATGGGATCGGGGTAAGGACGTTGGAAAAGCTGGGGAGGGAGAGGGGAAAAGAGAAGGGAGGGTAAGAGGGATACGGGAATGGAGTAATAACCAATAAAGGTCTTTTTTTTTTTACAAAAATTTAACATTTTAAAATTTCGGGCTGGGTTTGAACCCCCCTCCCCCCTGGCTACGCCTTAGGGTACATCTAAAAGAAAAACTCTCTGTATATAAAAAAAAGTAGTTTCATCATTTAAAATACTTTTTTTGTTTTATTAATCCAGGAAACTTACTGGAGAATCCCGCCTTCAATCACAGCAACCGCCCTGAGGAGCCACTGCGAGTTAATCCAGCAGGCTTTGGATGGAGTCTTAACCGCCCCGTCCAATGAAAAGGAAGAAGACACGAGCCGACGTAACCTCAACAAATCCGATTCTGAGGAAGAAGAGGAAGACGTGTTCGACGCTTTAAGAAAAATCACTCACAAAAACGTCCCTCCGGCGATAATCCTCAGTGGAAAAAGCACAATTTCAGAACGCAGCGAAGGTGAGAACGAAAATAACGAAGAGACCTTTCGAAATATTGATGAAAACAAAATAACTAGAGGAAACGAAGAAAATATCAAGGAGAGAAACACAATTAAAGTCAAAGATGCTAAGAAAACTCCGAAACTAAAGAAAATGAAGAAACTAAAGGATGAGAAACTGTCGGCAAAAATCAACAAATCCTCGGCTAATAAAAACGTGTTCGACTCGGAGGAAATGATTTTTTCACCGAAACCGAAAAGAAATACCAGAAAGAGAATTGCGATTTCTAATTCGAGTGATGACGATGAGGGAGAATTGAAGAAAAGCGGGGACGAAGGAGGAACCAATCGAGATGAGTTTGCAATTTTCAAACCCGCCAGAATCGAAAGCGATGATGAGGAGTTCGGAAACGGCACGCAGACTGTTAGGAATATCTTGGATTCCGATGATGATGTCGAAGAGGAAAGAACTCTGAAAATCTTCAAAACTACAAAAATTATTGCTTCTGATGATAGTGATAATGAAAATGTTACGAATGAAGAAGTAATTATCAAAAATATTAATAAAAATAACACAAAGATGAAGACTGTTGCAAATATTATTGCTTCTGATGATAGTGATGATGAAAATGATTCGAATAAAGAAGAAATCCTCAAAAATATTAGTAAAAATAGCACAAAGATGAAGACTGTTGCAAATATTATTGCTTCTGATGATAGTAATGATGAAAATGATTCGAATAAAGAAGAAATCATCAAAAATATTAGTAAAAATAACACAAAGATGAAGATTATTGCTTCTGACCATAATGATGATGAAAATAACCCAAATGAAGCAAGAATTATAAAAAATATTAATAAAAACAACACAAAGATGAAGACTAATAAAGATAACGTCTTAAAAAATACAAAGATTATTGCTTCTGATGATGATAATAATGATGAAAACACAAGTGAAGAAGAAATTATCGAAAATGTTAATAAAAACGACACAAAGATGAAGACTAATAAAAATAACATCCGGAAAAATACAAAGATTATTGCTTTTGATGATGATGATGATGATAATGATGAAAACACAAATGAAGAAGAAGTTATCAAAAATGTTAATAAAAGCAACACAAAGATGAAGACTAATAAAAATACCATCCGGAAAAATACAAAGATTATTCCTTTTGATGATGATGATAATGATGAAAACGCAAATGAAGAAGAAGTTATCAAAAATGTTAATAAAAACAACACAATGATGAAGATTAATAAAAATAACATCCAGAAAAATACAAAGACTATTGCTTTTGATGATGATGATGGTGAAAATGATACAAAAGATAAAGAGGAAATAATCGAAAAGAATAATAAAAACAACACAGAGATGATCGTTAATAACGATGCTGAAATTCAAGTGAAGAAAAAACGCACCCTCAATGATGATTCTGATGGAGAATTAACAGTCGAAAACTTGAAGAAGAAAAGGAGGCGTTTGATCGAAGATAGTGATGATGATTGAGTTTGTCCTTTTTTGTTTTGTTTAATGTACATATGTGCCGTTACTGAATATTTATTACGTTTTTATACCGAATGAAAATACAGAGTTTTAGTTAATGTGCTGAATTTATTTTGTGCACAAATACCTCACTTAACACACTTTTCGTGATCTTAGTACATGATTATTAACCCATTAACGGCCGAGCAAATATAGAGTTAACTGTAAAAGTTGATTTTAGGTAAAATTTTGCACTAATTTTTACGATTTCTATGAATGACAAAATCCACAGTATGTAATATAATAAACATACTGTCAATTTTTTTGAATATCCATAATGTATACGCTGTAAATTTTTAGACATTCGTCGATTTTATATAAAAACGTGCAATATGAAGTTTAACATGGATGTTTCCACTCCCAGACTAAGCATGAAGTAAAATTTCGAGTTTAGAAAAGCCTGAAAATTTGGCTAGGGCGCGTAGCGAAGCGGAGCGACCGAGCCAAATTAGGCTTTTCTAAACTCGAAATTTTACTTCATGCGCCACGCGTATAAAATACTGAAATATTGTTAAGTTACAAATACACTGACATTTGGTTTTTTTAATGAGTAATAATCGAAATATTTAAAAAACAAAATATTAACATTTTTCTTCATACATTTTTAAGCCAATAAATATAATAATGTTGCGTATATGCATCAATGGCGCTTAAACTTAAAAATGTTGACGCTTTCCATGAATTTCCAAGATTTTCTTTAATTTAAAAAAAATGTGTACCAGGTGAATATGAAAGCGAGGTCTGTTGGCCGAAAACTGGGTGCCAAAAATTTATTTTAATCATACTTTTGTAGAAACTGTTCATTTGAAACGTATGAATGCGAGGCCTATTGGTCGTCATTTTTGATCGCTATTTTGTGCTTGCCATTCTGGCCGTTGCATGTTTTTATATGTAAATGGGGATTAGGTTAATTCATTGTTAAAGTTTTCTTTGTAAGTTTTGGTGGTGGTGCTAAACTCTCTTAACTAGGAATTTCATACTATTATAGTTACTTTAATTAGAAGTTAAATATCCCAGGTCACCTCTCGTGAATTGGACTATAAGATTTTGTGTTCGTTAATGTTCGACCCCCTTTTTATTCAATTCAACGTGTTGGATTAAAATAAAAATAGTTTTAAATTAAATTAATTTTATTTACATAACGGGTCTATATTACAAGGATAATAGGGGTGCCGTGTGTGACTAAAGTCTTTGTACAAATTCACAAATATCACTTATTCCGATAACGCTTACGACTACCTAAACTACTGTAACCGTCACTCTCGTCGCAATGTCTCTCTCTGTTTTGTACGGTCTCTTTGGAGCTTTTCTGCAGCTGACCGCGCGTGTTCTTCGTGGCCGCCTCCTGCTGCTTAAAACCGGAAGTGCCTTTGGCTTTCCGGAGTTCGGAGTCGGGCATCACGAAGAGCCTCGGCAGGCTCGACTTGCATTGCCTGGCCGTCTCCGCTTCAGGTACAATGAACGTGCTCTTCTGCTTCGATTTCCTCTTCATCTCTTTGTCTTTTTTCTGGTCGCCGCCGGTTGGGAGCGGTGTGTTTGTCTTGTTACTGGTTTCTGTTATCAAAAACGTGACGTTAAAAATATTGAAATAAGAAATAACAGCGAATTAAGTCATTGTAACGTTTCATTTTAAAAAGAGCGCATATTTGGTTGCAGACGCTAAATGTCTGCAATTGAGAATATTGTTTTTAGAGTTTTTTTTGGGTTCGACGGTCTGCCAGGTGTCGAGTCAGTTTCGTTAGGGTAGAGCGAGAGGGCGTACGCTAGCGCAGTTTTCAAGTAATAGTTGTGATATTTTATTACCGTTTCATGAGGTTTCTCTTCGACAGAGGTGAGATGGTTAGATTCAAGTGATTTTTGATCCTAATACCTCCGAATTATTTAGGAACCTCCAGTTTTGGGTCTCAAGATAAATCGTTTATATTTGGGGCTCCATTTTAACACCGGTCGCCGTGTTGCCAGAACAGGTGTTGCCGTGGTGCTACAATTTAACACCAGGTGCGGTGTTGTCAATTCCTCGACCTTGTATGATTTAATAAATAGAGTTTCGCTATCCCCGAGGAAAGGAAAGGGATTTACGGAAAATACACACGTAGTTGCAAGGATGGGTAATAAATGAAAGGATTGTCAGGATATAGGTGATTGTAAAGAATAAAATAGAGAGGATGAAAAAGGATTTGTGAAACAACCACGCGAGCAGGGATGGAACGCACAACTCACGATCGACATCCGCTCTGTTCGGGGTCCAGAACGGAACTCCAAATTTGAGGTTATGGTAAACTATGTGTTAACAGTCAGTTGTGCCAATCTAATTTAAAATTCAATGCCAGGTGTGATTTTCCGGACCTAATGTTCTTGAATTGTATGTTCTTGCAAATGTATTCATGTCAATAAAATCTTCTTTTTCACAAAATTAACAATGTTATGATTTTTTCAAAAACACCCTGTTCCTCTGCCGCACCTTGTATGTCTAATATTTTTAATATCTGGCACTCCCCCATCCTCACTGCCATTACTACCTGATTTTGTATATAACTCTGTAAAAATATATTTTCTGTACATTATTCCTTAAGAATGACGATAAGTCGAAACTAGTTGGATAATAGAGAAATTCGTGAAACAAACCAAGTGCCTTTAATTCAATGAGAACAAAATTAAAGTTTTTTTTTTTAATTTTGGGTTTTACGTCATCTATTTCCGCTGCTAAGGCCAATCATGACGCCGGAGATTAGGTCTACAGCTATCCGGGAATTTTGCCGAACCCGGTGGGAGTTCCAACCCACCGGTAGGGATCTTTAACGTGCACGCAACATCCAGGCAGTACACGGGTCCTACATGCATCAAATTAAAGTTGTATGTCTAATTATGACGTGTTTCTGAAATCAAAACCTTCTGGGATGCCGACAATTTATAGGCACTTGTTAGATTAAAGACAGATTTTAAATCTGCACTTTTGCAGACCACTAAAATGAATCTCTCGAATTGTCTACACATTTATTTCAAATCTATTGCAAACCCTAGAGCATTCACCTAATCAAATGTAATCATTTGTTCGTATTTTTAAAAATCAATGTGAATTAATCGAAGAATATTAATAAAGGATCCAAACAGGTTCTAGATATCTACATACAGGCGCGAACCCACAAATTGGTCTTAGGGGAGGCTCATCCCCGTCTTGGAGGGGCTCAGGCATTTCTTTTTCTTAAGGTGCCGTACAGATCATTTTTTTCTTTCCCTATCAAATGCTTCTCGTGATGGCAGCGTTTTGGCGGGCTTGGAAGTCTTTTACTTCCGTCCACTGGCAGATGTTCCGTAGCCCCGATATTTTTTCCTTCGCATCCCTCACAATGGGCCTAATAAGGCCTAAGTGCAGCGCAGTAATGCGCACTCTCTTAAGAACCCGTGTATTTAAATCTAAGTTCCGTGCGATCATTTAAATTATGATTTAGAGTAGGCGGCATTATTGCTGTGCGGTTGCCCAGAATGCTAATTCAATGATGGAATAAATTTGAGGTTAAGGTAACACATAGTTTACTATTTCTTGAATCATTTTCTCACTTATCACTTGGTGAAACATTTTTAAATATTGATAATGAAGGTTTAAATTAAATTACACTTAGTTTGTTTCACAATTTTTTTTACTTTACTATTTACTCGACTAGTATCGCGTTTTACAGCATTATCAGGAGTGTTTACCTTAACCTCAAATTTATTCCATCATCAGTAACAGTCAGTTTTCTTTTTCTTCCTGTGGGGGCCGTCTTCCTTGCAGATCCGGATGCACTGGAGCCTAGGTGGCTTATTGTACTTAGGATTAAGGATTGGTTGTCGGGAGGGCAGCCATAGCCGGCTTATTGTACTACTAACAATCAGTTGTGCCAATCTAATTTAAAATTCAAAGCCTACTCTAAATCATGTTTTAAACCGGTATATACGTCAAAATACTACAATTTAGTTAGCCTTAGGCTGGGGGGGCTCAACCCTGTGAGCCACGCCCTGGGTGCACCCCTATCTACATACACACAAGCGAAGAAACAACACGCTTACAGTTAGTATTCTATGAAATATAAATTACCCTTCACCGAAATATTTGCCTTCCTCACATTACTAAAATTCTTGAGCGTTGCTTGGCTGTTGCCAGACGCCGACTTGCTGTAGATTATCGGCAGGGTGTTGACATCCATGTTTTTCACCACGTCGAAGAGGTCGCTGGTCTGCTGAGGCGTCAGCGGGGGTGGTTTCGGCGCAGAGTCTGGGTCGTCTTCGTCGAAAAATTTCATCCTCTTCGTGTCCTCGATCTTATCTGGGTTAGGTACTAAAAACAAAGGTTTGATTATTTTAGAAATCTAAGGGCCGGTGGCACCAGACACGATAAACTGGTTCAACTCTGAACTCGAGTTTCGTGTTCTCGATCTTGCCTGGATTAAATACTAATAACAAAGGTTAGATTATACCGAGTGCTATAAACTGTCGGTCTCGGTTGCTTTAAAAAATAAATTACATATCTTAAATTATGTACTTTTCCATGTCGCGCCAAGGAAAGAAAAGTGACGACTGCCGGGGAGTTCTGGTCGAAATACGCGCACTGATAATGTTGACGATGGAAATGTTCAAAAGATAAAAAAAAGACCTCTATTGGCATAACACTCTATTACATCCCTATCTACACTAATCACTGCCCCCTCTCTTCCTTCTGCTTTCCCTCTCGTCCCCTAACTTCTCCAGCGTCCTTACCCCGGCCCCATCCTCTCTCATCCTATTCTATTCCCTCTTATTCCCACCCATTCCTCCTTCACCCCCTCGCACTCCTCTGCCAGATGGCTCCACGTATCCCTCCTCCTCCCATACTCTTCCCCCATCCACACCTTCCTTCCTCTCTCCTCCGACCCACACCTCGCCCTCGCCAGTATCACCCTTTCCTCCCTACTCCATCCCCCCTCCATCAAATTCCTCGGCATTCTCCCATGTACCTGCCACCTCCCGTATCTATCGTTGTATTCACCCCTCTCTATATACCCTTGCCTTTCCTGTGCTTCCACCTCCTTCTCTTTCACCCACGCATCCATCTTTACCCCATTCCCCAGCCACTCCATCACCTTCGCTTCCAACAAACCCACCCTCTCATACATTCTCCTTCTCTTGCTCCTCCATTTACCCTCTCGCCACCCAAACCGCCTTCACCAGTCTCTCTTCCTCCAGGCCCCATAACTTCATCTCATATCAAGCCATTCTCACCATTCTTCACACTCTAGCTTCTCAAAAGATAAAATACCGCTTAAAACAAAGTTACGATCACCCGAAAAACGCCGAACCGAAAACTGTCAAATCACAAGCCCTCCCCGAATTAATAAAGTTTGAATTGGAGCAAATCCGGCAACAGATAGAATTGCAAAATGACGGTTACTTGATGCGGTCACTGGCAAACGTCAGTAAACTAGTGGCCGGAAAAGACAAGCTCGTTTTCGAAGAATTAAAAGACGAAAGTGCACGGATCGAGTGAAAGCGACGATGACGGAGAAGAAATTAATTTCGATGATGAGGATGAGTTGTTAAAATCTAGTGATTTATCAGGGGATGAAATGAACGAGGCAGAAAATAAATCACGGAAGAAAAAAAGTGTGAAAAAATCAGTGGTCGACGATGATTTCTTCAAATTGGACGAAATAGAGGCGTTCTTACAAGCCCAAGAGAAAAAACAAAACGACAAAGAATCTGATTCTGGTAACGATTCTGAAAACGAAGATGAGGACGAGGGGCTCGAGGAGGAAGAAAGTGATGATGAGGAACTCGAGGAGGAAGAAAGTGATGATGAGGAGGATGTCGATCTTTTCAATCAGGACGCTCTTGAGAACAATGACACTGAAAGGGGGCAGAAAAACAACCCCAAATACAAAGATTTAGTCGGGGATCAAAAGGAGTCAGAAACCAAAAGGGACAGAAATTAATTCATGGAAGAAGTTGATGAAATGGAAGACGAGGAGGAGCGAAAAGAAGAATCGATGGAGAATCAAAAGTCATCCTTGGAATTAAGGGAAGAGAGGTTGAAGAGGAAGATCGAGGAAATTGAGGAAAGTGCTGTGGGGGAAAAGCCGTGGCCGTGGCCCGTCAATTCTTTATTAGAGGAAGTTGTTGAATTTGATTTGACAAGTAGACTTGCGCCCGTGATAACCGAAGAAACGACGATGGTCTTGGACGACATAATCCGGCAACGGATAAAAGATAAAGCCTTCGAGAGCGTCAAGCGTAAGGAAAGACCCATTGACACGCCGCTCGAATACGAAAAGAAATTAGTTCTGGATCAGGAAAAAAGTAAAGAATCTTTAGCGCAGATTTACGAGAAAGAGTATCACTGGATCCTGAGTCGAGGGACAAAGAGGAGGAGGAGCCCGAGTTGCACAAAGAAATAAAAAAATTGATGACGGGATTGTTTTCCAAGTTGGACGCCCTGTCGAATTTCCACTTCACGCCCAAACAAGCTGCTCCTGAGTTAAAGATCGTCAGCAATCTGCCGGCGATTAGTATGGAAGAGGTAGCACCGGTCGCAATGAGCGATGCAGCCATGTTGGCACCTGAGGAGGTTAAGAGGAAACTGAAAGGAGTTATAATAGGTAAGAGTGAGAGAACAGATACGGACAAAAATCGAGAGAGGAGGAAGAACAAGCAAAAACAGAGAAAGCATGTCCAGGAGAAGGAAAAGAAGGACAAGATGGTCGCCAAGATGCGGCCAGGTTTGGGCAACCCTTACAGCAAGGAGAAGGCCAAGAAGATGCTGGAGAAGGTCACCAAAGAAAATAATGTTGATAAGATGGATGAATCTGTGGGTTCCAAGAGTGTAAAATCATCAACTGCGTTCTTTACGCAACTCCAAGAGGAAGTTTCATCGCAGATCAAAGGTAAAACCAAGATGAAAAATACAAAATCGAAGAACCTGCTCAGAGCAAAGAAAATTAAGTTGTAAATTATAGGTTAGTTTAATAAAATATCTGCCACAAGAAACGGTGAATCTTGGAAGTGCCAAATACATTGAATTATATGTCATTTGGTAGTGTCACAGTGCTGAATTTAATTACGAAGTATGCTTCTGAAGTCAGAACCTATTGGGATGCCAACAGTTTATAGACACTCGTTATTTGAAGTTGAAGGGCCAGCAGTAAAAACGTTGAACTCAAGTTCAAGCTGAACCCAAGTTAAAGATGCTAGTTCCTATTGTGCTAATACTACTTTGAACTCGAGTTCAGAGTTGACCCAGTTCATCGTGTTTGGTGAACTCGAGTTCTAGTATTATCACAATAGGAACTAGCATCTTTAACTTAGGTTCAGCTTGAACTCGAGTTCAACGTTTTTGGTGCAACTGGGCCTAAGCAAAGTGGCATTAGAACATTTTTGGTGCAACTAGGCTTAAGCTAAGCAATAAGACTTACCCTCAAGCTGAACCTAAGTTAAAGAAGCTAGTTCCTATTGTGCTAATACTACTTTGAACTTGAGTTCAGAGTTAACAGTTTGGTGAACTCGAGTTTAAAGTAGTATTATCACAATAGGAACTAGCATCTTTAACTTAGGTTCAGCTTGAACTCGAGTTCAACGTTTTTGGTGCAACTGGGTCTAAGCAGAGTGGCATTAGAACATTTTTGGTGCAACTAGGCTTAAGCTAAGCAATGAGACTTACCC
Organism: Philonthus cognatus; assembly: GCA_932526585.2. Classification (NCBI taxonomy): domain Eukaryota; kingdom Metazoa; phylum Arthropoda; class Insecta; order Coleoptera; family Staphylinidae; genus Philonthus; species Philonthus cognatus. The sequence goes on from OW052251.1 coordinate 7,391,237, forward strand.
TCAAGCTGAACCTAAATTAAAGAAGCTAGTTCCTGTTGTGCTAATACTACTTTGAACTTAAGTTCTGAGTTGAACCAGTTTATCATGTTTGGTGAACTCGAGTTCAAAGTAGTATTATCACAATAGGAACTAGCATCTTTAACTTATGTTCAGCTTGAACTCGAGTTCAATGTTTTTGGTGCAACTGGGCCTAAGCAAAGTGGCATTAGAACATTTTTGGTGCAACTAGGCTTAAGCTAAGCAATGAGACTTACCCTCAAGCTGAACCTAAGTTAAAGAAGCTAGTTCCTATTGTGCTAATACTACTTTGAACTTGGGTTCAGAGTTGAACCAGTTTATCATGTTTGGTGAACTCGAGTTCAAAGTAGTATTATCACAATAGGAACTAGCATCTTTAACTTAGGTTTAGCTTGAACTCGATTTCAACGTTTTTGGTGCAACTGGGTTTAAGCGAAGTGGCATTAGAACATTTTTGGTGCAACTAGGCTTAAGCTAAGCAATGAGACTTACCTTCAAGTTCAGCTGGTGCCGATCGCTTTCTTCCATTGAGCTTCGAATCGTCCTCAACCAATTTTCTCTTCGGCGGGCACACTTTGGTCATACTGTAACTCCTCATTGGTATACCCTTCTTATCGTCCTCCACCTTCGGCTTTCTAGAGTTGAGTAAACTAATCCTGTTAAGGACAACCCTCGGCGACATCGACAGCTTTTTGCAATTGCGCTTCTTCCCCGCCTTCTCCACCGCTTTCATAGCGCTCTCAGCAGCACTCAATTCTGCCGGCATTACCCCCTCTTGGCTCCGCCGGGAGGCCTCTGCGTGATTCAAAATCACGGCGTCCTCCTCCAAAGCCGCCGGGACTATCCTGGGGGTCTGCAGCACGCTCTCGTTGAAACCTTCCGCGCCGCCCATACTCAAAAACGCCTTGCTGATCACGTCGGGATTGAACGGTTCCTTCAACTGCGGCAAGGCCTCCTGCGGCCAGGTGACGGGCGTGGCCGCGCCGTAGGGGACGCCCTCCTCCATGTCGGCCAGGCCGAGGTTGGCCCAGGGGAATGAGAATCCCAGGGGGTTGGTCTGGTAGTCGACCAGGGAGGCGGTGTCCACTGTCGGGAGGTTGCCGCTCGAGCAGATCTGCTCGGAGAAGTGGAATATCTCGCTCTCGTCCAGGGAGTAGTCGAGGCTCTCGCGCGACGTATCTAGTTTGTCCTTCTTGTTGATGGAGACCGAGAGGAAGAAGGGATCGCCTGAAAAAATAAAAATAAATACTCGAAACTTTCTTGAAGCGTATGTTGGGGTTGGAAAGGTCGACACCCGGATACATAGTACTACAGGAAACGAATAGAGAGAAGCTAGAGTGTGAGGAAATGGTGAGAATGGCTAGATATGAGATGAAGTTATGTAATAAAGTATTATGCCAATAATACTCGAAACTGATCTTTGATTTATGAGAATTGCGACGCTACGGTACTACTCCTCTGGGTTAGTTTGACCGAACGGTAAGTTAAGAGTAGCTGATCTTAACTTACCGTTCGGTCAAACTAACCCAGAGGAGTAGTAAGGTTTAAAGTAGGAAGAAGAGGAAATTGAGGGCTTTACGGAAGAGGAAGTAGAGAAGGCGTTTGAAGAAGTTAAAGTTGGATAGGCAGCGGGTTTAGACGGACTGGAGGCTGAAATGTGGAAGGAAATCGGAGTGGATGCAAAGACAAGATTCAGGGAGATGCTAAATGGGATTTGGAGAAGGGAAAGCGAGCTTCCAAGATTATAGAGAGTGGGGGTGGTGTGCCCGGTACATTAAGGAGGAGAGAGAACGATAGTAGATAATTTCTTTTAAGTACACATAAGCACACGTTGTACATTTTCCGACGCTCAGAATGGATGCAAAGAGAAGATTCAGGGAGATGCTAAATGGGATTTGGAGAAGGGAAAGCGAGCTTCCAAGATCATAGAGAGTGGGGGTGGTGTGCCCGGTACATTAAGGAGGAGAGAGAACGATAGTAGATAATTTCTTTTAAGTACACATAAGCATTGAGTCCCGACTGAGCCTGCTGACCCGCCGACGATTGAAGAATTCATCCGTATGAGCAACCCGGAGTTGCCGACAGCGGATTGGATGATGGTCAGTGTAGGGGAGGCGAGGGGCACTACCAGACCGGTGACAATCGCCGTTAACGAGGAGTCCGTCGCCCTTCTAGAGACCTGTGGAGGGGTGATAAACTATGGCTTTGGGGCGATTACCCTCAAAATCTATAGGAAGGATCGGGAGACCGCTAATTCCAAGAAGGAGGCGGCCTCCGAGGAGCCGATGGAAACTGGTCCCCACACTGATGTGGACAGTGAGCCTGTACTGGAGGCTATGAATCACCTGCGTACGCACTCGGAGAAGACAGGGGAGAGTGAAGGAGACGAGGATCTCGCTCTCTTCTCCGGATCCGATCCGGATGATGATGACGACCTGAACACCACGGTCGTCAACCCCTAAAGCGGTACGATGGCGAAGGTGATTCAGATTAACCTGCATCACTGCAAGGCAGCCTCGGCTGCGCTAATCCTTACCCTAGGAAGGGATGGGTACGATGTCGCCCTGATCCAAGAACCATGGATCGTAGGAGATCGGGTTTGCGGACTGGGCTCAGCTGACTCAGGTCTTTTACAAACAAGGGGTAGGTTTTTTTTTTTGGGTTTTGGCTTTTTCCTGGCTTTAGTATCTTGACTATTGCCAACATCAATCTATATTTTTGTATTAATATTTATTTTAACTTATTCCAAGTTATATTGCACATGTATATTTGGACGTCACAACGCATTCACATAACACCCAGGGTCACGACGAGATATTATTTTTAAATAACATCTCCCCGTGCACGGGAATCGAACCCGGTCTGTGACTCGCCGTGCGATATACCGTCCGGCGACGTTACCGCTCGGCCACCACCTGCCCAAGGGGTAGGTGAACCCAGATCGTGTATCTTAATAAACAAAAGGCACTCTGCTTTCCTGCTTCCCTGTTTCAGCGACTGTGACACAGCTGTCGTCTCCATGGAGAGTGGCCCTTACCAGCTTTGGGTGGCCTCCTCCTACATGGCCCATGACAAGGGAACCCCCCCAGAAGGCATGGTAATGGCGGTGGGAGAAGCTAACCGGAAGGGGGTGGATCTCGTCATCGGCGCTGGCGCGAACACTCATCACTCAATATGGGGGACCTCCGACACAAATGACAGAGGTGAGTTGCTACTTGATTTTATTCTGGCCACTAACCTTTCCATATGTAACATTGTTAGTGAAGCCACGTTTATTACTTCCAACAGACGCTAGGTTCTAGACATAACTTTGGTCTCGGACCAAGCGCACAATAAAGTTAAAAACTGGAAGGTCAGTTGTGAACACTCCTTCTCTGACCATAGGTATATAGAATTTCAGGTGGATATGCGTATCCCAGTAAATCCTATAATCACCAACAAAAGATTAACGAACTGGGACACTTATAGGGCCGTCCTCACTAGGGTTTTGCCTAGCGATACACCACGCAGACCTTCCACTAAAGAGGAGTTGGATTGCTTGGTAACTACCCTCACTGATGCCTGTAATAGCGCAATGGGCGCAGCCTGTCCTGGAAAAATCCCTAGAGGAAAAAATAAGCCTAAATGGTGGAACCAGGAGATTTCCTCCCTAAGAAAGGAGTGGGGCAGGTGGTGGCCGAGCGGTAACGTCATCGGGCTGTATCGCTCGGTGAGCCACAAACTCGGGTTCGATTCCCGTGCACGGGGAGACTTTATTTAAAAATAATTTCTCGTCGTGTCCCTGGGTGTGGTGTGAATGTGTCGTAACGTCCAAATATATGTTAAATTAATTAATATACAATTATCGTTAGTGGCTGAATGGCTAGAGCCTATGCCAAACAAAAAAAAAGGAGTGCAATAGGCTGTTCAACAGGGCAAAACAAACCAGCGAATGGTCTCTGTACAAGGATAGCCTCAGAGCCTTCAAAAAAGCTGTCGGGCAGGCAAAGAGAGCCTCCTGCAGAACTTTCTGCAACCAGATTGAGGAATCCTCTGAGGCCAGCCGACTCAGAAAAATACTATCGGGGAACCCAGCTATCCCGGGTTTTCTCATGAAGCAGGGTGGTGAGTGGACCACCTCATACGAGGAGACCCTAGAGGTGCTAATGGAGACTCACTTTCCCTCCGACGCTGGTGGGAGAGGGGCTCTCCGGACACCCAAGAGGAGCTGCCCGACGGGGGATATCCTGAGCAAGGATAAATTGGCTTGGAGTGTGAACAGCTTCAAGCCCTTCAAAACCGCAGGCCCGGACGGGATTATTCCTGCTGAATTATAGATGGCTGCAGATATTATCAATCCCTGGTTGGAAATAATATTCGAAGCCTGCTTAACTCTTTTGTACATCCCGCAGAGGTGGAAAGAGACTAATGTGGTGTTTATACCCAAAGCGGGAAAAATATCTCACTCAACACCGAAGGACTATAGGCCGATTAGCTTATCCTCCTTCCTACTCAAGATGCTGGAGAGGTTAGTGGAGGCGTACATAAAAGAGCGCATACATCCAGACCTCTGGTCGACTAGCCAACACGCGTACACTAGGGGCAGATCAGTAGACACAGCTCTGCACGCCCTCCTAAGTCAGGTTTAAAATTCCATGTGTTAGAAAGAGTTCTCGTTGGCGGTATTCCTGGATATCGAAGGAGCCTTCAACTTCGTGCGCCCAGGGGCGATTTTGTCGGCCCTCGGCAATCTGCACATGGACGAGCCGATATGCCTCTTCGTAGAGGAGCTGCTAACGAGGAGGCACATTGTCTCGGCGCTGGGCGGCTCACGCTCAAGAAGAGAGGTCAGTAGAGGTACCCCTCAAGGGGGTGTCCTCTCTCCACTACTATGGAATATAGTTATGAATGAACTACTGAAAGGACTAGAGTCTACGGGGTGTAAAACAATTGCCTATGCTGATGACGTGACCCTCGCGGTCTCTGGTAAACACGTAAGCATCCTATCTGAACTCATGGAGAGGGCACTCCGCAAGGTAACCCGCTGGTGTGAGGAATGTGGACTAGGGGTAAATCCCCTCAAAACTGAGCTTGTACTCTTCACCAGAATGCATAGGATACCAAACTTCAAAGCTCCCGTCCTAAACGGCACGGGACTGGTGATAAAGGAGCAAGCCAAATATTTGGGCACCTTAGTCGATAGGAAGTTAAGTTGGAAGCAGGAGAGAGTACGGAAAGCGCAGGTCGCGCTGTACTCGTGCAAAAGAGCTGTGAGCAAGAACTGGGGACTGAAACCAAGCGTTGTCCACTGGATGTACACGACTGTGGTGAGACCCATTCTGTTCTACGGCGCTGCAGTCTGGTGGACTGCTCTTGATAACAAAATTCACCGGACCGCACTGGGTAAGGTACAGAGATCAGACGAACTGCTCATAACAGGCGCGGTTAGATATACCCCCTTCAAAGCGCTAGATGTAATACTAAATCTAGCTCCTGTTGACCTTTACTGCAGGTATGCTGCAGCTACCACAGCGATCAGGATCAACTCGGTCGGGATATGGAATAGTAGCAAACAGGGCCATGGAAGGATCCTGAATGAGCTTGTCGATATCCCACTGAGGACTGATAGCTGTCTTCCAGAACTTACCTTTAGGAACAAGTTCTCCATTTCCATCCCGGACAAAACCGAATGGGTAAAGGGCAAGATTATTCAGGGAAATGAAGTCTGGCTCCTCACGGATGGCTCCAAGTCCGAAAACAGAGTAGGGGGTGGAATTTTCTCACATGAGTTCAACCTCAAAAAATCTTTTCGACTCCCAAACCACTGCAGCGTCCTACAGGCGGAAGTCATGGCTATCCGAGTGGCAGTGGACTGGATAGGTAAAACCGACCTTCAGGTAAACCATATCAGGTTCGTCACCGATAGTCAGGCCGCCATTAGGACATTAAATAGTCCCTACTGCACCTCAAAGGTGGTCAGAGACTGCAGAAAAGTGCTTAACAAGCTCGCTAACAGCTGTGATGTGGGGCTCATCTGGAAACCAGGTCACAGTGATATCAAGGGAAACTCAATTACCGAGGGCCTCGCAAGGAAGGGGACAAGGATGAGAGACCTATCTACTGAACTTTCCGCCGACATTCCTCTTGGGGAATGCAAGAGACTATTAAGGGACCAAATGACATCATGGGTTAACCTTAGGTGGAAGGAAGAAGACACGTGTCAAATAACAAGGCAGCTATGTTCTATGTGTGACACTATAAACAGTAAAAGATTAATTGCACTTAGCAGAATCGACATGAGGAAGGCAGTAGGCATCATCACGGGTCACTGTTTTCTGGGTGGACACGCACAAAAGATGGGTCTCAAATACAATGACTACTGCAGAGAATGCCTAGATGAGGAGGAGGAAGAAACAGTACTCCACTATCTAGGTCGATGTCCTGCTCTTGAGGGGAAACGAATGAACTACCTCGGTCTGCACCACGCAAGTGAACTGGCGGAGCTCTCACCTATAAAGGTGGGAGATCTGATCGGATTCATTAGGTGCTCAAATTGGGTTGTATAGGGGAAGGATCTCTCATGGTATCACAACGGGCCCTATGGGCCTAAGTGAACAGCCTCGGCTGTTGCCATATAAACCTACCTACCTACACATAAGCATACGTTGCACATTTTCCGACGCTCGGTTTTTTAAACGAATTTAATTTGAAGCTTTAAACGAGTGTTTTCCACTCCCAGGCTAAGCATGAAGTAAAATTTCGAGTTTAGAAAAGCCTGAAAATTTGGTTTGGTCGCGTAGCGCGAAGCGCGGAGCGGCCAAACCAAATTTTCAGGCTTTTCTAAACTCGAAATTTTACTTCATGCGCCACCGGTACAAAACACTGACTTATTACGAAGTTTGAAACACACTGCTAGACTTTATATTGCAACGGTGTTTTGTACCGGTGGCGCATGAAGTAAAATTTCGAGTTTAGAAAAGCCTGAAAATTTGGTTTGGCCGCTCCGCGCTACGCGACCAAACCAAATTTTCAGGCTTTTCTAAACTCGAAATTTTACTTCATGCTTAGTCTGGGAGTGGAACACACTCTTTTCAAATTACAAATTAAACTCTTAAAAAAAAAAACAACGATTATCTAAAGAAAGGGGGCCCGCCGTGGCCGAGCGGTTGAGCCGCCGGTTTCGCCAATCGGACACGGAGGTGATCTGGGTTCGATTCCCAGCGGAGGCGAGTAATTTTTCTAACGAAAAATACTCGTCTCCGGTTCCATGGATGTGTTGTGGCGTCCAAATTAGTCGAAATATATGTTAATATAGATATTATAAACCAACGTTAGTGGCTGAATGGTAATACCTATGCCAAACAAACCAAAAAAAAAAAAAAAATCTAAAGAAAGAGGAGAGACAACGATATTAGATAATTACATCATGAGTACCGGGTAGAAAATCGGTCAAAAACAGAATGGAAAAGGAAGTTTGAAATAAATTCTCGAATTCATCGGAAAATGTAGACTCACCAGAAGCGGAGGGATTCCCGGCAACGGCGTTGGTCTCCAGCTTGCCCAGCACCCTGACCTTCTCGTCCAGCGGCATCTCGTCCACATCCACCGGCCGTCCATCAGATCCTTTGCTCACGTTCAACTCCGGCAGCGCCGCCCCTCCACTCTGCACAACACCAACATCAGAAGAGAACCCATCGAAAGCGACTTTCGAAGATTTCCCATCTGCCGACGAAGACGAAGAAAATCCATCGAAATTAGCTTGGGTGGATTTTCCATCCGCGGGTGAAGCGAACGCCTGGAAGCCGACTTTCGGGATCTCGGCGAAGCTCACGGTGGACTCACGCTCGTAGGGTTCCCTGTAAAACTGCGGAATGCGCTCGACTATCACGTTGGGCGTCTTCAACGCTTCCCCGGGTTGTTCCCCGAAATCCGGCATGACCAGCTTAACGTGTCTGTTGCTTTCATCGAATTTCGGCGACTTTATCAATTTATCGCTGTCGCGCAACGAATTCATGATCTCCTCGAAAGTTTTCGGCTTTTCCCGTCCGTAGATTTTCTTCGCGGACTTGCCGTGTTTCTCCGCTTGCTGTTTGTGATTACGAGCGTAGCCGGCTTTTACTTGATCCGCAGCGTCGACTTCTTTGACACCTTGCAAATGATCCGATGCGATGCTCCGATTGTTATCAACCTCTCTAACAGCCTGTCCGACGGATTGCACGGTGTTGACCTGCCGGACGGATTGTAAATCATCCAATAGCTTGGAAACCCCTTTTACAGCTTGCAAATGATCAACCTGTCCAACAGCTTGCAAATAATCCGGTAAGTTAGCATTATCAATCCGTCCAACAGGTTGCAAATGTTCCGTTAAGTTGCTAGCGTTATCAACCCGCAAACTAACGTTATCAACCCGTCTGACCGATTGCAAATGATCCAATAGCTTTCGATCGTCGATTAAATGTTTCAGGCTGTTTCCCGCTACTTTCCTCGCAACGGTTCGGTGGTCCAACGCCTCGATCTCCATATTCGTCTGGTCGAGCATCTTCAGATGCTCCAGGGTCTGCGTGACCTCCGTGAAATTCTCGTGCTTCTGCCGATTCTCGACGTCGAAGACGATCGGGCTTTCGCCGCTGGGACTGTTGGTGATCTTGTTAATCGCTTCGGAGATCACCTGAAGCGAATTCGCGGAGATGTTAGGAATGATTTCCGACAGGCTCTCCTCCAGATTCACGCTATCGTTCGGATTGAGGAAGGACATTTGCTGATTGTCATGATGCGCGTTCAAATAGAGATTCGTTTTTAAAGGCGAATCTTGGCTTTGGTGATCTTGGTAGTGGCCTTCGCTTGAATTTTCGTAGAGGCTGGAAACATCCTCGTTTGTTTTTAAAGATGAATTTTCAAGGGTACTGCTGTTCTGTTGATTTTCGTAGAGGCTAGAAACACCTTCATCCGTTTTCAGGTGGTCAACACTCCTACTGGCGTCAATCGTTAAGGCGTTGATACCGTCTCCTTTTCCGAGATTTTCGAGGTTGATAACGATGCTCTCATCGTTGATTTCAGCTTCGTTCGCTTTCGTCGACTTCACTTTCTTCGGCGATTCTTTCCCTGTGAACGATTGCGACTGCAGCTGCTCTAAATACTCCATCGTTTTCGAAATCATGAACGCGGTTTCGTCATCGTTAGATTGGGTTGCGTTTAGAGTTGAAATTTTTTCATCGGCGATTTTTTGTAGCGTAGAAAATTCTTTCGCATTATTGCACATTGTTTTTTTATTAGATGTCGAAGGTTTGGTGTTTAATTTTGCATCACTTTGCGAAGGATCAATGTTTGTGTAATTATTGCTTGTCGAAGGGCTTATCAAAGGGCCAAAACTTACGTTTTCATGACTAATCGAAGGAACAATATTTATGCTTTCATTCATCATCGAGGGATCAATACTTACAGTTCCATGGCTCATCGAAGATTTAATATTCATTGTTTCATCGCTAACCGAAGGAGCAATATTCATTTCTAACGCGCTAACCGAAGGACCAATATGTGTTTCTCCCGCGCTAACCGAAGGACCAATATTAATTTTTTCACCGCTAATCGAGGGACTAATAACCATTTTTTTATAGTTCATAGAAGGGAATTCTCCAGTGTTCTTCATATTGTTCGTGTTGTCATCATCGTCAATCGTTATTGTCATGAGATTATTATCTTTGTTCGATTCACTTCTGATATCATCTGTAGCTAGTTCATTGGTGTTGTTAATTATAGTTTCAACTCTCTTAATCTCAGAATATAGTTTTTTCTGGACGTCCTCTCCCGAAAGAACTTTCCTCCTCTTGCGACTGCGCGTCGACATTTTCCGACCTTCTTCCGGCACATCGCCCTTAGCAGCTCTTCTCTTTCTTGATCCGCTGGTTTCTTCCGCTTTCACATTTTCTTCTTCTTTAACTATTTTCAAACGCAATTCGCTGCCTTCCAACCGCTCAGATGTTTGAGCCTCGTTCACAACCGTTTTTGACACGCTCGATTCTCTTTCAGTGGAAGACCTCAGTTGAGATTTCTTCAAAACTTCAAGTTCATCTTGTTTCCTCTCGAAACTATCACTAATCGTCGACTTGACAACTGTTGCGGTCTTCACGTCTCTATCGTACCTCAACAAAATCTTCAGCGGATTTTTGTTGGTATCGCTGTTAGAATTAGTCTCGAGCAGTTTTCTCTTCGGGGATCGCAAGATCTGGAGGGAGTGTTTGATGTCCTCGATGACGGATTTCGTGTCTTTTAGCTGTTTTTCCAATTTCGAAGAGATTTTCGGCGAATCTCTTCCACTGGCATCGTCCTCAATAAGCCGCTTCTTCGAAAAAGTCCTGGCTTCTTGACTGGTAATTATTTTAGATTCTTTAGAAGGTGCTATTGTTTCATCATAGGTCGATATTTTGCTGTCTTTGAAAGAAATCTTCGGTTCTTCAGTGGTAAGGGTTTTGCTTTCTTTGAACGAAATCTTAGGTTCTTCAACGGCTAAGGTTTTGCGTTCCTTGAAAGAAGTCTTCGATTGCTGATTGGAAACGGATTTTTCTTTGAAAGAAATCGTCAGTTCTTCAGTGGCCGATGTTTTGCTTTCATTGGAAGAAGTCTTCGGTTCTTCAGTAGTTAAGGTTTTGCTTTCTTTAAAAGAAAACTTCGGTTCTTCAGCGGTTAAGGTTTTGCGTTCCTTGAAAGAAGTCTTCGATTGTTGATTGGAAACGGATTTTTCTTTGAAAGAAACCGTCGGTTCTTCAGTGGCCGAGGTTTTGCTTTCATTGGAAGAAGTCTTCGGTTCTTCAGTAATTAAGGTTTTGCTTTCTTTGAAAGAAATCTTCGGTTCTTCAGCGGGTAAGGTTTTGCGTTCCTTTGAAGAAGTCTTCGATTGTTGATTTGAAACGGATTTTTCTTTGGAAGAAATCTTCGGTTCTTCAGTGGGCGAGGTTTTGCTTCCTTTGAAAGAAATCTTCGGTTCTTCAGCGGTTAAGGTTTTGCTTTCTTTGAAAGAAATCTTCGGTTCTTCAGCGGTTAAGGTTTCGCGTTCCTTGGAAGAAGTCCTTAATTGTTGATTGGAAACGGATTTTTCTTTGAAAGAAATCTTCAGTTCTTCAGTGGCTGAGATTTTGCTTTCATTGGAAGAAGTCGTCGGTTTTTCAGTGGTTAAGGTTTGGCTTGCTTTGAAAGAAACCTTCGGTTCTTCAGTGGTTAAGGTTTTGCGTTCCTTGGAAGAAGTCTTCGATGGTTGATTGAAAACGATTTTTTCTTTGGAAGAACTCTTCGGCTCTTCAATGGCTGAGGTTTTGCTTTCATTGAAAGAAGTCTTCGGTTCTTCAGTGGTTAAGGTTTTGCTTTCATTGAAAGTAACCTTCGGTTCTTCAGTGGTTAAGGTTTTCCGTTCCTTGGAAGAAGTCTTCGATTCCTGATTGGAAATGGGTTTATCTTTGGAAGGAATGTTCGGCTCCTGGTTGCTGTTTACTTTACTTTCTTTGGGCGAGCTTTTTGCTTCTTGATTGGTCAAGATTCTGCATTCTTTAGAAGATTGATTGGTTCGTTCTTTGGAAGATGTTTTCATTTCTTGATTGGGCAAGATTTTTCCATCCTTAGCAGACGTTTTTATTTCTTGATTGGTCAAGATTTTTCTATCTTTAGAAGATATCCTTGTTTCTTGATTGGCTGAGATGTTGATTTCTTTGGGTAAAATCTTAGTTTCCTGATTGATTCTTTCCTTGGAAGATGATTTCGTTTCTTTATTGGAAATCATTTTCTTTTCTTTGGACATCTTCATTTCTTGGTTGTTTAAGATTTTACTTTCCTTGGAAGACACTTTGATGTCTTGATTGGCTCTTCTTTCTTTGGAAGATGGTTTTATTTCTTGACTGCTTAAACTGCTACTTTCTTTGGGCAAAGTTTTGATATCCTGATTGGTTCTCTCTTTGGAAGAAGCTTTCACTCCTTGATCAGCAACCAATTTATTCACGGGTTTCGTTTCTTGGTCAGCAACAGTTTTACTCACGGGTTTTATTTCTTCATCAGCAACAGTTTTACTCTCTTTCGTATGTTTTTCAAAACTCGACCTTTTGCTCGCTCTAGAGCGTCTCTCAGTTCTCAACGACGTCACTTTTTGAGCTTCACTACCAACGTCTTCACTTGTTTTTTGTTCCCCTGCGACAATCGGCTCATCGGCGGCTTTCTCTTGAGTGCTCTTCAAATGTTTCTTCGGCTCGTCTTTGGATCTGGAACTGTGCTGGTTTTTATCTTTGGAATGCCTTTTTTCTTTTTTGGATCCCTCGGTTTTTGTTTTTATGTCGATCAAGTCATCATTTTTCGATCTGTCTGAACGTTGTTTGGTTTCTTTAGTGGATAATTCGGGTTCGGTGGTTTTTGTTTTAGAAGATTTTCTGCTCGAAGCTTCGGAACTTGCTTCTCTCTTGGACTTATCTCTGCGCGAAGATCTTTTCTCCTTCTTTTCTTTAACTTTCTCTTCCTTCTTTCCTTTAACTACGCCTTCATTATTTTCTTTAACTACCTCTTCCTTTTTATCTTTAATCTCATATTTTATCTCTTTCTTCTTTTCTTTAACAACCTCTTCCGTCATTTCTTTACCCTTCTCTTCCTTCTTTCCTTTACCTACCTCTACATTCTTTTCTTTAACTACCTCTTCCTTCTTATCTTTACCTATCTCTTCCTTCTTTGCTTTAACTACCTCTTCCTTCTTTTCTTTAACAACCTCTTCTTTCTTTTCTTTAACGTTCTCTTCCTTCTTTTCTTTAACTACCTCTTCCTTCTTTTCTTTAACAACCTCTTCTTTCTTTTCTTTAACGTTCTCTTCCTTCTTTTCTTTAACGTTCTCTTCCTTCTTTTGTTTAACTACCTCTTCCTTCTTTTCTTTAACTACCTCTACCTTCTTTTCTTTATCTACCTCTTCCTTCTTTTCATTGTTAATTTCTTCCTTCGTAGCTCTAATCTTTTGCCTTTCTCTCTCTTCCTTATGATCTTTTACTTCATCTTTAGTTTTGTGTTTTGGTCTTTCTTGCTTGTTATCCTTTTGTTTTCCTCTTTCTACTTTATTATCTTCCTTCTTCTCGCTCAACCTCTCATCGATCTTTTCCTTAACTCTCTCTTCCTTCTTTTCCTTCATTTTATCCTCGTTCTTTGGTTTTGTAGACTCATGTGCGCTCCTCGATCTTGACCTCCTATCCACATCTTCGCTCTTACTTTTCTTAACCTTTCTTTCTTCACTCCTCTCACTTCTAGAATCATCGTCTTCCATCAGCTTTCTTTTGTGACGACGACGATCCTTGCGTTCTCTTCTCTCTTCCCTACTTTTCGATTTTGCTTCTTCCTCATCTTCATTCTTCGCGGTTTTAACCTCACTTTTGACTTTCTCCTTCGATTTGCTCTCTCTTTTCGATCGATGACTTCTATCGTCAATTTTTGATTTGCTGCGCTTACTAGACGCCTCGTCATCGGATTTCTTCTGTATCTTAATTTCATCGGTCATTTTATCAGTTCCAGGAACCGTATCGGTGACTTTTTGATGTTTAACATTTTTCACTTCAAGACTAGTCAATTTTTTCAAGTCTTCCTTGGCTTCTACCTCTTGGAGATCCTTCGTTTGTTTTACTACCTCTTTAAGTTCCTTCACTTCATGATGCTTTGATTTTCTTAAGCCTTCTTTAACTTCTTTTACTTCACGATTCTTTAATGTATTCAAGTCTTCTTTTGCTTTCTGTTTTTTGAGAACTTCTTTCTCGTCATGATTCTTGGATTTTTTCAAGTCTACTTTTGCTTCATGTTCTTCGCGGTCCTTGGATTTTTTGAAGTCTACTTTTGCTTCATATTCTTCGCGATTATTGGATTTTTTCAACTCTTCTTTTGCTTCATATTCTCCGCGGTTCATGGATTTTTTTAAGTCTTCTTTTGCTTCATGTTCTTCGCGGTTCTTGGATTTTTTTAAGTCTTCTTTTGCTTCATATTCTTCGCGGTTCTTGGATTTTTTTAAGTCTTCTTTTGCTTCATGTTCTTCGCGGTTCTTGGATTTTTTGAAGTCTTCTTTTGCTTCATATTCTTCGCGGTTCTTGGATTTTTTGAAGTCTTCTTTTGCTTCATATTCTTCGCGGTTCTTGGATTTTTTAAACTCTTCTTTTGCTTCATATTCTTCGCGGTTCTTGGATTTTTTAAACTCTTCTTTTACTTCATATTCTTCGCGGTTCTTGGATTTATTAAAGTCTTCTTTTGCTTCATATTCTTCGCAGATCTTTGATTTTGTTAAGTCTTCTTTAACTTCAGAATTCTTTGATTTTTTGAAGCCTTCTTCGCGATGCTGTGATTTCTTCAAGTTTTCTTTAAGTTGCTTCTCGACGCGAATCTTGGATTTTTTCGAGTCATCTTTAATTTCTTTCTCGTCGCGATTCTTAGACTTCTTAAGGTCTTCCTTAGCTTCGTCCACTTCACGATTGTCTGCGTTCATCGAATTCGCAATATTGTCGATCATGTTTAGATCTTTAGATTGCTTAATATCTTCATGACATTTGTCTGCGTCTTCTAAATTCTTAACATCTTCATGAAATTTGTCTGTATCTTCTAAATTCTTAACATCTTCATGACATTTGTCTGCGTCCTTTAATTTCTTAACAACTTTTTTAACATCGGTAATCACGTCTAGATCTTTTAGTATCATATCTTTATAAGTTTTGTCTGCGTTCTTCAAATGCTCAACATCTTCTTTCACTTCGTCTAGAATTTCTGGTTTCTTGATATATTCGTGACTCTTGTCTGCATTTTTAACATCTTGTTTCACTTCGGTAATCACGTCTAGATCCTTTAGTTTCTTAACATCGTCAAGAGTTTTGTCTGCAATCTTCGGTTTGTCTTTGCTTTCTTTCACTTCATCACGCTTCTCTGCATGCTTGGCTTTTTTAACATCTTTGATTTCTTCTTTGTTCTTAACATCTTTGATTTTTTCTTTGTGCTTAACATTCCTCGTTTTATAACCATTCTTGGTTTCCTTAGATTTACCCTTCTTCTCTTTTCTAGACTTTGCGGCTTTCTCTCTGCCTTCTTCTTGGGATTCTTTCAGGTTCTCTGTCAGCTTTAGTTCTACTTTAATTTTTTGGTCAAAAACAACTTGTTTCTCCTTATCTTCCTGAGAGTCTTTTGAATTGCACGGCGTGTCTTCGCTTATTTTTTTCTCGCTCACGTCAATTGTTTCTAGGGTATCTTTCGATTTGTATAATTGGCTTTCTTTGTCAAAATCGGCTTGTTTTTCTCGCATTTCTTCTTCTTGAACTCCCTTTAATTTTTTGTCACTCTCGACAATTTTATCTCTAACTTCTTCCCTTTTGAACGAGCTGTCTTTATTGGTTTGTGCTTCTTTCATCTCCCTCACAAGATCAACTTGTTTTTGCACAACTTCTTCTTTTGATTTAACCTCATACCTTTCTTCTTCTTGGACTTTCTTTATTGCTTGATCAAAATCGATTTGTTTAGATTTATCTTCAATCATTGATTCGTCCTCCTTGGGATTTTTGTCACTATCAACTTGTTCTTCTTGGCATTTTTGCAATTGATACAATCTATTTTCATTCTCCTGTTCTTCAATTTCCTTCATTTTCTTGCCGTCGTCAACTTCGATTTTGCTGTGGGTTTCCTTGGAATCACTTTCTTCGTTGGTTTTGATCGAATCAAAGCTGATATCTTCATTTTTCTGCACTTCACCCACGTCTTTCTTTTCTTCAGCTTCAATACTATAGCTTTTCGTCTTCTTCCGGGTATTTTTTAAATTAAAATCTCCTCGCTTGTGGCTTGCCTTCTTCTCCTCGACTTCGATTCGTACAGCATCCCTTTTCTGTTCTTCAATTGCTTCACCTTCGATCGTTACAGTTGTTTTTCTATCCTCTTTCTTTTCTTCGATTTCTTCATGTTGCTGTTCATCGATTGCTTCAGGTAATTTTCTATCCTCTTTTCTTTCTTCGATTTCTTTACGTTGCTGTTCATCGATTGCTTCAGTTGGTTTTCTACCCTCTTTTCTTTCTTCGATTTCTTTATGTTGCTTTTCATCGATTGCTTCAGTTGGTTTTCTATCTTTCTTTTCTTTGATTTCTTCATATTGCTGTTTATCGATTGCTTCAGTTGGTTTCCTATCCTCTTTCTTTTCTTCAATCTCTTGATCTTGCTGTTTATCGATTGCTTTGGTATTTTCGATTCGATCGGCCGGCTCCTTGATTTCTTCTCCATCTTCAATTTTGCCTTTCCTGTTCTTGTGTTGTTCTTCGATTGGATTAGTTTGTTTTCTATTCTGTTCTTCCATTGCTTGTTTAGTTTTCAACCGAATGGTTCGTTTTCTAACCTTTGGCTGTTCTTCGATTTTTTCATGTTGCTGTTCATCGATTGCTTCAGTTGGTTTTCTATCTTTCTTTTCTTCGATTTCTTCATATTGCTGTTTATTCATTGCTTCAGTCGGTTTTCTATCCTCTTTCTTTTCTTCGATCTCTTCATCTTGTTGTTGATCGGTTGCTTCAATATTTGCGATTCGATCGGTCGGCTCTTTGATTTCTTCTCTATCTTCAATTTTGTCATTCCTGTTCTTGTGTTGTTCTTCGATTGGATTAGTTGGTTTTCTATTCTCTTCTTCCATTGCTTGTTTAGTTTTTAGCCGAATGATTCGTTTTCTAACCTTTGGTTGTTCTTCCATTTCTTCATGTTGCTGTTTATCGATTGCTTCTGTTGGTTTTCTATCCTCATTCTTTTCTTTAATCACTTCATCTTGGTGCTTATCGATTGCTTTAATATTTTCGATTCGATCGGTCGGGTCTTTAATTTCTTCTCCATCTTCAATTTTGCCTTTCCTGCTCTTGCGTTGTTCTTCGATTGGATTAGTTTGTTTTCTCATCTGTTCTTCCATTACTTGTTTAGTTTTAATCCGAGTGGTTCGTTTTCTGACCTTTGGTTGTGCTTCAATTTCTTCACATTCGACTGGTTTTGTTTGTATCGAGTCCTCATTTTCTATTTGTTTTACGCTCCCTTTTTCTTCTTCGTCTGCCATTGATTTAGTTCGTCTTTGTCTAGTTTGGTTTTCCTCATTTCTGATTTCTTTATTTTTGCTTTGTTCGGTAGAATTTCTGTCCATTTCTTCACTTGCAGTTCCAAATTTGCTCGAATCGACCTCTTCGATTTTATTCCCTATCTTCAACCCTTCCTGCTTCTCCCTAGATTCCTCAACTATAATTTCTTCATCAACCTTAAATATCTTCAACCCTTCCTGCTTCTCCCTAGATTCCTCAACTATGATTTCTTCATCAACCTTAAATATTTGTTCATCGATTTTGTTCTCTTCGAGACTTTCAAGGCCCAAAAATTCAGTTTTGCCTTCTTCGACACTTTCAATGTTCAAAGGTATTTTGTTTTGAAGATTTGAAGATGCAGTTGCTTCGTAAGATTTCCTTTCTGCAAATTGTTCACCAGTCGAAGATGTTTTGCCTTCATCAAGACGGTCAAGGTGAGGTGATCCAGTTGCTTCAAGAATGTTCCTTTCTCCAAGATTTTCAACGTTTGAAGATATTTTGCTTTCTATAAGACTTTCATGCTTTGAAGATATTTGGCTTTTAATAAGACTTTCATGCTTTGAAGACATTTGGCTTTTAATAAGAATTTCATGCTTTGAAGATATTTTGCTTTCATCAAGGTTTTCTACATTTGAAGACATTTCGATTTCTTCGCGAATTTCTGTCACATCACACATTTTGCTTTCTCCAAGATGTTCGAAATTTGGGGACGAATCATTAGTTTTGATTTCATCTAGATTCAAAGATTCAGTCCTTTTTTCAGGATTCAACGATTCAATTCGATCATCAATTTTGACTTCAAGATTTGCAGATACAGTTAAATGTTTGCTGTCGATTTCTTCGAGATTTGAAGATCCAGTTGAATGTTTGTTTTCGATTTCTACAATGTTTGAAGATTTTGTCAAGTTATCAATGTTTGTTCCAACAAGATTTGATGAGAGTGTTTCATCAGTAATTTTGATTTCTTCACAAATCAAAGATTCTGCCACATCACGAATGTTGCGTTCTTCAATGTTTGAAGATGCGGTCGCATGGCCAATTTTGCTTTCAATATTTGGAGATTCTGTGACGTCGCATATTTTGCTTTCTTCAATATTCAATTCTGTCGCATCACAAATTTTTATTTCTTCAATATTTGAGGATTCTCTCACATGACAAATTTCGGTTTCTTCAACATGAATATGCGAAGAATCAGTCGGAATTTTGTTTTCTCCGAAACTAGAAGATTCTGATGTATCAACAATTTTGCCCGATTGAAGATCTTCAATTTTTGAAGATACAGTTGCTTCATTAATTTTCTGTTCTAAAAGATTTTCAAAATTTGAAAATACAGGAGCTTTGCTTTCAATATTTGAAGATTGTGCAATCGTTTCTTCACTCACTTTGCTCATATTGGCTTCAATTTCTGTCTTATTCAAAATCTCCCACCACTTTTTGGGCGACTTCACGTTCCCCCGGCAGGACATCAACCTCTCGTCGTTAACGTCAATATCGGTGTTTATTGTCAACGGTTTGCTCTTCACGTCCTTGTCAGAAGTTTCCAGGTTCTTTTCCAAAATTTTCCACAGCGTTTCGTCCGTGCTCTTGATGTTCTTCCGAAGGGTGTTTTCCACGCAAGAGGTGACAGGTTTCTTCAAGCCAGTCTTCAAAGGAAGATCTTGCGAACAGCTCGCGTCTCCTTTCTTCGACTCGCCCAGTCTCCTCATTTTCATTTTCTTTGACTTGTTGCTCAGACTCATTATTTGAAGACTTTCTTTACTCGTTTCTTCTTTCGCGTCCTTTGCCGAAGAATTCCTATCGTTTAACACTTCATCCGCCTTCATCAATTTAACGAAGGAATCCTCCACAATCTCCCCGCTTACTACTTCTTCCAACTTCCTCTTATTCCTCCCCCTTTTCGCTTTCTTCTTGTCTACACAGGTGCTGCTCTTCTTCAACCCCTCATTTTCGACAATTGCACCTAAGCTGCTCAATAATTCTTCGTTTTCAACAACCGCGCCTTTCTTCATTTCTGAACAGACGCCCCTCTTCTTCAATTCGTCGTTTTCGGTAACTTCGCCTTTCTTTTTATCTGAACTGATGCTGCTCTTCTTTAATTCTTCGTTTTCAACAACCACGCCTTTCTTCTTTTCTAAACAAACTCTACTCTTCGTCAATTTTTCGTTTTCAGCAACTACGGCTTTCTTCTTTTCTAAACAGACGCTACTCTTCTTCAATTCTTCGTTTTCAACAACCACGGCTTTCTTCTTTTCTAAACAGACGCTACTCTTCAATTCTTCGTTTTCAACAACCACGCTTTTCTTCTTTTCTAAACAGACGCTACTCTTCTTCACTTTGTCGTTTTCGTTAAGTTCCCCTTTCTTTTTTTCTGAACTGCCGCCGCTCTTCTTTAATTCATCGTTTACAACAACGTCTCCTTTCTTCTTATAGAAACCGCGGCCGCTCTTCTTCAATTCAACATTTTCGACTTGGCAGGATCTTCCCTTCAGGGAGCAGCTCCTCGTCATGCGTTTGTACTCGACATTACTTCCTGCAATCGGCTTCTTCTTTCTCCTCTTCACAACTTTCTTCTCCTTGGGCAACTCAATTTCATCTTTTTCTGGAACTCCGCTATCCAATTTCTCGAGCGGTGCAATTGAAGATTCTTCATTTTCTTCGCTCGCCTTCGTAGACTTAGGTGCTCTTTTGCTCTTCTTCAAAAGCCCGATTTCTCCTTTGGGCTTCTTCGAACTTTTTATTCCCTCTTTGCTCTTCTTCGAAGTTTTGATTTCTTCTTCGCACTTCTTTAAAGGGTAAGTTTCCTCCTTTGAAGCGTCAATGTCTTCTTCGCACTTCTTCAAGGGGTCAGTTTTTTCCTTCGAAGCGTCGATGGCTTCTTCGCACTTCTTCAAAGGGTCAGTTTCTTCATTCGAAGCGGCGATGTCTTCTTCGCACTTCTTCATACGGTCAGTTTTCACTTTTAGAGCGTCGATTTCTTCTTCGCACTTCTTCAAAGGGCCAGTTTCTTCTTTCGAAGCCTGTGTTTTTTGTTTGCTTTTTTTCAGAGCCCCTATTTTTTCTTTGCCTTTCTTCAAATGCTCGTTTTCTTTTTTGTTTGTCTTCCCCAGAGGCTCGATTTCTACTTCACGTATTGCCACTTCCTCTTTGCTTATCTTTAAATCCTTGATTTCTTGTTTGCTTTTCTTTAGAAGGTCACTTTTATCTTCGCACTTCTTCAGAGGCTCGATTTCTTCTTCACGCTCTATTATTTCTTCGTTTTTCTTCAAAGGCTTGATTTCTTCTCCACGTTCTACCAATTCTTCGATTTTCTGCAAAGGCTCGATTTCTTCTTCACGCTCTATTATTTCTTCGTTTTTCTTCAAAGGCTTGATTTCTTCTTCACGTTCTACCATTTCTTCGTTTTTCTTTAAACGCTCGAATTCTTCTTTACGCTTTATTATTTCATCGTTTTTCTTCAAAGGCTTGATTTCTTCTTCACGCTCTACCATTTCTTCGTTTTCCTTTGAAGACTTGATTTCTTCTTCACGTTCTACAATTTTTTTACTTTTCTTTAGAGGCACTATTTCTTCGCTCTTCTTCCCCAGAGGCTCAGTTTCTTCTTCTTGTTTCTTCGAAAGCTCTATTTCTTCTTCCCCACATTTTTTTGACATCTCGATTTTTTCATCACACGTCACCAACTGCTCAATTCTTACATCGCTGTCCTTCAAATTTTCGAATCTTTCAAAAGACGATGCTTCAGTTTTTGTTGCCACTTCAGGTGCCTCGAGTGAGGATATTTCTTTTTTATCTGACACTTCACGTTCCTCTAACGATGACACTTCAGACACAACTTCTTTATTTTGAGTTTCAACTGGAGAAGCAATTGCTTCATTTTGAGCTTCACTGGAAGAAGCCATTTCTTCTATTGGAACTTCAGTTGATGAAACCATTTCTTCAATTGAAACTTCAGCTGATGAAACCATGTCTTCATTTGAAACTGCAGCTGAGGAAAGCATTTCTTCATTTCGATCTTCACATGAACAACTTATTTCTTCTCTTTGCGATTCACCTGAAGAAATAATTTTGTCATTTTGAACTTCCCCCGAAGAAACAATTTCTTCATTTCTGGTTTCCTCAATTTCGGAACGTGCATTTAGAACTTCTTCGATCTTCCTTTCTTCTACAATTTTCCCTTCTTCGCTCTCTTCTCTAATCTTCCTCTCTTCTTCAATGTTCCCTTCTTCTGCATCATCTCCGATTTTCCTCTCTTCTTCTATTTTCCCTTCTTCACTATCTTTTCCGCTCTTCCTCTCTTCTTCAATTTTCCTTTGTTTACTATTATCTCCGATCTTCCTCTTTCCTTCAATTTTCGCTTCTTCAGTATCTTCTCCAATCTCCCTCCCCTCTTCAATTTTGACTTCGATACCTGATACATCTGAAGAAATAATTTTGTCATTTTGAACTTCTCCCGAAGAAACAATTTCTTCATTTCTAGTTTCCCCAATTTCCGAACGTGCATTTAGAACTTCTTCGATCTTCCTCACTTCTTCACCGATTTTCCTCTCTTCTTCAATTTTTCCTTCTTCACTATCTTCTCCGATCTTCCTCTCTTCTTCAATTTTCCCTTCTTCACTATCTTCTCCGACCTTCCTCTCTTCTTCAATTTTCCCTTCTTCACTATCTTCTCCGATCTTCTTCTTTTCTTCAATTTTCCCTTCTTCACTATCTTCTCCGATCTTCCTCTCTTCTTCAATTTTCCTTTCTTCACTATCTTCTCCGATCTTCCTCTCTTCTTCAATTTTCCCTTCTTCACTATCTTCTCCGATCTTCCTCTCTTCTTCAATTTTCCCTTCTTCACTCTCTTCTCCGATTTTCCTCTCTTCTTCAATTATTACTTCTTCACTATCTTCTCCGATTTTCCTCTCTTCGTCAATTTTTACTTCTTCACTATCTTCTCCAATCTTCCTCTCTTTACTTTCTTCTACTGCCTTCCTTTCTTCTCTATTTTTATTTTTAGCATTTACAAATTGTTCTTCTAGTAGACTCAAATCATTGATGTGATCTTCAAAAGAAGATCCGATTTCTTCGTAATGACATTCCAAGTCCAGATTGTCATCCGCTTCTTCCATTTCAGTCACTTTTAGTTCACTTTGATCTTCATTTTCAGGTTCAATTAATTTTTCATCATTCTCCGTGCACCGTTCTTCAACTTGATTCTCTTGCTCAACCTCGCCTTCAACTTCCGTGCAAATCGAAGACATTTCTTCATTCGGCAGAAGTGATTTTTCTTCAACCAGATTATCCTTATCTTCAATTTCAGTCATTGTTTTCCGATTTTCAATGATCGGTGTTTCTTCGTACTTCGAGGATTTCCCTTCAACTTGTGGCAAAGGTAGTATTTTTTCATTCGGGGTTTCCTCAATTCCGG
This sequence comes from Philonthus cognatus, assembly GCA_932526585.2. NCBI lineage: Eukaryota > Metazoa > Arthropoda > Insecta > Coleoptera > Staphylinidae > Philonthus > Philonthus cognatus. Next base: position 7,413,710 of record OW052251.1, read on the forward strand.
AATTTTCTTCAATTTTGGGTACGTCATCATCTTCAGTTTTGGATCTTTGTGTATTTTGAATACCTTCAATCTCGGAACCTTTTTCATTTTGCTTTTCAGGTGTTAGAGAATTGTGAATTTCTGGCGTGTCTTCGATTTTCGACATTTCTTCACTTGTGGTTCCTACCACAACCTTAGATCTTTCTTCTTTTTTAACATCTGGTGTGAGATTATCTTCAACCTTAGACCTTTCTTCGTTAAGGCTTACTGCTGTGCGAGTATCTTCAATCTTAGGGCTTTCTTCAATTTCATCATCACTTTCTGATGAAGAAACTTTCTCTTCGATTGTAATTTCTTCACGAGCATCATAAAAAACTTCAGCGGACACATTCGGCCTTTTTTCTTCTCCGGAATCTTCAAAAGACGTGTTGTCTTCTTCGCTGGCATCGTAATATAAGGCTTCGTCTGAAAGCGTTTCATCAAATTTACTAGAGATTTCTTCAACAACGCGATCTTTGCTAATTTCTTTTTCAGGTTTATCTTCGATTTCAAATGAAGAGATTCCCGATTGGATTTTCTTAAAAGGTGTCGATGTGAAGAATGGCATACTCTCGGAGACTGTATCATTTCTTCGTTCTTCATTTACTGCTTCAGTTTCTTCCATTTTAACGCCGATCTTCGAACTTTCTTCATTGGCAACTTCAGATGTGTCAATCATGGTACCTGATCTAGCACTTTCTACAGTTTCTTCGTGTGTAGCCACACTTTCTTCATATGTAGCCACACTTTCTTCATCTGTAGCTACACTTTCTTCATGTGTAACTACACTTTCTTCGTGTATAGCCACACTTTCTTCATTTGTAGCTACAGTCTTTTCAATTAGACTCGTTGATTTTGCACTTTCTTCAATGGTAGTCTCACATTCTTCAATTATTACTCCTGTTAGCTCGTTTTCTTGATTTGTAGCTTCATATTCTTGAATTATAACTACACTTTCTTTATTTGTAGCTACACTTTCTTCATTTGCAGCTACACTTTCTTTATTTGCAGCTACACTTTCATATGTAGCTGCACTTTCATTTGTAGCTACAATCTCTTCAATTATACTTGCCGATTTTGCACTTCTTCGTTCTTCGTTTTCTGCCTCAGCTTCTTCAATTATAACGCCGATCTTGGAACTTTCTTTATCAACAACTTTAGATGTTTCAATCACAGTACCTGATTTAGCACTTTCTTCATTTGCAGCTACACTTTCTTCATGTGTAGCTACACTTTCCTCATGTGCAGTCACACTTTCTTCGTGTGTGGCCACAGTTTCTTCATGTGTAGCTACACTTTCTTCACGTGCAGTTACACCTTCTTCATGTGCAGCTACACTTTCTTTATGTGCAGTTACACTTTCTTCATGTGTAGCTACACTTTCTTCGCCTGTAGCTACACTTTCTTCATTTGTAACTACAGTCTCTTCAATTATACTTGCCGATTTCGCACATTCTTTATTTGTAGCCTTACATTCTTCAATTGTAACTCCTGTTAGCACGTTTTCTTGATTTTTAGCTTCATATTCTTCAATTATACCTCTTGCTTGCGAACTTTCTTCATTTTTAGCAACAGAATCTTCAATAATACTTTCCGATTCTGTACTTTTTACATTTGTAGCTTCACTTTCTTCAACTACGGCACCTTGTTCTGAAGTTTCCTCATTCGTAGCTTCACTTTTTCCAATTACAATACCTGGTATTGTACTTTCTTCATTTGTAGCTTCAATATCTTCAACAGATTTTCCTCTTGGGGCTGATGATTCTTCCTTCGTCCCATCCCATACAGCTTCGCCAGGCAGTTGCGTAACTTTAGCTTCTTCGTTTACTGCTTCAAAATCTTTAGGTTGTTTCGTAACAATAGGTTCTTGATTTACCGCTTCCAATTCTATGGATTGCTTCGTAACATTAACTTCTTCGATTTTGGAATTTTCTTCCCCGCTTGCAGTTATTGCTTTTTCTTCGAGGTTAGTTGCTTCGATTGGGGTTACATCTGCGACCCTAGATTCCTTAATTGCTGTTATTTTCATACTTGTAGCTTCAGAGTTTCTGATTTCTTCGATTTTATCAACTGATTTGCTTTTCGTAGCCTTGAAATCTGCGATTTCTTCATTCGCTGCTATTATTTTGACATTAACTTCTTCGTTTACTGCTTCGATATCTTCAGGTTGCTTCGTAACAATAGGTTCTCGATTTACCGCTTCCAATTCTACAGATTGCTTCGTAACATCTTCTTCTTCCAATCCTTCGGTTCTGGTGTTTTCTTCCCCACTTGCAGTTTCTGCATTTCCTATGAGGTTAGTTGCTTCAATTGGGGTTTCATCTGCGGCCCTAGATTCCTTAATTGCCGTTATTTCCATACTTGTAGCTTCAGAGTTTCTGATTTTGTCGATTTTATCAATTGATTTGCTTTTTGTAGCTTCAAAATCTGCGATTCCTTCATTCGCTGCTGTTATTTTGACTTTTGTAGATTCAAAATTTGCTGTTTCTTCATCGGTAGATGTAGTTTTGAAATCAGCAGCTCCAATGTTTTCGACTTGATCATTTACTGTAAATTTGACATTTGTAGCGATTTTTTCGTGTTCAGCTGATATTTTACAATCCGTAGCGATCTTTGCAGAAGTCGTGGCTTCGTCGACATTTGCAGCTTCGTGTTCTTCAACAAGTTGTTCACTGGTAATTTTCAAAGTTACTGTTTCTTCATTTGAAGCTTCGCATTCCTTATGTTGTTTGCTCGTAATCTTTAAAATTGAGGTTTCCTCATTCGCGTCAAGTGCGGAAGCTTCATTTGAAGTAACTTCATCGGAGATTGGAAATTCTTGATTTGTACTCAAATGGTCTGCATTTGCTTCACTTGTAGCTTCATTTATTCCCTTCAATTGCTCGCAAAGAGCATCGTTATATTTGATCTGTTCATCTGTAGCTTCACTTGATTGTTTCATTTGTTTGAGAAAAACTTCGTTATCCTTGAGTTGTTTATTTGTAGCTTCACTTGATTGTTTCATTTGTTTGAGAAGAACTTCGTTATTCTTGAGTTGTTCATTTGTAGCTTCACTTAATTGTTTCAATTGTTTGCCAAGAGCTTCGTTATTCTTGAGTTGTTCATCTGTAGCTTCACTTGATTGTTTCAATTGTTCATGAAGAAGTTTGTTCTTGGAGTTTGCTTCGAGGTGATCATAAGAAGCTTCAATTTCTTCGTTTGTCTTCGTCGGTTCATAAAGAGCTTCGTTTTTGGAATTTTCTTCCAGTTGGTCATCGGATGCTGTAATCTCCTTGCCAATAGCTTCACACACTTCACTCGGAACTTCATTTGTCAAATTCAGTTGTTTGTTTATTAAAAGTGTATTGCTGTTCGTATCACCAGTTTCTTTTTCGGAAGCTTCTTCGTAGTTGAATTCATTTTTAGAGGTTACATTGCTGCTATCAGAGCTTAGAATGTCGACATTTTCTGCGTGCTTCGGTGCTTCTGGCAGTAAACTCGAGTAGGTTTTTTGAAATTTCGGAGTTACTAAGATCGGCTCGGTGGTTTCGATTAAATTGGCCTCACTTGTTTGGCTAGCTTGTTCCGAATTTGAATGAATCCGTGAAACTTCACCAGAATCCGAAACGAGAGCTTCGATTTGTTTTGAAATTGCTAAAGATTCATCTTTAAAATTATCTAAGGAGGTGATTTTCAAAGGTTTATCAGTCGGATTTTCTTTGGTAAGGTGTAAGGATGTGTTTTTCAAAGATGTATCTTTGGAAAGATCTAAGGAGTGGATTTTCAGAAATGTTGCGCTCGGGTGTTCTCTGGGAAGATCAAAGGTGTTTTTCAAAGGTTTACAGATCGGATTCTCGCTGGAAGCACCAGGGGAGGTAATTTTGGAAACTGTGTCTTCAAAAATGTTCAAGTTTTGGATTGGTAAACCCTTGGCCGAAACTCTTTCTTGATCGAGAGGGGAGGTAATTTTGGAAACATTGTCTTCAACATTGTTCAAGTTGGAGGTAATTTTGGAAACTGTGTCTTCAAAAATGTTCAAGTTTTGGATTGTTAAACCCTTAGCCGAACTTCTTTCTTGATCAAGAGGGGAGGTAATTTTGGAAGCGTTGTCTTCAAAAAAGTTCAAGTTTTTGGTTGTTAAACCCTTAGCCGAACCTCTTTCTTGATCAAGAGGGGAGGTAATTTTGGAAACATTGTCTTCAAAAATGTTCAAGTTTTTGGTTGTTAAACCCTTAGCCGAACCTCTTTCTTGATCAAGAGGGGAGGTGATTTTGGAAACATTGTCTTCAAAAATGTTCAAGTTTTTGGTTGTTAAACCCTTAGCCGAACCTCTTTCTTGATCAAGAGGGGAGGTAATTTTGGAAACATTGTCTTCAAAAATGTTCAAGTTTTTGGTTGTTAAACCCTTAGCCGAACCTCTTTCTTGATCAAGAGGGGAGGTAATTTTGGAAACATTGTCTTCAAAAATGTCCAAGTTTTGGGTTGTTAAACCCTTGCCCGAAACTCGTTCTTTATCAAGCAAAACTGTTCTCTCGGATGAAAACATCGGGCCGGCTTTTGCGAAATCTCTTCGAGGCTCGACTTGTATAGTTTTTCCTTCCTTAGAGGAGCTCTCGTCCAAAAATGGTCTCTCATGCGGAGGAATCGAAACATCTCTTCTTCTTTCGACAACCCGCGGGCTGGAATCCGAACTAGCGGACATCTCCGAAATAGCAGCGTCCAATTGATTCAAAACAGTTGTTTCACGCGAAATGGGAACACGGCGTTGGACATTTGAACGAACTTTATCGAAGTTAAAATCGTAATCGTCATCAGTTTCCGAACCGCCGCCCTCGATCGTCTCGTCGTTGGAAATCGTGGAAGAGACTTCTGGAAACTGCGACGAGGATTCCGTCAAGTGGGCTTTATTTTTTGAGGTTCCGTCCATTTCCATTGGTTCGGTCGACGTGGCTTTTGTTAAAAGGGTTTTATTTTTTGAGGTTAAGTCCGTTGGTCCTCTATTCAGATTCAGATTGGAAGTTGAGGGGAACACAGTTGAAAACATGTTTCTTGATGCCGTTGGCTCTGTTGAGGTTATGTTTCCCAGGTTTAAGCTCAAGTTTCTAAATTTCAAGCTCAAGTTTCTTGAGTTTGGCGACTCTGCTGAGGTCGTGTTTGCGAAATATGACAGCGCACTCGATGTCGACTCGGCCGAACTTGTGTTCCTGGCTCTCGCCGATTCTGTTGAGGTTATGTTTGCTAATTTCGACAGTTCACTCGAGGTTGGGTTTCTTAAATTAACCGACTCGATGGAGGTTGCGTCTCTTGATTTCATCCAGTCGTTCGAGTTTAGGTTTGTTGATTTCGTCGACTCAGTTGAGGTTTTGTTTACCAACGCATTTGAGTTTAGATTTCTCGATTTAGTCAAGGTTGTGTTTAACAGTGCGTTTGAGGTTGGATTACTAGATTTAGTCGACTCAGTTGAGGTTAGGTTTCTCGATTTAGTCGACTCGATTGAGGTTGGGTTTCTTGATTTAGTCGTCTCCATAGAGGTTGTGTTTCTTGATTTAGTCCACTCGATTGAGGATTTAGTCGACTCAATAGAGGTTGTGTTTCTTGATTTAGTCCACTCAATAGAGGATTTATTGGACTCGATTGAGGTTGTGTTACTTGATTTAGCCCACTCGATAGAGGTTTTAGTCGACTCGATTGAGCTTGTATTCCTAGATCGAACCGACTCGCTCGTATTGTAAGATTTAGTCAAATCGCTCGTATTATAAGGTCTAGTCGTCTCGCTTGAATTGTAAGATCTAGTCAAATCGCTTGTATTGTAAGGTCTAGTCGATTCGCTTGAATTGTAAGATCTAGACGACTCTGTTGAGGTTATGTTCGCTAATCTTGACAGCTCGCATGAGGTAGCTTTTGGTGAGTTTGTACCGGAGGCGGGTTTGTTTAGGTTGGGCTGGATTAGCCTAGGCGATCTGGAGAATGAGGGCGGATTAGCCGTGGACGATATCTCCTCTAAATCGACTGTAACCGACCCCAACTCCTCTTTACTCGACGTCACGGCCGTTTCTTCGCTGGACTCGAGCTCTTCGTTGTTGGTGGAGGAAATCTGGTCGGTGGGCGTCGTCTCCGCGGGCTCCGCGGGTTCGACGCTCGTCGTCGAAATCTCCAGGCTGTTGATTAAGCCGGACTCAGGGGCGTTTTGTTCGTAACAGTCGGTTATCACGACAACAGCGTTTTCATCTTCGTCGTCTTCAACGATGATCGGTTTGATCCGCCTGCGTTTCTTCTTCTTCGTCTTCGTGTTCCGGTTCTTCACGCGTCCATGAACCGGAGCCACTTCGCACAGAATAACCTCGCAATCGCTGTCTGATCGGGGACTGTCGGCGGTGTCGTCGATTATTATCACCTCACTCTCATCGCGTTTGCTCCCTGAGGGTTTTGAGTTTGATTTCGAATTCACATTTTGGCTGACATTTAAATTAGAACTTTGTTTTGCGTTCAAATTAGAATTTCCTTTTACACTCAAATCAGAATTTTTGTTTACATTCAAATCAGAATTTGTGATTACATTCAAATTGCGTTTTTGTTTTACATTCAAATCAGAATTTGTGTTTACATTTTGCTTTGCACTTAAATTAGAATCTCTGTTTACATTTTGCTTTGCACTTAAATTAGAATCTCTGTTTATATTAAAGTTGCAATTTTGGTTAACATTTAAATTAGAATTTCTCTCCGGGTTTAAACTTAAACTAATGTTGGATTTATTAATCGCACTGGCAGCGTTCGTGTCCGTAAAACTGTTTTTAGTCGGGCATTTGCTCGAGTCACTATCCGTCCTCTCTTCGTCCTTCACAAAAATTACATCCTCATCGTCGTTTTCTTCCTTGGGCCGGTCCTTCCTGTCTTTCCTGCGGTTCTTCCGGTGTGCGGGCTCGACGACGTTCGGCGACGGTGCCTGGAATGCTAGCGTCGGATCATTTTCAACGGACGGATCCGCGCGACTTACTTCTGGCTCCGAGGTGTCCGACGCCTCGTCGTCCGTGCCGAAGTCGTCCATCTCGGTGAAGTACTTGAGGGCGTCGTTGAACCAAACGTCGCTGACGCAGAGCACGTCATCGTCGCCCGAGTACAGCTCGTCGATCTGCTTCTGGATTATCGTGTCTTTTAGCACCAACCTGTGCATAATAAAGGCGTACATTTATATTATTCTTCAACTGCCACAAACACTGTTACGGTGGGAAATCCGCTAACTGTTAAAATTAAATTGTGTCGCAAAGTCGATTCAAAATCGCAAGATTGGTGGATTTTGCACAATTTTTGCTCTACTATAGAAAACGGCGCACTACATAATTTAGTATGTCATTATACTAAAATATTTTTTTGCGGCTCACACAAACAGAAACTTTGTAGCTTTTGAGTTAACAAAATCTACTGGCTCAAAGAATTTATTCTATTAACAAATCATAAACTTACCCTGCTAGTGTGTCCATGTACCACTGGGGAATGTGATAGGTGCGGTGGGCGGTGACAATGATGTGCACTATGAACACCTTGCATCGTATCTCTGGGTCGACGTCGAAGTACTTGGACAGCACATTCTCCAGCAGGAACACCAGCTTCCCGGCGCCGCAGTTACTGGGATCCGGGTTCGGGCCGAGCGCCTCGAACTCCAGCGCGACGAACCGGCACAGCAGATGGAACATCCACTTCGTCCTCGGGTATCTTTTCTTTTGCTGGAATTTCAAACGCGATGGATGTTACACTACCTCCTACGAATGTCCTACATAGAGACTCTAGAGCGGTTAAAATGTGCTCCATGGAGAGTTTAGGGTTGCGAAATGTGCTCCCTGAAGACTCTAGGATTGTGAAATGTGCTCCCTGGAGACTTTGGGACTGGGAAATGTGCTCCCTGGAGACTCTAGGATTGCGAAATGTGCTCCCTGGAGACTTTAGGACTGAGAAATGTGCTCCCTGGAGACTTTAGGACTGAGAAATGTACTCCCTGGAGACTTTAGGACTGAGAAATGTGCTCCCTGGAGATTCTGGGGTTGTACTCCCTGGAGACGCTAGGATTGCGAAATGTGCTCCCTGCAGACTTTGGGATTGGGAAATGTGCTCCCTGGAGACTCTTTGGTTTTTAAAATGTGCAACGCGGCAGAGCTGGGAGGGACTGGGACATGTTCTTCCTGAAGACTTTGGAACAGCATTGTGCTCCCTGGAGACTCTGGGGTAGTACTCCATGGAGTTTAGGGTTGCGAAATGTGCTCCTTGGAGAGCCTAGCATTGCAAAATGTGCTCCCTGGAGACTTTGAGACTGCGAAATGTGCTCCCTGGAGATTTTGAGACTGCGAAATGTGCTCCCTGGATACTCTGGGGTTGTTAAAATGTGCAACGCAGCAGAGCTGCGATGAATTTAAAAAAAAGAGAGCCGAATCACCTAATATGATTCGAATTAACAGCACTCAAATAAAGGATTCGCAAGAGAAAAATATATTTCTAATAGTTTTTTCTTACTAATGTGTTTCACGGAGACCCTAGAGCTGCTTAAATGTGCTCCATGGAGAGTTTAGGGTGCGAAATGTGCTTCCTTGAAACTCTAGGGTCGCGAAATGTGCCCCCTGGGAACTCTAGAGATTGCAAAATTTGCTCGGTAGAGACTCTAGGGTTGTCAAAACGTGCTAGGGATACGAATATGATTCAAATTGCGAATATTCGCTAAAATGTGTTCTATGGAGAGTTTAGAGTTGCGAAATGTGCTTCCTGGAGACTCTGGGGTTGTGAAATGTGTTCTCTGGAGACTCTGGGCTGCCAAAATGGCAGACCTGGTACAAGTCCTCCAAAAAGGAGTCGAATCACCTAATTTGATTTGAATTAATAATTCTCGAATAAGGGAAACATATGATTTCAATACTGTTTTTCTCACTAATGTGCTTCACGGAGACTATCAGCTGTAAAATGTGCTCCATCTAGAGTTTAGGGTTGCAAAATGTGCTCCGTGGAGACTCTAGGATTGCTAAATGTGCTCCCTGAAGACTCTAGGATTGCGAAACGTGCTCCCTGGAGACTTTGGGACTAAGAAATGTGCTCCCTGGAGACCCTGGGGTTGTTAAAATGTGCAACGCGGCACCTAATATGATTCGAATTAACACTACTCGAATAAAGGATTCGTAAGAGAAAAATATGATTCGAATACTGTTTTTTTCACTAATGTGTTTCATGGAGACCCTAGAGCTGCTTAAATGTGCTCCATGGAGAGTTTAGGGTGCGAAATGTGCTCCCTGGAAACTCTAGGATTGCGAAATGTGCTCCCTCTAGAGTTGCAAAATTAGCTCCTTGGAGACTGTAAGGTTGTAAAAACATGCTATGTATACGCAATTTTAAACAATCGGACTCACCATGAGAACTCCATCATTGTACAGACGGAGCATCGCCAGTTGCACACGGGCATTTTGGATGAACGCTGGATTCCGCCTCTCCGACCAGCTTGCACTTTGGAACACCCTAAAAAAATGCGCTTGCGATAAAGTACACATCTGGCTCGATTTCGATCAAAGAATCGTGTAGCAAAAACAGTATTATTTATTTCTCCAAAGAATAGATAATAATTTTGACAATTGCTTCTTATTTTGTAATCAATGGAAAATTAATTATTTCTTGATAAAAAAAAGAAACGTTAACTTGAAATATAAGTAACATGCATGACTGTAATAATTGACATTTTCTTTAACGCTTTTCCATTCTTCTGTTGTTTTCCATCCTTGTGCTTTTTCCATCTTTTTTTCTTGAATCGAATCCAGTGTTTTCTCACTAATGTGCTTCACGGAGACCCTAAAGCTGCTAAAATGTGCTCCATGAACAGTTTATGGATACGAAATGTGCTCCATGGAGTATTTGGGGTTGTGAAATGCGCTATATTTTTTTTCTTCGAATTGAATCCAGTTCTTTCTCGCCAATGTGCTTCACAAAGACCCTAGAGCTGCTCTAATTTGCTCCATGAACAGTTTATGGTTGTGAAATGTGCTCCCTGAGACTATGAGGTTGCAAAATGTGCTACCTGAAGACTCTAGGGTTGAAAAAATATGCTAAGTGGCAGAGTTAGAACGGATCCTCAAAAAAGGCGTCTTGTATCTACTTATGCGATCTTCTTTCTTCTCATGCAATCTTCTTTCTTCTCGTGCAATCTATCTTCTTATCTTAGGCGATCTTCTTTCTTCTTATACTTCAAATTTGGATATGTCGGCACGACTCACTTGGCTCGCACCAGCATATCCAAATTTTCAGGTTTTTTTAAGCTAAAAATCTTACTTCAAGCTTAAACAAGGGGTAACACCCTCGTTAAAGGTAAGTTATCAAATGCTATAATTTTTTTTAATTAATCGTTCTGGATGTCTTCTTTCTTGAAGTCTTCTTTCTTCGTTTCTTTCCAGTATTGTTAAATAACTCACTTTATTATTTAAGGCTAATTTTATAAAAGCGATTCGTTAAAAACTCAATAATTAAATGGAATTAAAATTATTTCACAATAGTAATGATAAATAGTAATTTTTAAAAATATGAATTTGTGTTCAGTATTCGTTCATTGACTGGTATAACAAATAGGTAACAGATGGCCTTTACGTCATCGTATTTTATATTAGCTTTTAAGTTCGAAAAATAATGACATTACGACTTAACAAAATTAATCAGATTTTGAGACTCTGCTAGGTTCATTCAATCTTGACGTTTTTTCTTTGTCATTGTGTTTATCCAGTGTTCTTCATTTAGCTATTTTTTGTCTATCTTTCGGAATAGACGGAGATACATTTACGAAATCGAACTTGCGCAAGACATGTACCTGAAGAGTTCAATGGCCTTTCTCCGGGTCACCCTCCTGCTGTACTCGTCGGTGCAAAGGATGTCCAAATTCCATATATCCTTGTCTGAAAGCACAAAAAAAAAATAAAGACTGTTCAAACTCGAATTACAAAGAATACTCTGCGTTTTTTAAGAGATGTGATTTACAAAACGTATGCCCGAAAGGAACATATTACTATAGACACTATTTACTGGCAACTTATGGAAGAATCACCAGAAATTGGGATCTCGAGAAGTTCTTTATATTTGGGAATTAAGAAAATGGGCTTTAGCTTCAAAAAGCAGGTCGGAAGAAAACATTTATTGGAAATGCTGGAATCCAGTTGAAGAGAATTTTATTTTTAAATAAATATCAAATTGCTAACAAGGAGAACATTTATAAACCGGTTTTTCTGGATGAGACATGGGTTTTTAGCAAAAGTGGTGATAGAAGAATGTGGCAAGATGGCAGTAAATACAGTCATTTTAGAAAAAGTGGAAGTGGGTTTCGTTACGTTATTGTTCATGCCGGAAATAAAGACGGATTTGTGACAAATGGATCTCTAATTTTTAAATGTAATAAGAAAACGGGTGATTATCACAATAATATGAATACCAAAAATGTTGAGAAGTGGTTTAAAGATCAACTTATTGCAAACTTAGAAGAACCATCCTTAATTATACTAGATAACACAACTTATCATAGTCGTCTAGAAGAAGAAATAGTTTACTTTGTATTTATAGCAGGGCCATTGCTAATTTATTTCTCACCATATTATAGATATTTTATATTTTTACACACCCTCTTGCTTTGGATAGAATTATATTTAATAACTAACTTAAATATCTTAAAAGTGCAGAGTATTCTTCGTAATTCGAGTTTTGCTCAGGGAAACGTTTTGCATATTCAATCTAAATTCGAAAACCATTACGTGTTTGGATCTTTAAGCCTGTATAATATATTTTGTGGAACTTTTAGTTGTATTACAATAACATAACAGCACAACGTCCATATACATTATTATGTTCCATATTATGAAATTAATTAATATTTGTGATCCTACGCCGCCACTCGTTTTATTGAATATCAAGTTACTCCACCAATGCCCTAAGAATAATGGTCTAGATGTCAGCCAGTTGACACGACAAATTCCTAACCTAATTTTGTGTGTGTGTTCAAGATGCCACATACGTTAAGTCACTAAAACGACTGGTACTTCCAAATAGGTATTAAAAATACTATAGTGCGGAGTGGGTCTGACCATCATGAGGGAGGCACTACAATGGGCCTATAACTTGGCCTAAGTAGGCGTGGCTGCGGCTGCCCACCCGACCTTAATCCTTAATCTAAGCTAAGTAACAGCGACATTACCTAACTTTAGCACCATTCATTTACCTGAGCATCAGGCATCTAACCTAATCTGAGCACCGGGTATCTAACCTAACTTGTGCACCGGGCATCTAATCTAATCTAATTTGAGTAATAAGCTTTTGAGCTAAGTATCTAGTTTTATTTTTGTTTAAATATGTTTGTTTCAGAGAAAAATGAAATACATACCATTTTTTTGATCAACTTTCAAAAACTGATTGTGGAGTGCTGCGTTCTTATTCTCTTCCTCATCCAACGCTCCTGCAACGAAAAAAATAGGATTTTACCAGAAAGCAAAATTACGCTGAATTTCATCTAATCTTAATCTATACAGGGAGTTTTTCTTTCAAGTACAGGGTGTCCCATTTTAATCCGCCAGTAGCGATAATTCTGACCCAGTACATTAAAGCAAAAAGTGTTCACTGTGGAGGCTTCTACTTCGTTATACATCATTATTTACACAAATAAGACAATTCACTTTGTTTGTATAACTGAGGATTTTATTGTGACTATAGTTTCGACAACTTTAACTTGTTATTATCATACATAAAGTACTTTATGTTAAAGTTGTCGAAACTATAGTCACAATAAAATCCTCAGTTATACAAACAAAGTTAATTGTCTTATTTGTGTAAAGCAAAAAGTGTTCTGAATAAAATGTTAACGGTTATGAGGGGAACATCTGATGCCGTCGACTTCCCCCCCCCCCCCCCCGGGGGGGGGGATAGTAACAAGGGGCAACTTTAAAATCTTCTTATTACAGATTCGGATAGAGCATTAAAAAGTAGGTAAATTTTATTCGGGACGTTTTCCAAAATTGTTGATAGATAGCGCTGCAAACGTGAAAATGTGTTTTTTTATTAATTAAATAGCAAAATTAATTATTATTACTTAAGACTCACTCACAACATCACAAGTTTGTTTTTCTCTCACCCCGCCCCAATAGCGATTGAGTACTTCTTCATCAAATTAAATAATGGTAATCCAAGTCAACTAATGGTAATCCAAAAAAGTCAATGATTATTGACTCACAAACACATTTTGACGTTTGCAGCGCTATCTATCAACAGATTTTAAAAACACCCCGAATAAAATTGACCTACTCTTCAACACTCTCCGAATCTGCAATACAAAATAGGGGTTTCCATTTAAGATTTGAAATTTTTGAAAGGGGGCAAGGTCAAACACTGTATGATAATAAATTGACATCATGTTTTGGAAAACAACCCGGATAAAATTTACCTACTTCGTAACGCTCTATCCGAATCTGCAATAAAAAATAGGGGTTTCCAGATTTCCAGGTTTAAGATTTTAAAGTTGCCGGGGGGATCCTTAAAAATAACGAGGTGCATTCGAATTTATAAAAAAGGAAACAAGACACAAATAATTACCGTAAAGTTTCGATTTAGCCTGTACTTTCTAAAATATTAGAGTCAGTTATGACTGAACAAATAACTTATTTCTTAGACTTCAATAATATCCTAACAAATTCTACTACTAGATCTACTACAACGGCAATCAACACTTTTATAAATAATATTATCGATACCTTTGAAAACGGTCATATTGTAGTAAGTAAGCTGTTAGATCTGAGAAAAGCCTTCGATTGCGTTTCACGAGAAATTCTATTAAGAAAGTTATATTTTTACAACTTTAGTCCGGATAGCCGGATAGTTACCGTCATCTTACTTATACAACAAACGCCAAATTGTGTGGTTTAATAATCATATCTCAGAACAGCGTACAATCAAGCATGGGATAGCTCAAGGATCAATTCTGGGTACTCTTTTGTTTCTAACATATATATAAATGATCTTTCATCCCAGTGTCCCAACGTATCTACAGCTCTATATGCTGATGACACGACCCTTTCACTCAGTGGAAATCGCATTGAAGACGCAAGAGAAAGGTTAGAATCTGTTGAAATAGCAAACAGCTGGTTCAACTGCAATTAACTGAAACTAAACACCGATAAGTCAATAGAAATAACATTTTTATTAAAACAGGGTAAGGACGTTGGAAAAGCTGGGGAGGGAGAGGGAAAATAGAAGGGAGGGTAAGAGGGATACGGGAATATGCCAATAAAGGTCTTTTTTTTTTTTTTATTAAAACGTAGCGAACTAGCAGAAAAAATGTCTGTAAAGTGTTTAGGTGCAGTAATAGACACACATCTGACATGGGATGGGAACTTCATGTTATACAACTTGAGTCAAAATTAGCACAGAATGTGTATTTATTGAGAAATTTGTCCCGATCGGTAAAAAAAAAATGCATATTACTTCTGTTTACACACGCATAAGTGTATGAAATTATTGTAGATCACTCTCCAATAATGTTGGACATATTCAGGCTACAACGGCGAGCCATTCGCATGGTTTCTGGCCTAGGCTATAGGGATGACTATAAAGATAAATTATACAACTTACAATTGTGACTGTACCATGCTTATATATCCTAGAGTGTTTGGTATATATTAAAAACAACTTAAATAAATATCTACGAAACAAGGACTGTCATATGTATGAAACGCATGCGAGAAATGATCTACGTCTTGATAAATTTCGCCTATTTAAGACCAAAATTGGTCAAAGATATTACGGCATCGAATTTTATAACTTGTTACCAGATAATAGCCAGCAACTAGAATTGAACGAATTTAAAATTTGGTGTAAAAATCACTTTGTAAAACAAGCTTTTTATTCTTTTGGGGGCAAAGTCGACGGCATCAGATGTCCCCCTATAACCGTTAACTTTTTATTCAGAACACTTTTTGCTTCAATGCACTGGTTCAGAATTATCGCTACTGGTGGATTAAAATGGGACACCCTGTATACATGCTCCAATTACAGCGCATATGCTGTAAATCTTCAGATATTAGTTGTTTTATACAAGAGTTCAATTTGTAGCTTTAAATGAGTGTATTACACTCCAAGACTAAGCATGAAGTAAGATATCGAGTTTAGAAATCAGATATTGGTTGTTTTTTTAAAAGAGTTCAATTTGTAGCTTCAAACAAGTGTTTTCCACTCCCAGACTAAGCATGAAGTAAAATTTCGAGTTTAGAAAAGCCTGAAAATTTGGATTTGCCGGGCGGAGCGAAGCGAGCCCGGCAAATCCAAATTTTCAGGCTTTTCTAAACTCGAAATTTTACTTCATGCGCCACGCGTATAAAACACTCATTTAGCGTGAAGTTTGAAGTACACTGCTTTAACAGTATATTTGAAACTTCACAACATTTCGGTATTTTATGCGAGTGGCGCTTGAAGTGAAATTTCGAGTTTAGAAAAGCCTGGACATTTTACTTCACACTTAACCCGGGAGTGGAAAATGCTCGTTTAAGGCTTTCAATTTAAAAACACCGAAGTGTCGGAAAATTTACCTCGTGTGCACATGTATACTTAAAAGAAAATTCCCTGTATGGTTTGATAAGAACTGCTAAAAAAAACTTATTAAAATCAAATCGAGTGACATTTTTTTATTTTGGGTTTTACGTCATTTATTTCCGCTGCTATGGCCAATCACGACGCCCGAGATTAGGTCTACAGCTATCCGAGAATTTTGCCGAACCCGGTGGGAGTTCCAACCCATCGATAGGGATCTTTAACGTGCACGCAACATCCAGGCAGCACACGGGTCCTACATGCATTTAACATAATATCCTAGAAGACGGAGTGTTTGGCATTTTTATCCTAACCTATATAAATGCAGACAACTTGTTAGGCCGGTATTTGAACCCCAGCCCGTGGTGTGGCAGTCGAACACTGTAACCACTACACCAACAAGCTGCCCAGTCGAGTGACATGTTAGAATAACGCACAATATTTCAACGAGGTGACTTAACCTACAAAATTATTGGAAACAGCAAAAGTTAGAACATTAAACCCGAAGAAAAAAAAAATGAGCAAAAAATGCCCATTAGAAAGTACTGTTTAGTTTAGTTGTTGAATTCTTCCTACATCATCATAAATAAACTAACACAACAAGTGGAAAAGCTGTGAATTTATTGCTTTCACTAATAATTGCATGCAATTTTAAGGTTATTAATGTGCATGCATATCAAATTGGTAGAATTGTTCTTATTCAATTTCATTTTCATTCATTTCTATTAATGTTAAACTGTTCACGGAACCACTGATATTATTATTATTACTATTATAATTTTTCTTCTTTTACTAAGTTATATACACTTCCGTGCAATAATTTAAGTACATTAAATATGTTATAGTTTAAAGCGGACATGATGAGTTTCCTAGTTACGTAAATATGTCAACTTACTTAATGTCAAAATGCCACGTCAATTAAACAACAATTCAAAAGTTCGAATTCTAATTAAAATAGAAGATGGTTTTTCTATTAGACAAATTGCTCGATTGGTAAACATCAGTAAAGACGCTGTTTTTATCGTTAAAAACGTTAGGAGCAGGAAAGAAATGTTATGGTATTTTATTATTAGTTGAAACTGCTGCTAGGCAATTAAAACAGACCCAAATTATACAACTAGAATATTGTGAAAAAGAGTTATGAGACTTGTGCTTAATTTTATTGCACAGAAGTGTACACGTCAAATTTTTAAAATCTTTACAATTATTGTTTTAATTTAAGTTAATTTTAAGTTTCTCTGTAAAACGATCTTTGTATCTGTTGAGAAATAAATTAATAAATAAATTATAAGGACCTTGACTCACGATTTAAAATTACATTTAGATATACGAGGGGGGACCCAAAAAAAAATCGGATTTTTTCTATCAAAACTTTATTAATCCTCTGGCACAAGCTCAAACTCAAGCCTGTCTGTTCTGAAATTTGGACGATCGTGAGACGATTTTCTTTGGCGGATTTTTCCAACACTTTCATCGTTTCGAGATGTTAAAGACGACCAGAACGAGCATGATCTTCAACACTCGTCTCAAAACGTTTAAAGCGCCCAAAGCACTTGTAAACTTGTGTGCGGCTCATAGCACCTCTTTAAAAGCCTGTTGAAGCATTTGGTAAGCTTCCGTTGCCAATTTTTCAACCAGAAAACAACATTTCGACACACTCTTTGTTCTTTTAAATTTGCCAGAACGACTTCGCAGGCGGAACAAAATAACAGTAAGAGAAACACAACACAACGCTCAAACGTTAACCTACAAACTGACACCGTCTGGACAGCTGCTTCATAAAGGTCTCTACTAACCACATCTAGCTGGAGAACTCTCTACTACATATAGGTCTTTAATTGAATTCACTTGGTTTGTTTTACTAAAAATATTTTATTTCAACTAGTTTCAGCTTAATGCCATTTTCAAGAATGATGTACAAAAGAAAAAAATTGGTGTTATATACTAGATGTCGGCGTATCAGGTAATAAGCGCTTTAATTATCGGGGAATTCCAAAGCTCCTCGTTGTCGTTGACCACGTTTTTGCCCGCCTTTATGGCTTTACTTATCTCCAGTCCTTCCCGATAATTTAAAACTAATCCCTTGTTACCTGTATGCAACATTTTACAATCGTATGAACTAAAAAAGTGATTAGATGTGATGCAATGTTTCGCGAAACCCGTGGTCTGTTTATTATTTAAAATATCCTCCCTATGTTCTTTTAATCAGATTTCGAAGGACCTACCCGTTTGTCCTATGTACACACATCGGCAAAATTAAAGGAACGGATACAACATTTAATTTTATTCATTAAATTTCTTTTTTTACTGGCTAGATCTAGACGGCGTCGCATTTCCTACTACCATATGTCATTTTTTTAAACATTAGTTAAAACTTGAGACTTGTAATTACATGTTGACATCTCTTTAAGTTGTATAGTATTGTGTTAATTGTTGTTACAATCGTCAATTTGGTTATCAACCAGTTAATAATGGGTGATTTAGCACCGACTGATATCGCTAGGGCAATAGAAATGATCGAAAATGGTCGGACCTTCCGAGAGGTTGGCCAAATGTTTGGAAAATCAAAATCAACGATCCATCGCAGTGTTACCCGTTGGAGACAGACTGGTTTGTATGTCAGAAGACGAGGTCAGGGTAGAAAACGCTCAACCACTGCCATAGATGATCGATTTATAGCGTTGCAAACACTGCGAAACAGACGTCAAACTGCAGTTCAAACAAGAAACGTACTGGAAGAAGTTCGTGGAACCAATATAAGTGAACGTTCAGTAAGAAGAAGACTTAAAGAAGTTGGTTTGAAGTCGTATGTGCCAATAAAAGCCCCAAAACTTCAGAGAGGACATCGAGTAGCGCGACTAGACTTTGCTCGAGAATACCAGCATTGGAATAATGACCAATGGGGTCATGTTTTGTTTACGGATGAGAGCCGTTTCTGCGTAAATTCGATTGACGGTAGGGAAAGATTGTATCGACGTCAAGGAGAACAAAATGCACCATTTAATTTTACTCCTGCTGTCTCTTTTGGTGGAGGCTCAGTTATGGTATGGGGCGGCGTATGTTTAGGGGCACGCACAGAGTTGGTGGTGATTCAGGACGGCACTTTAAATGCGGATAGGTACATTAGGGATATCCTGCAAGATCATGTGATACCTTTCGCTCCACATATTGGGGAAAATTTTGTCTTAATGCAAGACAATGCTCGTCCGCACGTCGCTCGCTGTGTAATTGCCTATTTAAACCAAATGGGTATAACAAAAATAAATTGGCCAGCATGTTCTCCGGACCTGAATCCGATTGAACATGTCTGGGACATACTAGGTAGACGACTTAGGTCAAGAATTCCTGCTGTCCAAAACACAGAAGAAGTGAAAGCTGCTTTAATTGAAGAATGGGATAATTTGCCTCAAGAAATGATCGACGGCGTCATCAGAAGTATGGGAAGGCGGATGACTGCAGTCATAAGGGCTCGTGGAGGCAATACACGATATTAAAAAAATAATATGTTTAATTTCTCTTATTTATTACATGTTTAAACAAAGTCAAAGTATATAATTCTTCTAGAGCAAAAACGCTACTTTTTGGTTTATCTTTTTAAGAGGTTTCACAATGGCACATAGCTTTGCAAAAGGAACTGCTATTAGTTAGTTTACCTTGGTTGTACGACATGCCGCTGAAATTGCCCAAAAAAAAGTTGCACGGAGAAAAAAATATCGAATTTATCTGCGTTCCTTTAATTTTGCCGTTGTGTGTATATTGCATACTCTACGACGTCTACAAATGGCAGCGTGATCCCAGTTCGGTCTTTTTTGGGTCGCCCCCTTGTATACAGGGATATTTTTCTTTTAAGTATATCGTGTGATCATTTAAAACCATGACCAAGAACAGTATAGATAAGTAATGCTGTAGTGGGGATGGGCATTATAATGTGCGATATAACCTCCAAAGTTCATTTGTTGGCAAACAAGCGGTGCGACAAATGATCAGTGTCAAACGTGTTTACAACTGTCGTCCAAATGAAGTTATAACTGGCCCAGATCAAATCTGCCAAGAAAACTCTGTTAGTGACACATTTGTGACAAAATCGTGCAATATTTTATTGCGTTGCTAGAATAAAAACGTGTGATTGAAATCAGGTGTTGCACCAAGACAATGTTACCGACACCCGACAAAACCCAGTCATGCTCCCTCTAGTCCAGGGTTTCTCAACCGGGGAAGCACGCCACATTAGAGGGGCGTGGCGAAATATCAGAGGGGCCACGACAAATTTCCTAAAGAATTGGTAAAGTGAAATAAGGCTGATTCTAGTTCTTTGGGGAGTGTGCATTTCTGCACTGCACTTAGGCCTCATTAGGCCCATTGTACTGTGAAATAAGGCTATAATCTACCGACACATCGGTCGCAGCGCCTCTAGTGGCGCTTACCGTAATGAATTTATTAAACCGCATTGACATCGCGACAAGCATACCAACAATCGACAGTGAAAAATTAGTGAAAAAGCGAAAAGAAAATTTACTCGGGGTTGTTGTGTGGTGGATTGTGAATCCCGAGTGTCAAAGGACAAGAGTATACACTTTTACTCTTTCCCCAACAAAGATTACGAGGTAGAGAGGAAGAAGAAGTGGATCGCTGCCGTCAGGCGAATAACGTAAGTAAATTCAAAATAAACATGTGTTGTCAAGTGTCAAGTTAGTAATTTTGTAGAAATGTACAAGAATCATGGTCTTGGTAAATATTATTACTTATAATGTACCAGAAAAGTTTCATCTTGTTGCGACATTTGTAGGTTAAGTGGACTGAAATACACAAAACGATGTAATGAACGCAAATATGGACAAAATGTTATCGATTAAAAGCAAAATGTATTCAAATTTATATAATTAATTTGTTTTTGGTTTGATTTGTATTGTAGGAAAGACGGAAAACCATGGGTTCCATCAAAATATACTCTGATTTGCAGCCTGCATTTTGCAGGAGGCAAAAAATTAAACGATCCACTTAACGAGGCGTTCCACCCAACAATATTCCCAGCCTGCTACAAAAAGCAACGAACTGTGGACAGTGGAAGAGCCGAAAGAGTCGCAGCCCGGAGAAAGCAGCGAGATTCACAAGGTGCGACTTTGATTGATTTTTTGTACTTATTAAAACATGTTTTTATCATTATTCGATTTAATAAGTGATCCAATTGAAATTATACTTTAACTGATATTTTTAGAATCCGCATGTCAGAATAATCGACATGATTCCTAACCAAAATTGCATGTTTAGCAACTCGAAACATCAGGGTCAATGACATTGAAATTTGCATAGTTTCAAATGACTATTCGAATCTGTATATAAAGACGTTACGCGGAAATCCACTAGGTGGCGCGCCAAACAGATGTGTCCGTAAAGTATAATGGTGTTTCAATCTAGCTAAAAAACCCAAATAAAATCAAGAAAGAGGGCGTGCAGTTATGAGAGGGGGAAAACTCCTGCTCTAGTCTATTCAATCTCTTTGACTTAAAATATAGAGGCTTTGAATTTTAAATGAGATTGGCACTACTGTTGTTAACACATAGTTTACCATAACCTCAAATTTATTCCATCGATTAATTAGCATTTTGGGCAAACGTACAAAAAAAAAATGCTGCCTACTCTAATCTAGTCTAGTCGCACTGGAAAATTCAACTTTTCCGGTTTTTCTAAACTTGAAATTGTACTCCATGCATCTCGTAGATATAAAAACGATTTCCAATGGAGTTTAACACGTTGACGCCGGCGTGTACCACCGGTGGTACAGTTGCGAGAGAAAAAACTAGTACAGCAGGGAGTTCACTTCAAAAATGTCTTTTTTTTTTTGTAAAACAAACTTGTCATGTACAGGTTAACAATTTTTTTCTTAGCTAACAAGACGGTGCTTTTGTTGACATGCACTTCATTAGCAATGTCTCTAATGCTAATACCGTCTCTAAACAGCAGTCAGTTGTGGCATGTCGACGTTAAATAAATTTCGTTCGACATTTCCGCAGATTTGTCAACTTGATTGACAATTTGAAAAATCAAACCAAATACCAAATATTTTGCTGTACTAGTTTTTTGCAATTCAGTCAGTTGTGGCATGTCGACATTAAATAAATTTCGTTTGACATTTCCGCAGATTTGTCAACTTGATTGATAATTTGAAAAATCAAACCAAATACCAAATATTTTGCTGTACCTGTCTTTTTCTCTCGCAACTGTACATGCATTTTAATATAATTCGCCACGCTCGTTTGGTATGGACACGCCTTAAAGAATACACATCTTATCAAATTAAAAGCGGCGTGCCTTAAAATTGTGATTGGAGTGTTCCAGCGGCGGCTCATGGCATTACTTCAGGGTAGGCGACAGCCCCAAGGCACACAAACGAATATCGCGTTTGCGAACGTTCGCCAACATTTACCAACACTATTATTTGATGTGGACCATATTTGTAAAGACGAATAAATGCTTGTTCGCATGGAATGGCAGGAAATACGAAGACGCATTCGGTCTTGTTTGCGGTTACCGACCACAACAAATACAAACCGTGCTGCAAATGTTCGCGAACGCCACGCTCGTTTGGTATGGACACGCCTTAAAGAATACACATCTTATCAAATTAAAAGCGGCGTGCCTTAAAATTATGATTGGAGTGTTCCAGCGGCGGCTCATGGCATTACTTCAGGGTAGGCGACAGCCCCAAGGCACACAAACGAATATTGCGTTTGCGAACGTTCGCCAACATTTACAACACTATTATTTGATGTGGACAATATTTGTAAAGACGAATAAATGCTTGTTCGCATGGAATGGCAGGAAATACGAAGACGCATTCGGTCTTGTTTGCAGTTACCGACCACAACAAATACAAACCGTGTTACGATTGTACCCCATTTTTTCCACTCCATTACTTCCACCAGTACTTTTCTTCCACCAATTCTTTTTTCCGCTGTACATATTTTCCTCCGAATTATTTTTTCCACTAATTTAGTTCCGCTATTTCTGGTTCCACTTTTTTTATTCAAACATTAAAAATTTGACGTCTATAGCCAACTTCAAAGTAAACAACCAAACAAGTCTTTGTAACTTTGATAATCGACACTTTTGAGCGTCGCGAATGATCTCGTTCACGATGGGGACAGTGCCCAAAGAGACAGAAGCAGTTTATTCTATTGCAAACCTTTCTCCTAACCTAACCTAATCTAGAAGTATGTGGCACAGGCATCGTTCGCAAAGAGACTTGCGCAATTTATTCTATAGCAAACCTTTCTCCTATCCTAACCTAACCTAACCTAAAAGTATGGGGAACAGGCATCGGGAGCAAAATGACTTGCGCAATTTATTCTATTGTAAACCTTTCTACTAACCTAACCTAACCAAACCTAGAAGTATGTAAAATCGCTAGCGTGTGCAAAGATACTTAAGCAATGTATTCAATTTGAAACCTTCCACTTAAGCCACAAACTAGTAGAAATGCCTTAACCATGGTTAAGTATCTGTGGTCCGAGTGGGTATTGGATAAAAGTCATATGCTCTTACCTACACAGAACATTATATTAACTTTTATACACAACAGCACTCGGCGGCGCAGTGAAAATTTGATGGAAGAAAAGTCTTGGTGGAAGAATAGTCTTGGCGGAAGAAAAGTGCGGTGGATGAAATAGAGCGGAAGAAATAGAGTGGAAAAAATGGAGTGGAAGAAATGGGGGACATTTCTTCCACTCCATTTTTTCCACTCTATTTCTACCCCGTGTTACAAATGTTTGCGAACGCCATGCTCGTTTGGTATGGACACGCCTTAAAGAATACATATCTTATCGAATTAAAAGCAGCGTGCCTTAAAATTGTGATTGGAGTGTTCCAGCGGTGGCTCATGGCGTTACTTCGGGGTCGGTGAGAGCCCCAAGGCACACAAAATGAGGTTAGGATCGCTGTTTATAAATACAAGGAATTGCACAACAAAGTCACCTTTTAATAACGGATACATATTACCTTGGGTTTATCGACTACCCTAAAGTTAGGCCATAAGCCGCCCCTGTAATGTTCCAAGGTAAACAAAAAGTTGAGAACCACTGGTAGGACTTAATCTATTCTAGGCAAAAGTGGCGTAAAGATTGTAATTGTGAGTATACATTTCCCGATAATTACAGCGTTTTTTAAATTTGCGGGAATTCGTTGTTTCCAAGCGGTTAATTGGGGCTTTTAACGAGTGTTTTCCACTCCCAGACTAAGCATGAAGTAAAATTTCGAGTTTAGAAAAGCCGGAGAATTTGGATTGGCCGCGTAGCGAAGCGGAGCGGCCAATCCAAATTAGGCTTTTCTAAACTCGAAATTTTACTTCATGCGCCACGGTTAAAAACACTGATTTACAGTGAAGTTAAAAAAAACACACACATATAACCTAATATAGGTTAAAGTGCCACGCTCGTTTGGTATGGACACGCCTTAAAGAATACATATTTTATCGAATTAAAAGCAGCGTGCCTTAAAATTGTGATTGGGGTGTTCCAGCGGTGGCTCATGGTGTTACTTCGGGGTCGGTGAGAGCCCCAAGGCACACAAAATGAGGTTAGGATCGCTGTTTATAAATACAAGGAATTGCACAACAAAGTCACCTTTTAATAACGGATACATATTACCATGGGTTTATCGCTTACCCTGAAGTTAGGCCATGAACCGCCCCTGTAATGTCACAAGGTAAACAAAAAGTTGAGAACCACTAGTAGGACATAATCTATTCTAGGCAAAAGTGGCGTAAAGATTGTAATTGTGAGTATACATATCCCGATAATTACAGCGTTTTTTAAATTTGCGGGAATTCGTTGTTTCAAAGCGGTTAATTGGGGCTTTTAACGAGTGTTTTCCACTCCCAGACTAAGCATGAAGTAAAATTTCGAGTTTAGAAAAGCCTGAGAATTTGGATTGGCCGCGTAGCGAAGCGGAGCGGCCAATCCAAATTAGGCTTTTCTAAACTCGAAATTTTACTTCATGCGCCACGCTTAAAAACACTGATTTACAGTGAAGTTAAAAAAAACACACACATATAACCTAATATACGTTAGAGTTATTGGGTTGCCTATAATCACTGTTTTAAACAATTTATACAACTTTTGATTATACAATCGTGTGAGAGTAGCTTTTAGGTATTCCTACTCAAAAGTGCAATTTGGCGCTAGGCTAGGGCCTGATGGGAAATCCACGCCTGGATACACCCTTTCAAGAATTCCATTAATTTGTGCACTTATTAATTAGATGAGGTCAATAATTACATTAGGTTTGTCGCTTGTACTGCACTAAGTTGAACTGAGTTCAAGTTTGCGAGGTCACAGTTCAAGTTAGAGCAGTGGTGGGGAAACTTTTTTTAAGACGGGCCATTTGTAATAACCAGACATTCGTAGCGGGCCAAAGAATAATGCTTAATAGAAGGTAGGTAGTTTTTATGCGGGTCGTCACATTACGAAGTAAGAACGCGTTCAAACATTCTCACGACGGCACTCTTAAACGGGCCGGACTTGGCCCGTATGGGCCGTAGTTTCCCCATCACTGAGTTAGAGTAACGACACATTTACAATTGCAGGGGGGCTTCTCACAGCCCCCATGCAATTTGTCATCGGGGAGAAGTCGCACTGAAATTACATCATATTACTTTATACGGTTGGGTCAAATATTTCCAAAATTATGTAATTCAGTGAGATTTCTCATTGATAACAAATTGCATCGGTGTTGTGATAACTGATAACAAATTGAATTGGTGTTGTGATGATCGATAACTAATTGCATCGGTGTTGTGATAATTGATGACAAATTGCATTGGTGTTGTGATCATCGATAACTAATTGCATCGGTGTTGTAATAATTGATGACAAATTGCATTGGTGTTGTCATCATCGGTAACAAATTACATCGCCGTTGTGATCATTGATGACAAATTGGGCCCGTTCATCAACACGTTTTGATTTGTTTGTGATGTATCTTGATATCTAATGACAGTGATGCGGCCATTTTGAAAACTTTAACCCGCCAACACCAATCGGTCTATTTTATACGAATGCAAAAACCCCAAACACTTTCACGATTAACAGTCCGGTCATCAGAGAATTCCCCAACAGTTAGCAGTAAACTCCCAACTGTTGTCTTTGATGAACCCATTGTTGTTGTGTTCATCGATAACAAATTGCATCGGTGTTGTCAATAGTCCAATTTATGTAAAGAACAGATTTAGTGCGAAAAGTGCTGCACTAGTTCATGTAACGAACAGACCAAATAACAATAATGATTATTAGTGAAATGTGTCTCGTAATTGGATTAATTTATGCGATTATTACTCAACCCAACACCGTGACAGTTTTTAAGGAAAATACGAGTGTCGTTTGTTTACACGATAAATAACTGTATTTGTTTACACGATAAATAACTGTATTATTCGCGGACATCTATGAAAACAAAAAAAAACAAAACAACTGGGTGGCTGTATCAAGCTCTGAGATAAGCGAGAATTTTTTCCGTTCAAGGTAACCCCGTTTATCGCGGGCTCGCTTAATTCGGACCGCGTTCATGTCGACTAGGCGCAAAATTACCTGCTTGCGGGGCCCGCGAGCCTTCCAATTCCTTCTTGATCGTCTCGAGCCAGGCCATAGCTGAGTCGCGCAACGGCCGAGCGTTGTGCGTACATGTAAGAAAAAAACAGGCACTTGTCGGGAGTTCGTGGGTCGCACCGTCTCTCAAATCCGCCTCTTTATCGAGCCGCAGCGCAACAGCACGAAACTTTTATCACAAAATCTGAGGAGTGAACGGCCTGCGAACATGTTTTTGTTGCGGTCGCGGAGTAGTACCCCAACATGGCCGACGCGCAGGGCTGCCAACCCAACTTCGGTATGTATAATGATTAGACGAGTTAAAATCTTGATAATTTTAATTAAAAGAAACGTCTTTAGATAAAGCTTTTGCCATTATTTACTCTAATAAATAACGCATTTTTATGAATAGTATTGTTGCATTGTTTGGAAAACACTTCGGCGTAGATGTAATTTTATTAAAAACAAAATGGTAGGCGTTGCAACCAGTGGCGTAACCATGATAAGGTAAATTACTTCTCAAATACCAGAAATTACTTTCTTAGATAAATGTCCGGTTTCACCAACTTCAATTAAATCTTATTCGTAGATTAAATGTATTTGTGGATTGGAATAGACATTTCCCACATCATAAATATCAATGTCACGTGAATTGACTAAATTTTTGATATGCTAAGTGACTTACTGGCTTTTAATCAGTGAATAACTAACTATTGGTCGATTTAACTGACATTGGTAAAACCCGGCAAAAGACTAACAGCCCTATTAATGGACATTAGCATATAGTTTTAACCAGCGACGGCTCTCAGGGTCGGCCACAGCGCCAAGGCACACAAAATTTGAGGTTGGGATCGCGCTTTATAAATACAAGGAATTGCGCAACAAAGTCACCTTTCAATAACTGATACATATTACCTTGGGTCTCTGACCGACCCTGACGTTAGGCTGCGAGCCATCGCTGGTTTTAACACGGTTCTAAGCAAGGCCGTCGCCAGGGGAGGGATATGGCGGTTCATGTGAAAACAATTGACTTTGAAATAATATTGTGGGATTGTAAGAGCTATTTTTCAGGTTAGTTTACCTGTTCAAAGTTAGGTTAGGTCTCAATGATCTGACATCAAACCTAACCTTTGCATCTAACCTCACCAATTCATATCATGATGTCAGATCATTGATACCTAACTTCGAACGTGTAACCTAACCTAAGAAATGGCTCTTTTTTTTTTCCACATGAGGTGGTATCGCTTAGCGTCCCTGCACTACGGTCTCCGTGGTCCTTTTGTGCTCCTCTGGTTATTTTAGAAATGGCTCTTAACCTAATAAAGTTAGGTTAGGTCGTAAGTTTCAACGTCTCACGTGAAAACAATTGACATTTGATAGGTTTTTAACTAATTTTGGTACATGTTTTGACTCCTGGCTCCCCCGGACATCAAAAATCGTAATTTTTGTTCGTTTCATGTGGAAACAATTGATTTTGAAGCCATATTGTAGGATTGTAAGGGCCATTGCTTAGGTTAGTTTACATGTTTAAAATTAGGTTAGGTATCAGTGATCTGACATCAAACCTAACTTATCTAATATCTAATCTCACCAATTTATATCATGATGTCAGATCACTGATACCTAACTTTGAACTAACCTGAAAAATGGTTCTTAACCTAATTAAGTCAGGTTAGATCGTAAATCGTAAATTTCGTCTCATGTGAAAACAATGACATTTCAAAAACGCATTTTGTTGGCGTTTCATGTAGAAACAATTAGTTTTGAAACAATATTATGAGATTGTAAAAGCCATTTCTTAGGTTAGTTTACATGTTCAAGGTTAGGTTAGGTATCAATGATCTGACATCAAGTCTGTTTTACCTGTTTAAAGTTAGGTTAGGTATCAATGATCTGACATCAAACCTGACCTTTGTATCTAACCTCACCAACTCATATCATGATGTCAGATCATTGATACTTAACTTTAAACGTGTAAACCTACGAAATGGCTCTTAACCTTATAAAGTTAGGTTGGATTTCCATAACCTAACCTAACCTAACCTAAGAAATGGCTCTTAGCCTAATAAAGTTAGGTTGGATTCCTATAACCCAACCTAAGAAATGGCTCTTAACCTAATAAAGTTAGGTTAGATTTCCATAACCTAAAAAAATGGCTCTTAACATAGTGAAGTTACGTTGGATTACCGTAACCTAACCTAACCTAAGAAAGGGCTCTTGACCTGATAAAATTAAGTTGGATTTCTATAACCTAACTGAGCCTACCCTAAAAAATGGCTTTTAACCTAATAAAGTTAGGATAAATTTCCATTACCTAACCTAAGAAATAGCTCTTGACCTAACTTTATGACTATAGTTTACATGTTCAAGGTTAGGTTAGGTATCAATGATCTGACATCAAGTCTGTTTTACCTGTTTAAAGTTAGGTTAGGTATCAATGATCTGACATCAAACCAGACCTTTGTATCTAACCTCACCAACTCATATCATGATGTCAGATCATTGATACTTAACTTTAAACGTGTAAACCTACGAAATGGCTCTTAACCTTATAAAGTTAGGTTGGATTTCCATAACCCAACTTAACCTAACCTAAGAAATGACTCTTAGCCTAATAAAGTTAGGTTGGATTCCTATAACTTAACCTAAGAAATGGCTCTTAACCTAATAAAGTTAGGTTAGATTTCCATAACCTAAAAAAATGGCTCTTAACATAGTGAAGTTACGTTGGATTACCGTAACCTAACCTAACCTAACCTAAGAAAGGGCTCTTGACCTGATAAAATTAAGTTGGATTTCTATAACCTAACTGAGCCTACCCTAAAAAATGGCTTTTAACCTAATAAAGTTAGGATAAATTTCCATTACCTAACCTAAGAAATAGCTCTTGACCTAACTTTATGACTTTATAGTTTACATGTTTAAGGTTAGGTTAGGTATCAATGATCTGACATCAAGTCTGTTTTACCTGTTTAAAGTTAGGTTAGGTATAAATGATCTGACATCAAACCTGACCTTTGTATCTAACCTCACCAACTCATATCATGATGTCAGATCATTGATACTTAACTTTAAACGTGTAAACCTACGAAATGGCTCTTAACCTTTTAAAGTTAGGTTGGATTTCCATAACCCAACCTAACCTAACCTAAGAAATGGCTCTTAGCCTAATAAAGTTAGGTTGGATTCCTATAACCTAACCTAAGAAATGGCTCTTAACCTAATAAAGTTAGGTTAGATTTCCATAACCTTAAAAATGGCTCTTAACATAGTGAAGTTACGTTGGATTACCGTAACCTAACCTAACCTAAGAAATGGCTCTTGACCTAATAAAATTAAGTTGGATTTCTATAACCTAACTGAACCTACCCTAAAAAATGGCTTTTAACCTAATAAAGTTAGGACAGATTTCCATTACCTAACCTAAGAAATAGCTCTTGACCTAATAAGGTTAGGTTGGATTTCTATACCTTAAACTAACCTAACCTAAGAAATAGCTCTTAACCTAATAAATTATTTAAATGTAGGTTAGATTTTATAACCTAAAATTGTTTTGCTGATAGAATACCTGATTGTTCATTAAGCTGAAAAAAGTCAAACAATCATTGATTTTGTATCAAATACCTAATACTCTAAGGCTCAGTTGCACTACAAACGTTGAACTCGAGTTCAAGCTGAACTGGAGTTTAATATGACAGTTCCTATTGTTCTAATGTCACTTTGAACTCGAGTTCAAGCTGAACTAGAGTTCAAGATAACAGTTCTCTTGTTCTAATGTCACTTTGAACTCGAGTTCAATTAGTTTTGACGTGTTTGGTGCAACTAACGATAAGCTGATTCATAACTAAATAATACCTAATACTCTAAGGTAATTAAAGATTAGGTTGTATACCGAGTCATTGATACTAACTTCCCAGCAAACCAAATCATATAATATATACATAATATTTATCTAATACATATAAGATACATATATTTTACATATATAATATATGTGTGTTTGCTGGGTTAAGATTACTCTAATTTAAGATAGGGTTGATATTATTACCAAAAATGGCGTAGATGTTAGATTGCGTAAGAATTTATAGAGTTAAATTGCGTTAGACAAAACTTTAACGTTATATCAAATTTGTGGGAAGTGAATCCAGCAGTCGGATTAATGATTTTGAGTATTTTCTGTTCAAAAATGTGTAATTCCCAACTAGTTGGTTACGCCACTGCGTTTTCCGCGGGAATATTTTGAATAAACCGTGGGGATTCGTCGATCTTGAAGTTGGCACCTATGATTCGTCAGTTCGTCTTTCGGCCACCAGTGTGACAGTCGTGAACATGAACGTACGTGAGTTTTTTTGAGTTTTCTTTAGTTTCAAGCGGCGATTTCAGTAGATTTAGAGGAAAAGCCGGCTTATTTTGATGAAAGTTACGTTTGCGGTAATTTTTCGAGAGGAAATTGGTGTTGGATTTGCGAAACGGGTAATTCGAATAATGATTTTTGGTTAGACGTGACGCCTATGCGTTGCGGTATTCCGTTGGGGATTTTCGTGGGAGTTTTGTTGCCGTTCTGAGGGTGTCTAGGGGAAAAGTCGCGTCGACCAATGAGGCGCCGGAAGAAATCAGGAGCGTTTACCTTCGGCTGCGAATTGGAATTGTTCCCTTACGTGACATGGCGCCCGGGAGGAAAGTTAGTTCTTGAACGGTACACAGCGGCCAAACACCTCGCCTTTTATGACATTAGACGAAGAGTCGGCTTGTTTTAGAAGCCACGTAAATTCCCCAGAGACCTGCATTGATGGTAATGCATGCAAGGAAAACGCAGCGGATGAACGATGGGTAGGCATTTGTAACACGGCTCAACCCTTCAAGTTGAGACACGAAAAGACAGATGAAACGGGGGCGTTTGTCGCGCGTTGAAATCCGAAAAGTTTTGAAAGGATCGAAAACACCCGACAAATCCCCCAACAGATTGTCTCCGCTCGAAACAAAAAAAAAAAAAATACGGCAAACTAATAAAAATTAAAATTCTAATAATTTTATTTCTCTCTGTGCAGGTACTTCGAGAAACATCAGGCCCATCCCTATCAGGTAAATAAAGACTTTTTTAGATTACAAAAAAAAAATGTACACAACTAACATCACTCGGAAAACTTGACGTTTTCGCGTTTTCCCCTTTTCCGAAACGGGCGTTTTCCGAAATCCGCCCTGCGAACCGCAACAATCGGCGCGCTCGCGGCCCCCCCAGGCCGGGGCGAAACACGGGAAAACTCGGGGCCTTTAACAACAACAAAAATGGCAGCCTCTGTTCCGACCTAACCTTTCTGACAGATACGTCCGGTGTTTTTTCGGCCGTTCAAACCCCCTTCGAGGACTCGTTTCGCTTGGGAAATGGTTTTTGGCCGTGTTTTTCGCGTTTTAACTAGGTTACCCCGGTAGGGGGGCCGCTTTGGTTTGTTCCAGGCTTCGAAGGGTACACCCATCCAATTAACCTTTGTATGTTCAGCTAAAGAGAGGAGTAAAATTGTGATTTTCACCCTCCGATTAGGGTTTATGTTTCGATTTTAAACATTAATAACGTTTGTTTCATAAATATGCAATCAATAAGGACGCTTTTAATGTGTCAAAATGTTTAGTAGTGTCACTGAGACCTCTACTTTTATTCATAACAAAAATTAGCCTACAAATCTTTTTCTTCTATTTATTTTTACTGTTTATGTAAAGATTTATTCAAATTTAAAGTTTGATTTGAAATATCGTTCAGTCGTGTCACTGAGCCTGCTACTTTTATTCATAACAAAAATTAGCCTACAAATCTTTCTCTTCTATTTATTTTTACTGTTTATGTAAAGATTTATTCAAATTTAAAGTTTGATTTGAAATATCGTTCAGTCGTGTCACCGAGCCCGCTACTTTTATTCATAACAAAAATTAGCCTACAAATCTTTCTCTTCTATTTATTTTTACTGTTTAGGTAAAGGTTTATTCAAATTTAAAGTTAGATTTGAAACATCGAATTAATTACACTTATTTCATAAAAGGAAAATTCAATATGATAATTTTTATAGTGTTCTTTTCCACGTTCTTTAATTCGTATTAAAGGTCAGGATGTAATGGTTGCACCGCACATGAAGGTGCACACTTAGACCTGAAGAAGAGTATTAAAACTAACTTACAAATCTCTTTCTTTAATTCGTATTAAAGGTTAGGTTGTAGTGGTTGGCACCGCACATGGAGGTACACACTTAGGCCCGAAGGAGAGTATTAAAAGTAACCTACAAATCTCTTTCTTTAATTCGTATTAAAGGTTAGGTTGTAGTGGTTGGCTCCGCACATGGAGGTACACACTTAGGCCCGAAGAAGAGTATTAAACGTAACCTACAAATCTCTTCCTTTAATTCGTATTAAAGCTTAGGTTGTAGGGGTTGCACCGCACGTGGAGGTACACACTTAGGCCTGAAGAAGAGTATTAAAACTAACCTAGAAATCTCTTCCTTTAATTCGTATTAAAGGTTAGGTTGTAGTGGTTGCACCGCACATTAAGGTACACACTTAGGCGTGAAGAAGAGTATTAAAACTAACCTACAAATCTCTTTCTTTAATTCATAATTAAACTAACTTACAAGTTGTTTTCTTTAATTCATAATAAAACTAACTTACAAGTTGGTTTCTTTAATTCATAGTAAAACTAACATACTGATCTTTTTCTTCAATTCATAATATTTGAAACACCGGTTTATTTGGTTGAAATTTACTTCTAATGAGTGTCTCCACTCCCAGACTAAGCATGAAGTAAAATTTCGAGTTTAGAAAAGCCTGAAAATTTGGTTTGGTCGCGTAGCGAAGCGGAGCGACCAAACCAAATTTTCAGGCTTTTCTAAACTCGAAATTTTACTACATGCGCCACGCGTGTAAACACTG
This sequence comes from Philonthus cognatus, assembly GCA_932526585.2. Lineage (NCBI taxonomy): Eukaryota > Metazoa > Arthropoda > Insecta > Coleoptera > Staphylinidae > Philonthus > Philonthus cognatus. The sequence continues at coordinate 7,446,766 of OW052251.1, forward strand.
ATTTCAAGTGAAGTTCAAAATATACTGATCAGGTATGTAAGATTCATAGCATTATTTAATACACTCATTTATTTGCTTTAGTTAAAACTAACCTACAAATCTCTTTCTTTAATTTGTATTATTATCTTTTATGTATTCATTGTTTTATGTTTTATATTTAGTTATATTAGTTTAAGTGATGTACAATCTTATATAGGAAATGTAATTTCCGTGATTGTATAAATAAATAAAAATAAATAAATTAGAGGTTAGGTTGTAGTGGTTGCACCGCACCTAGAGGTGCACAGTTAGGCCTGAAGAAGAGTATTAAAACTAACCTACAAATCTCTTCCTTTAATTCGTATTAAAGGTTAGGTTGTAGTGCTTGCACCGCACATGGAGGTACACACTTAGGCCCGAAGAAGAGTAATAAAACTAACCTACAAATCTCTTTCTTTAATTCATAATTAAACTAACTTACAAGTTGTTTTCTTTAATTCATAATAAAACTAACTTACAAGTTCGCGAAGCGGAGCGACCAAACCAAATTTTCAGGCTTTTCTAAACTCGAAATTTTACTTCATGCGCCACGCGTGTAAACACTGATTTCAAGTGACGTTCAAAATATACTGATCAGGTATGTATTATTTATAGCATTATTAAATACACTCATTTATTTGCTTTAGTTAAAACTAACCTAAAAATCTCTTTCTTTAATTTGTATTAGAGGTTAGGTTGTAGTGGTTGCACCGCACCTAGAGGTGCACAGTTAGGCCTGAAGAAGAGTATTAAAACTAACCTACAAATCTCTTTCTTTAATTCGTATTAAAGGTTAGGTTGTAGCGGTTGCGCCGCACATGGGGGTACACACTTAGGCCCGAAGAAGAGTATTAAAACTAACCTACAAATCTCTTTCTTTAATCCATAATTAAACTAACTTACAAGTTGTTTTCTTTAATTCATAATAAAACTAACTTACTAGTTGGTTTCTTTAATTCATAGTGAAACTAACATATATAAACATATATATATATATATATATATATATATATATATATATATATATATATATATATATATATATATATATTATCATTTGCCTTTTACCTTTCGGTGTAGGCTTTACATATTTTTTACATTTCTCGTTCTACATCACTTATTTATAAAGTCTTTCCACTCCTTTCGGTTTCCTGCTAAAACCTTCGCTTGTTTCATTGTCTTTCCTCTGTTGTTTATTGCTTTTTCTATTATGTTGTTCCATGTCAGTCTTGGTCTACCTCTTCCTCTCTTGTTTCCCGTTCTTGTTTCCCACACTTGTTTTGTTTGGTTCGTGTTTTTCATTCGTGTTAGATGTCCCCACCAGCTAAGTTGTTTCTTTTCGATATGAGTGTCTAGTGCTTCTATTTCCAATTCTTATCTGATATCTATATTTCTTATTCTATCTCTTTTCGTTACTTGTTTTACTCTTCTCAGATATTTCATCTCCACAGCCTGTAGTCTACTTTTATCTCTCTTTGTCAACTTCCATGTTTCACTCCCAAACGTCAAGACCGGTCTGTATATAGTTCTGTATATTGTCATTTTGGTCTTTCTGCTTATCTCCTTTTTATTAATGAGTATATTATTCATTGCGTAGTATGCTTTTATTGTTTTGTTTATTCTGTTTGTTATTTCTTCTTCCATTTTCCCGTCTTCTGCAAGTTCTACTCCTAGGTATTTAAATTGTTTTACTTGTTCTATCATGTGTTGTTCTATTTTTATATTTATGTGCTCTTTCTGTTTTGCTATTACCATTACTTTGGTTTTGTTGTAGTTCATTTTCATACAGTATTTGTCTAGGTGTTTATTCCATATGCTCATGTTATGTTGCAGTTTTCTTTCATTTTCTGCAATCACTACCACATCGTCTGCAAACGCACCTTCTGATATTTTAATCATTTCCATGTTTTTATATCCTATATTCGTTTTAATTGTTTCTTGTTTAATGCTCTTCATTATTTCATCCATATATAGTATGAATAAAGTTGGGCTGAGTCCACCTCCTTGTCTTAATCCAGTATTTGTCTTAAATGCATTTGACGTTTTCCCTTATATATTATTTCGTTACTGTTATTGTTATATATGTTCTGTATTATTTTGATTACTTTATTTTCTATCCCTCTCCTCTCCAGTATTTTCCATAGTTTCTTTCTTGGTATCATATCAAAAGCTTTTTCGAGGTCTATAAATCCTAAAACTAACATACTGATCTTTTTCTTCAATTCATAATATTTGAAACACCGGTTTATTTGATTAAAATTTACTTCTAACGAGTGTTTCCACTCCCAGACTAAGCATGAAGTAAAATTTCGAGTTTAGAAAAGCCTGAAAATTTGGTTTGGTCGCGTAGCGAAGCGGAGCGACCAAACCAAATTTTCAGGCTTTTCTAAACTCGAAATTTTACTTCATGCGCCACGCGTGTTAACACTGATTTCAACTGAAGTATAAAATATACTGTCAGGTATGTACATTTATGATTTATCGCATTATTAAATACACCAATTTATTTGCGTTCGTTTCATAAAAATGGTCGAATCAATTGTTTCGGTGAATTGATGGTTTCAAATCTAACCTTAAATTTGTGTGAACATGAATGGGAAAATAACTCAATAGAAGGAAAGAAGATGAGTAGGTTAGTTTTAACACACTTGTGGTGATCCCCATTTAGTGTAAATCAGAGATGGACATCGATGTGTCGGCGTGACAGCACGTCGAGAACTTCAATTTATTTGCATTCGTTTCATAAAAATGGTCAAATCAATTGTTTGGGTAAATCGATGTTTCAAATCTAACCTTAAATTGTGTGAACATGAATGGGAAAATAACTCAATAGAAGGAAAGAAGATGAGAAGGTTAGTTTTAACACCTTGACTGTCGTAATATCAACACATGTGGTGATCCCCGTTTAGTGTAATCAGAGATGGACCTCGATGTATCGACTTCTACTGTCGGCGCGTCGAAAATGTCAAGAACTTCAATTTATTTGCATTCGTTTCATAAAAATGGTCAAATCAATTGTTTCGGTAAATCGATGTTTCAAATCTAACCTTAAATTTGTGTGACCATGAATGGGAAAATAATAGTAGGAAAGAAGATGAGAAGGTTAGTTTTAACACCTTGACTGCCGTAATATCAACACATGTAGTGATCCCCGTTCAGTGTAAATCAGAGATGGAGCTCGATGTCGAGAACTTCAATTTATTTGCATTTGTTTAATAAAAATGGTCAAATCAATTGTTTCGGTAAATCGATGTTTCAAATCTAACCTTAAATTTCTGTGAACATGAATGGGAAAATAACTCAATAGAAGAAAAGAAGATGAGAAGGTTAGTTTTAACACCTTTACTATCGTAATATCAACACATGTGGTGATCCTCATTTAGTGTAAATCAGAGATGGACCTTGATGTGTCGACTTCTACTGTCGACGTGACAGCACGTCGAAAATGTTGAGAACGTCGAAAATGGGCCCATTCGGTAAAATGTTCAACATTCAACGTGTTTGGATTCGTTTGTGATATATGTTGGTATCCAGCGAATGGTACTCTGGTCGGTCTATTTTGTACGATTGCAAAAATCTCAAACACGTTCACGATGAACAATCCGGCGATCAGAGAATTCCCCAACAGATCAACAGAATTCTCCAACTGTTGTCTGTGATGAACGGGCCCAATCTCAACAATACTATTTCTGGTTATCTTCTTCTTCTGCGTAATTTATGGCCTCGGCTACTAGGCCCTGTTAACCAGTCTCAGTAATTTTATATATATATATATAATCAGTATTCCCTTTTACCATATGGTGTCGGGTGTAATTTTATATAGTTTAATAAATAGTTAAATACATAGAGTTTCGTTATCCCCGAGGAAAGGAACGGGATTTACGAGAAATACACACGTAGTTGCAAGGATAGGTTAAAATGAAAGGATTGTCAGGATATAGGTGATTGTAAAGGATGAAATAGAGAGGATGAAAAAGGATTTGTACAACAACCACGTGTGGGTCAAACGCGAGCAGGGATGGAACGCACAACTCACGATCGACGTCCGCTCTATTCGGGGTCCAGAACGGAACTCCTATTTATAGGTTATGTTATTATAATGTAAATTTTGTGGTTATGGATATTTTTGGGTGTTTTCAGATACTCTGTATATTTGCAAAAATCTCAAACACGTTCACGATACACAATCCGGTCATCAGAGAATTCCCCAACTGTTGTCTGTGATGAACGGGCCTAATCTCAACAATACTATTTATAGGTTATGTTATTATAATGTGTTGTTGTTACGGATATATTTGGGTGTTTTAGATACTCTGCATACTTAAAAACGTTTTGCCAATACCGCATCGCATTATGCTAAATACCTTGAATGTTATACTTATACAAACAATTCTCGACGTCAGTAATGTTCCTCGAATAGTCGAAGTGATATTCAATGCGTTGAGAATGACATTGTTGATACCGCCCATCCCTGGTGTAGATCGTACTTGTATCATCAGATAGTTTACTTTTAAATTAAAGAAGATTTATAGGTTAGTTTTTATTATGAATCAACTAAAATTTGTAGGTCTCTTCTTTTGAATATTTAATGGCCTTGGCATTTAAGCCCTGTTGACCAGTCATAGTATTAATTTAACAAACGTTTGTTTAACCATTTAAATAAATAAATATAGGGGAAGTAAATTAAATGAATAGGTTATAGGAATGATTGTAGTTATTTTGATAATTAGATTATTGGAGTATCGACTGAATTTAAAATAATAATAATCTTTATTTAGCATCTTTGCTATATAATAACATAGAAAAATATATGTATATCTATATATATATATATATAAAATAAACATTTGATCATCCTTAATCTATAAATTGTGTATGTAAAATTTGAGCTAGTGCCCTTCCCGAGGGATAGGAAAAGGAAACTACACATGCAGTTAGCAGGATAAGGTACACTAGAAGGCAAGATTTGTAGGTCACTTATAATTATGCATTAAAGGAGATTTTTAGGTTAATTTAATCAGGGCCCGTATTTCCGAGATAGGTAGTACGATTCGGTCGTATAAAATCTGTCATTTAGAAGGGATTTTATACGACCGAATCGTACTACCAATCTCGGGAATATGGGCCCTGATTAAATTAACTTAAAAATCTCCTTCAATGCATAATTATAAGTGGCCTACAAATCTTCCCTTCTAGTGTACCTTATCCTGCTAACTGCACTTGTAGTTTCCTGTGAATTTGACAGTTGGCGGGCGACCGACCGTGCAATCAATTTCAGGAAAACCAAACCAGAAATTTAAGAAAAACCCTCGTCAGGAACACCAATGTGTGGAAGTTAATGTTCGTGCTGAGTAAATTAAATGCAATTAATTCGACATTACAAATCACAGCACAAGAACGCAATAGAAAAGAAAGAAGATTTGTAGGTTAATTTACTTTTTGGCGTTGCTGTCATGGATTCTATTCAGAAGACTCCGAATTTAATCAGATCGAGATTGGTCGTACGATTCGGTCGTATGAAATCTGTCATTTAGAAGGGATTTAACATGTGAATTTGACAGTTGGTGGGCGACCGATCGTGCGATCAATTTCAGGAATACCGGCCCAGAAATTAAAGAAAAATCTTCATCAGGAACACCACTGTGTGGAAGTTAATGTTCGTACTAAGCAAATTAAGTACAATTAATTCGATGTTGCAAATCACAGCAAAAGAACGCACTAGGAAAGAAAGAAGATTTGCAGTCTAATTTACTTTTTGGCGTTGCTGTCATGGATTGTGTTTAAAAGGCTCCGAGTTTAATCGGGGGCCCGTATGACGAGATTGGTCGTACGATTCTGTCGTAGGAAATCTGTCATTTATATAGGGATTTAACTAATGCGAATGTAAAAATGTAAAATGTGAATTTGACAGTTGGTGGGCGACCGATCGTGCGATCAATTTCAGGAATACCAGCCCAGAAATTAGAATCTTCGTCAGGAATACCAATGTGTGAAAGTTAATGTTCGTACTGAGCAAATTAAGTACAATTAATTCGACATTGCAAATCACAGCAAAAGACCGCAATAGGAAAGAAAGAAGAAGATTCGCAGGTTAATTTACTTTTTGGCGTTGCTGCCATGGATTGTGTTTAGAAGGCTCCGAGTTTAATCGGGGGCCTGTATGACGAGATTGATCGTACGATTCTGTCGTAGGAAATCTGTCATTTAGATAGGGATTTAACATGTGAATTTGACAGCTGGCGAGCGACCGATCGTGCGATCAATTTCAGGAATACCGGCCCAGAAATTAAAGAAAAATCTTCGTCAGGAACACCACTGTGTGGAAGTTAATGTTCGTACTAAGCAAATTAAGTACAATTAATTCGATGTTGCAAATCACAGCAAAAGAACACACTAGGAAAGAAAGAAGATTTGCAGGCTAATTTACTTTTTGGCGTTGCTGTCATGGATTGTGTTTAGAAGGCTCCGAGTTTAATCGGGGGCCCGTATGATGAGATTGGTCGTACGATTCTGTCGTAGAAAATCTGTCATTTATATAGGGATTTAACATGTGAATTTGACAGTTGGCGTTCGAACGATCGTGCGATCAATTTCAGGAATACCGGCCCAGAAATTAAAGAAAAATCTTCGTCAGGAACACCAATGTGTGGAAGTTAATGTTCGTACTGAGCAAATTAAGTACAATTAATTCGACGTTGTAAATCACAGCAAAAGAACGCAATAGGAAAGAAAGAAGAAGATTTTCAGGTTATTTACTTTTTGGCGTTGATGTTATGGGTTGTGTTTAAAAGGCTCCGAGTTTAATCGGGGGCCCGTATGACGAGATTGGTCGTTCGATTCGGTCGTATACAATCTGTCATTTAGAAGAGATCTAACATGTGAATTTGACAGTTGGCGGGCGACCGATCGTGCGATCAATTTCAGGAATACCAGCCCTGAAATTAAAGAGAAATCTTGACCAGGAACACCAATGTATGAAAGTTAATGTTCGTACTGAGCAAATTAAGTGCAATTAATTCGACATTGCAAATCACAGCAAAAGAACTCAGCAGGAAAGAAAGAAGAAGATTTGCAGGTTAATTTACTTTTTGGCGTTGCCGTCATGGATTCTGTTCAGGAGGCTCCGAATTTAATCAGGGGCCCGTATGACGAGATTGGTCGTACGATTCGGTCGTATACAATCTGTCATTTAGAAGGGATCTAACATGTGAATTTGACAGCTGGCGAGCGACTGATCGTTCAATCAATTCCAGGAATACCGGCCCAGAAATTAAAGAAAAATCTTCGTCAGAAACACCACTGTGTGGAAGTTAATGTTCGTACTAAGCAAATTAAGTACAATTAATTCGACATTGCAAATCACAGCAAAAGAACGCAATAGGAAAGAAAGAAGAAGATTTGCAGGTTATTTACTTTTTGGCGTTGCTGTTATGGGTTGTGTTTAAAAGGCTCTGAGTTTAATCGGGGGCCCGTCGTACAATTCTGTCGTAGGAAATCTGTCGTTTAGATAGGGATTTAACATGTGAATTTGACAGTTGGCGGTCGACCGATCGTGCGATCAATTTCAGGAATACCGGCCCAGAAATTAAAGTAAAATCTTGACCAGGAACACCAATGTATGAAAGTTAATGTTCGTACTGAGCAAATTAAGTTCAATTAATTCGACATTACAAATCACAGCAAAAGAACTCAGCAGGAAAGAAAGAAAAATCTTCTTCTTTCTTTCCTGCTGAGTTCTTTTGCTGTGATTTGTAATGTCGAATTAAGGTTAATTTACTCTTTGGCGTTGCTGTCATGGATTGTGTTCAGAGCCTTTTTCTTTAATTCGCAATTAAAATTGAATCAACTTTTTTATTGAATCTATAACAAAACTAACCTATAAATCTTTTATCGTGTTAATCACTGGGCCCGTGCATCAGACACAACAGTTGGAAGTTTACTGCCAACTGTTGGGGAATTCTCTTATGACCGCATTGTTAATCGTGAACGTGTTTGGGATTTTTGCAATCGTACAAAATAGACTGACCGGATTACTGTTCATTAGATACAATAAACACTAATTTATTTGCTTTCGTTTCATAAAAATGGTGAAATCAATTGTTTCGGTAAAAAGATGTTTCAAATCTAACCTTAAATTTGTGTGAACATGAATGGTAAAATAACTCAATAGAAGGAAAGAAGATGAGTAGGTTAATTTTAACACTTTGACTGGTGTTTGTTTGGTCAAAATATTGCGGATCTTTCAGGTAAGCTTAGAAACTAACCTACAAATCATTATTGATTTTCTTTGTGTGTTTATTTTACATAATTTCTCTCATTCCGGGCCTTTCACAAGATGTGTTTTTATCGGCTTCCTTAAGTGAATATAAATTCATGCTTTAGGACAGTGGTGGGGAAACTTTTTTTAAGACGGGCCATTTGTAATAACTAGACAATCGTAGCGGGCCAAAGAATAATGCTTAATCGTAGGTAGGTAGTTTTTATGCGGGTCGTCACATTACGAAGTAAGAACGCGTTCAAACATTCTCACGACGGCACTCTTAAACGGGCCGGATTAAACCTTTCCGCGGGCCGTAGTTTCCCCATCACTGCTTTAGGAGCACTGATAACCAGATTAATATAAGTTATGTTAGTTTAGTTGATTTTTTTTATTGTTCACTGTGGAGGCTTCTACTTCGTAGATTTTTTTATTAATAAAGCTGTTAATATCTACACCAGGTGTAGTCAGGTTAGATATTAACGGCCTTATTAATAACATTTCCGTTAATATCGTTATATTTTAATGCTAGTTAATCTCTATTAGACGCGTGCAAACACGATACTTTTATTTCGTTATAATAGAACAAAATGTACCATCGGTGGACATAAAATTGAAAATTGGGAACTCTCAAACATAAGCAAATTTATATCGGTTAAGTCAGGTTTGATAAAGAAAGGTTATAAAAGTGAAAATGAAAATATGTAAATGAAACGAATTATCGAAACACTTTTTTCATTTACTACACATCAAATGACAATTAACTGACAAGTATACACTAAAAAACTTACGTGTCCCAACAATTTATTTCCACCGATGGTACACGCTATAAGTATTAAACTAATGATAAAATGAACGTTTCAACATTGCATTTTCATGTGTTCTTTGACGAATGAAGCACTAATAACCTTTCTTCACACTTTTATTTGAATTACCAAATGTACATTTCGGACACAAAGTGACCATTATCAATGGATTCATGTGTTCTAACTAACTTCATTGTAATCAAGTAGTTTGAGGTTATGTTACACTGTTTTTGTTTATCTTTATAAAAATGTATTTCTTCTACTGAATTATTTGATTGAAATTGAGTGTATCCACTCCCAGACTAAGCATGAAGTAAAATTTCGAGTTTAGAGAAGCCTGAAAATTTGGATTTGCCGGGCGGAGCGAAGCGAGCCCGGCAAATCCAAATTTTCAGGCTTCTCTAAACTCGAAATTTTACTTCATGCGCCACGGGCCAAACCACTGATCTCCAGTGAAGTTTAAAGTATACGGGTAAGGTATGTACATTTATGATTTATAACATTATTATATGAATTCTAATTAACTCTATTTTATTGTGATAATTGAGGTTATGTTATAATAATAATAATAATAATTCGTTTATTTCCCAACAGATACAAAGGATCTAATAACAGGGAAAATATATCAAACATTCAAACTTAAATATAATAACATAAAACAAAGTTGAGTATACATACAATCAATAACACACATGTATAAAGTAAAATGTATTTGTGGTGGTTGGCGCGTATTACAACAAATTCATTACTGTGTTTGTGAAGTGACGGCTCGTGCAATTAAATATATCTATAGAGTCTTGAATAATAGTATGAGTTCGAAGCATTTTATTTATTGGCGAGTTAAAATAAAGGTTCGTGAAACTGCGCTTACATATGAACGTATCAATATTTCTACTACCACACCACGGTACATATATGTTTATGAGAGAAAGAATATTAGGATCATCAATTTCTCCATGTAATACTTGATATAACCATCTCATGGAAGTTATATTCCTGCGTGAAGCTAATGATTTTAACTCGAACATTGACAACATATGCTCGTAAGTTACTGAATCATCCGGATAAGTTAACATCACTTTGTAATAAAGAAACTTGACAAATTTCTTTTGTATGCGTTCTAAAGAATTTGAGTGGTTATTATAAGATGGCGACCATACAATTGCGCAGTAGTCCAATTTTGAACGAACGTATGCATAGTATAATTTCAAAAGCGTGCGTGGATCTCTAAACGATTCTGTTATTCGACGTATAAAACCGAGCATTCTATAAGCATCTTTTGTTACCTTATTATAATGCGGAACAAAAGTTAATTCTCTATCAAACAGCACACCCAAATCACGAATCTCGGAAACTTTATCTATAGATATACTATCGATAGAGTATATAGGGGTATCACGCTATTTAATTATATGTTGTAAACTAACAATAGTAAACGTTTTATTAATCCGAAAATCTTAGTATTATCCTTAGAACTGTATGCTAACGTCTATTAATTTTATTCATCTGCCTGATGAATCCACTGTGTGGCGAAACAATTGTTGCAGTGTCAATCAATAAACGGTGAAATCTTAACCAAGTGTGTTATTTACTAAAAGTGTTATCAATAAGGCTATAAATATCAAAATCCATGTTTGAAGTTAGGTTAAATAGTAGTTGTTGAGGTTAGCTTTTCGTAAACTGTTTAATTGGGTACTGTCAAACATAAGCAAATTTATATCGGTTAAGTCAGGTTTGATAAAGATAGGTTATAAAAGTGAAAATGAAAATATGTAAATTAAACGAATTATCGAAACACTTTTCATTTACGACACATCAAATGACAATTAACTGACAAGTCTAAAGTTAAATACACACTAAAAAACTTGACGTGTCCCAACCATTTATTTCCACCGATGGTACACGCTATTAGTTTTAAACTAATGATAAAAGGAACGTTTCAACATTGCATTTTCATGTGTTCTTTGACGAATGAAGCACTAATAACCTTTCTTCACACTTTTATTTGAATTACCAAATGTACATTTCGGACACAAAGTAACCATTATCAATGGATTCATGTGTTCTAACTAACTTCATTGTAATCAAGTAATTTGAGGTTATGTTACACTGTTTTTGTTTATCTTTATAAAAAGGTATTTCTTCTACTGAATTATTTGATTGATATTGAGTGGATCCACTCCCAGACTAAGCATGAAGTAAAATTTCGAGTTTAGAGAAGCCTGAAAATTTGGATTTGCCGGGCGGAGCGAAGCGAGCCCGGCAAATCCAAATTTTCAGGCTTCTCTAAACTCGAAATTTTACTTCATGCGCCACGCGCCAAACCACTGATCTCCAGTGAAGTTTTAAGTATACGGTTAAGGTATGTACATTTATGATTTATAGCATTATTATATGAATTCTAATTAACTCTATTTTATTGTGATAATTGAGGTTATGTTATATAGGGGTATCACGCTGTTAAATTATTTGTTGTAAACTAACAATAGTAAACGTTTTATTAATCCGAAAATGTTAATATTATCTTTAAAACGTAGTTAAAGCTGTATGCTAATGTCTATTAAAGCCCTGCACGGGACGATTTTTTTAGGCCCAACCCGCTAGCTAATTTTACAAGCCTGGCCCGGCCTGGGCAGGAAATAATTTACTTGAGCTCGGCCCGGCCCGGCCTAGCCTGTGTAAATAACAGGACCCGTCCCAGCCCGACCAATATTTTAGTCTGAATAATTTAAAATTTTCTGGGAGTTTCAAAACACTAGTTAATACATTTTTATCAGACTTGTAAATAGTTACTTGTTTATAGATATAGTTTGTAATTTAAAATAAAAACGAACTTTAAAGAAACAGTCGGGCCCGGTCCAGTCTCATATTTTGGATTGGAAGCCCGGCCCGCTTGAAAAAATTTGAGGCTACGGTACCAGGGCCGACTAGGTCGGTTCAAAGCCCGGCCTGTGCAGTGCTCTAACCTCTATTAATAAGGCTCTAAATATCAAAGTCCATTAAGTTAGGTTAAATGTTAGGTTAAATGGTACTTTTTGAGGTTAGCTTTCAAAAACTGTTTGTTTGTTGTAAACTAACAACAGTAAACGTTTTATTAATCCGAAAATCTTACTATTACCCTTAGAACTGTGTTAAATCTGTATGCTAACGTCTATTAATAAGACTATAAATATTGAAATCCATGTTTGAAGTTAGGTTAAATGGTAGTTTTTGAGGTTAGCTTTCAAAAACTGTTTATTAGTTGTAAACTAACAATAGCAAAACGTTTTATTAATCCGAAAATCTTACTATTATCCTTACAACTGTGTTAAAGCTGTATGCTAACGTCTATTAATAAGACTATAAATATTGAAATCTATGTTTGAAGTTAAGTTAAATGGTAATTTTTGAGGTTAGCTTTCAAAAACTGTTTATTAGTTGTAAACTAACAATAGCAAAACGTTTTATTAATCCGAAAATCTTACTATTATCCTTAGATTGTGTTAAAGCTGTATGCTAACGTCTATTAATAAGACTATAAATATTGAAATCCATGTTTGAAGTTAGGTTAAATGGTAGTTTTTGAGGTTAGCTTCCAAAAACTGTTTATTAGTTGTAAACTAACAATAGCAAAACGTTTTATTAATCCGAAAATCTTACTATTATCCTTGGAACTGTGTTAAAGCTGTATGCTAATGTCTATTAATAAGACTATAAATATTGAAATCCATGTTTGAAGTTAAGTTAAATGGTAGTTTTTGAGGTTAGCTTTCAAAAACTGTTTATTAGTTGTAAACTAACAATAGCAAAACGTTTTATTAATCCGAAAATCTTACTATTATCCTTAGAATTGTGTTAAAGCTGTATGCTAACGTCTATTAATAATACGGTAAATACTTTGTTCACTGCTCTCTTGATGAAACGAAATTGTAATATTAGGTAAATTAAAACACTTGTTTGGTTTCATATTTGTATATTCAGTTTCCTGACACGTGTTTCGGTCAATAACGACCATTCTCAAAGGAATTCTCAAAGGAATTACAAGAATAACAGTTATTCTTGTAATTCCTTTGAGAATGGTCGTTATTGACCGAAACACGTGTCAGGAAACTGAATATACAAATATGAAACCAAACAAGTGTTTTAATTTACCTAGTCTATTAATAAGACTATAAATATTGAAATCCATGTTTGAAGTTAGGTTAAATGGTAGTTTTTGAGGTTAGCTTTCAAAAACTGTTTATTAGTTGTAAACTAACAATAGCAAAACGTTTTATTAATCCGAAAATCTTACTATTATCCTTAGAACTGTGTTAAAGCCGTATGCTAACGTCTATTAATAAGACTATAAATGTTGAAATCCATGTTTGAAGTTAGGTTAAATGGTAGTTTTTGAGGTTAGCTTTCAAAAACTGTTTGTTAGTTGTAAACTAACAACAGTAAACGTTTTATTAATCCAAAAATCTAACTATTATCCTTAGAACTGTGTTAAAGCTGTATGCTAACGTCTATTAATAATTGAAATCCATGTTTGAAGTTAGGTTAAATTGTAGTTTTTGAGGTTAACTTTCAAAAACTGTTTATTAGTTGTAAACTAACAATAGCAAAACGTTTTATTAATCCGAAAATCTTACTATTATCCTTAGAACTGTGTTAAAGCCGTATGCTAACGTCTATTAATAAGACTATAAATGTTGAAATCCATGTTTGAAGTTAGGTTAAATGGTAGTTTTTGAGGTTAGCTTTCAAAAACTGTTTGTTAGTTGTAAACTAACAACAGTAAACGTTTTATTAATCCAAAAATCTAACTATTATCCTTAGAACTGTGTTAAAGCTGTATGCTAACGTCTATTAATAATTGAAATCCATGTTTGAAGTTAGGTTAAATTGTAGTTTTTGAGGTTAACTTTCAAAAACTGTTTATTAGTTGTAAACTAACAATAGCAAAACGTTTTATTAATCCGAAAATCTTACTATTATCCTTAGAACTGTGTTAAAGCTGTATGCTAACGTCTATTAATAAGGCTATAAATATTGAAATCCATGTTTGATGTTAGGTTAAATGGTAGTTTTTGAGGTTAGCTTTCGAAAACTGTTTACACACAAGTTACCCAAAAGGACAATTTTACGTGCCCGTTGTGAATTTCTGTATTTTCTGATTTCAGAATTCAAAGTATAGTTCGTCGAAGAGCTATGGATCGAGCGCGGACAGGTACGAGCGGATCAGGGACTCGCCGAACGGCAACTACCGTTCAGAGAGCCCCGACTCTCAATCGCCCAGGGAGAGGGACCGTTCCTACCAGTCGAAGGGCTCCTATCTGCAGAAAATACGTGAGAAGGAGAGAGAAAACAGAGACTACAAAAGAGACAAGTATTCAGGTAACCGTTCGCTGCGGATTCACCCCGAATCTTCGTGATTCGTGGATGATCAGTTTTAAATCTTTTGGACAGTTTTGTGAGGTTAACGCTTGTAATCCAATTTATGCATCCCAACCGAATCTAAGCGTGTAGATACTTTCTGACTAAATTCTATTGATTATTTTTGTAAGGCTGACGTTTTTAATCCGATTTATGCATCTGCAATTCCAACCTAATCTAAGCGTGTAGATACTTTCTAACTCAACTAACTTAATTCTATTGATCATTTTTGTAAGGCTGATGCTTCTAATCCGATTTATGCATCTGCAATCACAACCTAACCTAAGCGTGTAGACACTTTCTAACTCAATTCTATTGATCATTTTTGTAAAGCTAACGCTTTTAATCCGATTTATGCATCTGCAATCCCAACTTTATCTAAGTGTGTAGATACTTTCTAACTCAACAAACTTAATTCTATTGATCATTTTTGTAAGGCTGATGCTTCTTATCCGATTTATGCATCTGCAATCACAACCTAATCTAAGCGTGTAGATACTTTCTAACTCAATTCTATTGATCATTTTTGTAAGGCTGACGCTTTTAATCCGATTTATGCATCTGCAATACCAACCTAATCTAAGCGTGTAGATCAGTGATGGGGAAACTACGGCCCGCGGGCCAAGTCCGGCCCGCGGAAAGGTTTAATCCGGCCCGTTTAAGAGTGCCGTCGTGAGAATGTTTGAACGCGTTCTTACTTCGTAATGTGACGACCCGCATAAAAACTACCTACCTACGATTAAGCATTATTTGTTGGCTTATAGTGCGAATACACTTGTACACTTTTATAGCACAACTTGCTGTTGCACAATTTTTAAATAGCAATCTTTATTCGCAAATAATAAATTGTCAATTAACGGATCAATTTGAGTGATTTTAAACTGACATTTTTTGTTCGCAAATGAAACTTGCTATTTCAAAAATGCACAACAAAAAGTTGCAGCTGAAAATGTACAAGTGCAAAAGCCCCATTAGGTCATTATGTTTAGTTTGTAACCTAACCTTATTAACTTATCTACTATTGATGATATTCAATGCCCTAACCCAGGGGTCGGTCATTATGTTTAGTTTGTAACCTAACCTTATTAACTTATCTAGGATTAGAATGATATTCAATGCCCTAACTCAATGGTCGGCCATTATGTTCTGTTTGTAACCTAACCTTATTAACTTATCTACGATTAGAATGATATTCAACGCCCTAACCCAGAGGTCGGCAAACTGCGGCTCCTGAGCCGCATGTGGTGTCAGGGGCTAGATTTGGCCTGCGGGCCATAGTTTAGAAACCCCTGATGTAAACTGTTAAAAAATAGTCACTCTTAGGTTAGGTGGCTGATACATAAACTAAGCGTGATTATTTTTTAGTTTTTTTGCATCTTATTTATTATTACTAATCGAATAAAAATGGACTATTTTTCTGAATAGGATTGAGAATAACGGTGTTTTTGTTATCTAGGTAAATACTTTTCAGATTGTGCCAGGTCGCCGAAGGAGAAGCGGAGCCGCGACTCTGAGCACAGGACCAACCACGACCGGAGCGACGACAAGAGCATACTGCACCCCATAAAGGCGTCCTCGCAGAACCTCTCCTCTAGGGACAGGAAGTCCGTTCACAACAATTGCGTAGACAAGGTAATTGCTTTAAATCAGCTGTACTTTTTGAAACACGAGTTTCTTTATTTTGGAACATAACCTCATCGACTGAGCTAACCTAGATGATAGACTATATATGATAATAATATCGTATGTTCAATTAAAAAAAAAACCTCTAGAGTGCCATAGCCTATATATGATAATAATATCGTATGTTCAATTAAAAAGAAACTCTAGAGTGCCATGATTTGATATTTTTTTAAAATTTAAGTTGGCTACACGCTTAAGGAGTTGACATATAAAACGTGTAATATCAGAGTTGCCAATCTACAATATTTTCCATGGCACTATCTGCTCTATAGTGCCATGGAAAATATTGTAGATTGGCAACTCTGATATCACACGTTTTATATGTCAACTCCTTAAGCGTGTAGCCAACTTAAATTTAAAAAAAAATATCAAATCATGGCACTCTAGAGTTTTTTTTTTTTCTCGAAACTACGGCCCGAGGGCCACATCCGGCCCGCGGACAGATTTTGTCCGGCCCGCAGAGAGCTAGCATACTTGAAAACTCATATTTTTTATAGCAAATTAAATTTAGTTTACTGAAGTATTCTAATTTGAAAGGCTTATTGTTATGGTTTTGGCCCTCGGAACTTACTGGAGTAATCAGTATGGCCCTAAGGCTGGAAAGTTTGGAGACCCAGGCTCTAGAGGTTTTTTTTTATTGAGCATACGGTAGCTTTGAACACAAGTGCTATTATTTTCTAACGTAGATGAAAGACTATTCCTATAATAATAAATGAACAAAGAACCAGTGGCGTATCTAGGGTATGGCAAGCAGGGCACGTACCCTGGGTGGCGTTTGGAGCCTCTGGCACTTACACTTAACTTGAGTGTGAATGGTGCTCAAGTTATATAGTATTTTTAATACCTATTTGGAAGTACCAGTCGTTTTAGTAACTTAACGTATGCGGCTTCTTGAACACACACACAAAATCAGGTTAGGAACTTGTCATATCAAATGACTGACATCTAAACCATAATTCGTAGGGCATTGGTGGAGTAACTTGATATTCAATATAACCAGTGGCGGCGTAGGATCACAAATATTAATTAATTTCATAATATGAAACATAATAATTTATATGGACGTTATGCTATTATAATACAACTAAAAGTTCCACAAAATATATGATACAACCCAGAAGATCCAAACACGTAATGGATTTCGAATTTAGATGGAATATGGCTGCAAACGTTTCGCTGAGCCAAACTTGAATTACTTTAGAAACTATCACCTGTTTTATTATTACATTTAAAAATTACGGATGCATTTGTCACAAATCCATTTTCATTTCCGGCATGCACAATAACGTATCCCACTTCCAATTTTTCTAAAATTCTTGGATTTACTGCCATTTTGCCACATTCTTCTATCTATTTTGCTAAAAACCCACGTTTTATCCAGAAAAATCAGTTTATAAATGTTTTATTTTTTTAGCAACTTGATATTTATTGAGAAATAAAATTCTCTTTAACCTGATTGCAGTCATTTCCAATACATGTTTTCTTCCGTCCTGCTTTTTGAAGCTAAAGCCCATTTTCTTAATTCCCAAATATAAAGAACTTTTTAAGATCTCAATTTCTGGTGATTCTTCCATAAATTGCCAGTAAATAGTTTCTAAAGTAATATGTTCCTTTGTGGCATACATTTTGCAAATCACGTCCCCTAAAAAAATGCAGAGTATTCTTCGTAATTTGAGTTTTTCTCAGGGAAACGTTTTCCTTCTAAACTCGAAATCACTTGCTCTATTTTCATCTTGTAGGTTGTATAATGTGCTTTGTGGAACTTTTAAGACTTCAGACGCTTTTTGAATTGCCTTATATCGAGATCCTAATTCATTTTGAAAATAACTTACTACATTAAGCATACGCTTTTTGGATTCATGGGAATGTCGCAATTTAGTAGTGTATTTTCGCGTTATTTAATGACAGACATCAAACTTTTGACGTAACATCTGATTAGTAATCGACGTTCATTTTTGTTGGTAATTTTTTGTTTCATCTGATTCATGATTGATAAATAACGATGGGGTTATTCCAAATGGGTATTAAAAATACTATAGTTGATTTATTATGTAGTAAAAATTCAGTGTATCCCGCTAAAGCTAAATTGGGAAACGAGTAATTTTGATTGTACATTGTTATAGTTATAGTTAGTTTACAACATTTGGCACTATTTCACTTAGTTATGCCACTGCAAAGAACTGAACCCTAAGGTGTTATTATTTTCAAACATAACCTAATCTAGATGACAGACTACCATTCTTATAATGATGATAATTGCTGGGTTTATAAGACGTTTAATGTTTGAGCGTGTTTAAGGTTTAGCGTTTAAGCGGAGTAGAAAATACATGTTCTTGCGAACGTATTCATATGCCGTTTAAAGATTTTATGAATGAATGTTTAGTGTTTGATAGTTCGCTACTTTCCTTAAATAACCTTACAGAAAGAAGAAGAATAACCTAATATTCCTAAACCTTAAATCCTAATCTAGATGACAGACTACCATTCTTATAATGATGATAATTTATAAGACGTTTAATGTTTAAGCGTGTTTAAGGTTTAGCGTTTAAGCGGAGTAGAAAGTACACGTTCTTGCGAACGTATTCATATGCCGTTTAAAGATTTTATGAATTAATGTTTAGTGTTTAATAGTTCGCTACTTTCCTTAAATAACCTTACAGAAAGAAGAAGAATAACCTAATATTCCTAAACCTTAAATCTCGTATGAATGGCATCGTTTCTTTAAACATTAAACACTAAACGGGAATCACTAAATGCCAAATGTCTTATAAACCCGGCAAATAATGGAACTGGATTCAAGAGTCATTATTTTCCAGAGCTGGGATGAATCCTCAAAAACAGGATTCGAATCACGAATCCGAATCACCTAATATGATTCGAATCACGAATACTCGAATATAGGATTCGTAAGTGAAAAATATGATTTTTTTTTGAATCACGGATACAAATCCTTTAAAAATAAATTTGAATCTATTATTTGCAACCAGTAACATTTTATTCCATCAGTTTCTATTAACAAAAATGTTAATTTATTGACTAAATACCTGATTAAATAATAATTTTAATTAATGATGATATATGTGTTATTGAACTTCATTTTAAATCAGTGTTTTATACGCGTTTGGATTGGCCGCGTAGCGAAGCGGAGCGGCCAATCCAAATTAGGCTTTTCTAAACTCGAAATTTTACTTCATGCGCCACACGTATCAAACACTGAAATACCGGAAAGTTTAAAATATACGGCTTAAGTAATCTAATATGTAGATGTGAATAAAACGTGAGTCAAATTCTGAGCTGAACAAATTGTTTAAAGCAGTGATTATAGGCAACCCAATAACCTATCATAACGCATGATAGGTTGCTGTATCTGTGTTTTTTGAACTACACTGTGAATCAGTGTTTTTAAGCGGGGCGCACCTAAGAGATGTACACTTCTGCGTCAAGAATTGAATGCCATTTAATCCTCGACACAACAGCGGACGTTGAAAGCCAAATCCTATACTTTTTATCGCACTTTTGCATGGCGCTTATAACGTATTTGACATTTCTAACAACACTCCACTCTTTCCTCGACTCAGAAGTGGCATTTACATGTGCAGTTTTAACTGCATGCTGGAACACGTTCTTCCATCGACGAATTTTGTCATTCTTGACTCCGCGGAAAAGTTGTTTTTACACACTTTACACTTTTGCATCGACTCGTCGCATGTGACATTCAATCATCACACAAAAGTGTACGTGGTGTAAAGGGCCCTAATTAGCACATCGTGGTGGCCATTTCTTAGGTTAGGTTAGGCTGGGTGGATTTTAACTTTGCTATACTGAACTGTGCTAGAGTTTTAAACATTCTATTCTATTGAAAGAGAGTGGTCCGTTTAGCGGTCCTTCGCTGCGGCCGCAAGGGTCTATCGTGGCTTTTAAATATTTCATACAATCTTTATAATATTATTATTAATATTATTTTTGAAAATTTGTCGAGGGTCGCTGCGCGACCCTCGACAAATTTTCCACGCGGGGCTTTTCTAAACTCGAAATTTTACTTCATGCTTATTCTGGGAGTGGACCGTCAAGATTTTCTACATGTCGAGATTTTCGATGTTTCTAGATTTTTTTGTCGATTGATTCCCAGTTTGTTATTATATTAAATGCAACTTTAATATTAAATAAATACGGTTTTTCTTAGAAATAGAATATTCACCCATTTAAAGCCGAGCAAATTATAAAATTACCTCTAAAAGTTAATTTTAGGTAAGATTTTGCATCTTTTTCTGTGATTGCAATAAATGATTTATTATATTACATACGTCGATTTTATAAAAGAGTTAAATTTAAAGTTCAAACGAGTGTCGTCCACTCCCAGACTAAGCATGAAGTAAAATTTCGAGTTTAGAAAAGCCCCGCGTAGAAAATTTGTCGAGGGTCGCGCAGCGACCCGAGACAAATTTTCGCGGGGCTTTTCTAAACTCGAAATTTTACTTCATGCGCCACGCGTATAAAACACTGATTTAAAGTGAAGTTAAAAATGCACCGAAAACCAACCCAACTTCGATATTTTTTCAAAATTTGATGTTTTCTTTCCTATCCATGCTGTAAACCTTCAGATATTTGTTGTTTTCTTGTAAAAAAACTTCGATTCCCTGTAGTCCTTCGGTCTCCGAAGACCATGATTGGTCCTTCGAGCTGTAGCCTTTGTAAAATGGTAATAAACTTAGTAATCTAGTGTGATCCTTCAATTTGAAACTTCTAAGAACGAGTGTTGTCCACTCCCAAACTAAGCATGAAGTAAAATTTCGAGTTTAGAAAAGCCCCGCGTAGAAAATTTGTCGAGGGTCGCGCAGCGACCCGAGACAAATTTTCGCGGGGCTTTTCTAAACTCGAAATTTTACTTCATGCGCCACGCGTATAAAACACTGATTTAAAGTGAAGTTAAAAATGCACCGAAAACCAACCCAACTTCGATATTTTTTCAAAATTTGATGTTTTCTTTCCTATCCATGCTGTAAACCTTCAGATATTTGTTGTTTTCTTGTAAAAAAACCTCGATTCCCTGTAGTCCTTCGGTCTCCGAAGACCACGATTGGTCCTTCGAGCTGTAGCCTTTGTAAAATGGTAATAAACTTAGTAATCTAGTGTGATCCTTCAATTTGAAACTTCTAAGAACGAGTGTTGTCCACTCCCAGACTAAGCATGAAGTAAAATTTCGAGTTTAGAAAAGCCCCGCGTAGAAAATTTGTCGAGGGTCGCGCAGCGACCCGAGACAAATTTTCGCGGGGCTTTTCTAAACTCGAAATTTTACTTCATGCGCCACGCGTATAAAACACTGATTTAAAGTGAAGTTAAAAATGCACCGAAAACCAACCCAACTTCGATATTTTTTCAAAATTTGATGTTTTCTTTCCTATCCATGCTGTAAACCTTCAGATATTTGTTGTTTTCTTGTAAAAAAACCTCGATTCCCTGTAGTCCTTCGGTCTCCGAAGACCATGATTGGTCCTTCGAGCTGTAGCCTTTGTAAAATGGTAATAAACTTAGTAATCTAGTGTGATCCTTCAATTTGAAACTTCTAAGAACGAGTGTTGTCCACTCCCAGACTAAGCATGAAGTAAAATTTCGAGTTTAGAAAAGCCCCGCGTAGAAAATTTGTCGAGGGTCGCGCAGCGACCCGAGACAAATTTTCGCGGGGCTTTTCTAAACTCGAAATTTTACTTCATGCGCCACGCGTATAAAACACTGATTTAAAGTGAACTTTAAAATGCACCGAAAACCAACCCAACTTCGATATTTTTTCAAAATTTGATGTTTTCTTTCCTATCCATGCTGTAAACCTTCAGATATTTGTTGTTTTCTTGTAAAAAAACCTCGATTCCCTGTAGTCCTTCGGTCTCCGAAGACCATGATTGGTCCTTCGAGCTGTAGCCTTTGTAAAATGGTAATAAACTTAGTAATCTAGTGTGATCCTTCAATTTGAAACTTCTAAGAACGAGTGTTGTCCACTCCCAGACTAAGCATGAAGTAAAATTTCGAGTTTAGAAAAGTCCCGCGTAGAAAATTTGTCAAGGGTCGCGCAGCGACCCGAGACAAATTTTCACGGGGCTTTTCTAAACTCGAAATTTTACTTCATGCGCCACGCGTATAAAACATTGATTTCAAGAAGTTAAAAATATACTATTAAGGTTGGACATTTTCCATAGTTAAGTCATCAAATATGTATTCACAAATATTTGAATTATTCGGAAATTTAAATATTTATATTCAAATATGAATAATTTAGTGATATTCATATTAGAATATTTAACTATTTGAATTAATCGAATTCCCCGACACCATATGGTAAAAGGGAATACTGATTATATATATATAATTAATCGAATTCGAATCCCAGCCTTAATAGCGATGATTCGAATTATTTGTGAAGATTTGAATCCGTGTATGAGGATTCGAATCCTTTTATAAGGATTCGAATCTTTTTATAGATTTCGAATCCTTTTATAAGGATTCGAATCTTTTTATAGATTTCGAATCCTTTTATAAGGATTCGAATCTTTTTATAGATTTCGAATCCTTTCATAAGGATTCGAATCATCATTGGCCTGTACCACCGCGACCTTTGCAGATCTATTGTGGATTTTCTAACCTAACTCTGATGACAGATTATTACTTCGTTTTATTTTTATTACTTATAATTTTTGTTTGTTTCAGAGAGGGGATGATAGAGAACGGGTGACGAGAGTGGGCGACTGGTCGGAGCACATCAGCTCGTCGGGCAAAAAGTATTACTACAACTGCAAGACGGAGGTGTCGCAGTGGGAGAAGCCTAGGGAGTGGGTGGACAGGGAGAGGGACCGGTGTAGGACGCGGGACAGGGAGCGGGACTCCGACAGGGGTTACGGCGGTTCCAGCCGATCCGGTACGCGTAAGTACAAAACCACACACTTCTATTTAACTACTCATAAAGATTGTACGAAATGTTTAAAACCACGACTTACTCGATATTTTCTTGGGAGCACAGAATTTTATCACTTGTTTAAACATCTTCACCCAAACAACTGTGAGCACATACTGGATGTGTTGGATTAGAGCAGTGCTGGTATTAGGGATTAGTTTCTCAGTATTTGCTAATCTCTTACCTGAATTGGATTAGGCAAGCAATTTGGGTTCACCTCCTGTGGGGATCTAGGTACTCTTTGCATTGTTGCCATTTTCACGTTTCAAATTTCTCTATTAAATGTGGCCTGAAGAAAAACATAGACTAACATGTGTTGGTCTTAATAAAAGTGTTTAGAAATGGATTGTAATGAATAATATATTGGTTTTGTAATTTAAATTCACCTGGTTTTGTTTCACTTATATTTTTATTTTATTTTATTTTATTTTATTATTATTATTACATAACATGAGTACATATATTTTCAACAAATTAACATCCGTTCTATAATATATTTCTTTTATATTGAGCAGTGTTCTGCTCAACGTAATGAATATCCAGATGTAACAATAATAGTTCAAAGCACCTAAGTGAGTGAACACTTGTAGCGTGCTGGCATGAAGTTCTTAGAAATTTTGTGCAATATATGATACATAAATGTTGTTTTAGTTTACATAATGAGTACCGAAAAATAAATATATGATATGTGTTTATTATTCTAATATTTTTGAGAATTGAGGATAATTTTCGAAGATATAAGATTTTGAAAGTTGTGAGAATTTTTTTTTGTTATTTTGTTTGATATGTTGGGGAAGGAGAGTATAGGTTTTGGGGATTGTGTAGGTGAATGATCTGAGGCTAAAGGCTGATGTATTTTATTTTATTTTTCAACTAGCTCCGGCTTATCAAGAATGATGTACAAGCGGATTTGTTTAAGAATATGTATAAATGTTTTCATTTTATTGGGCAATAAGGGAATTTAATATCGGGGAATTCCAATTGTTGATCACATTTTTGCCCGCCTTTATGGCTTTTGAAATTCCAAAACCCTCCCGATAGGATAGTTATGTGTTAATTCCTTATTACCCGTGTGTAGAATTTTTAAATTGTTGTTTGACAATTTTTCAGAAAACATTTGTAGGGGTAAATTTTATACATGCGATCAAGAGCGAGCAAGAAACCGCTTGCAACTTGTTTATAGATTCATGAACTATAAAAAAATTAATTTTAATTCTTTTCAATTGTCCGGCTTGACCTCTACATCCGGCCATGTCTGCCGTGTTTTTCCTCATGGGCGGAAAATATTTTTCGGTTCTGTGACCTGAAACATAAAATGAAGTAGCAGTCATTAATCTGTATTAAATTATCTAAAGTTTGACCGACAATGAAAAATCTGGATAAATAACAAAATGGAGGCCATTCGAAAAAAGCGGTCGCTTTTTGCCCCCCTTATTCTGACTTTAAGGTTCTCTGAAAAATATGGAGAACCCTCCCAATAGTTAAGTGATAATCCCTTATTACCTGTGTGTAGAATTGTTAAATTCTTTCAAGAAAAATTGCGATTAGATGTGATACAGTGTTTGTGATGATTAATGTTGATTGCAGGACACGAGAAACATTCCAACCCAAGAGGCAGCAATAGCAGCAGCAGCAGTAGCAAGGATGTGCTGCGGGAGAGCGCGAGCACCACGGGTAGCCAGCACTGGTCCAGCAGCTGCAGCCGGGGTGGCGGCGGCGGCGACGACCCTGACCACAACAAAGAATCATCGTCGACGTCGAGGAACAGCGGCGGAAGCAAAAAACACGCCGATGAGAACGTCTCCCAGGATATGGACATATCCCCGGGGGACAGCACGCCCACTTCCGAGGTGTCGTACTCGCACTCGGCCCCCGCCGCCTCCCAGCAGTCCGGCACCGATCAAAGCAACCAGGGGCCCGTGCTGCTGGCGACGGCGCTGCCGCGCCTCATCCAGCACCCGATGCACATGCCGCTGCCGACCACGCCGACGACGACGTCCGTCAGGCCGGAGTCCTCGCCTGTTTCATCCGTGCCGGTTTCCAATCCGCAGAGCACGCCGTCGATGGTGCCGCCACCGGCCAGCGTGATCACGTGCAACGCCCCTGGACCGCCCTCGGGCAACATGCACCTGACCTGCAGCAGTGGAGGCGGCCTAGGGGACGGCGGTGATATCAAATCGTTACAGACAATGCACATGACTATGTCGAGGCAGATGAGCGATAATTCCGTACAGCCGCTTACGGTGGACACCAACCATTGCGGGCCCGTGTCCGAAGGGCCGCCCACCCCCACTCACTCAGAGACACCTGATTGTGCAAAAGGTAACATACAGTTAAGGCTAGTATCGTATGTTGAATTAAAAAAAATCACTTCCATAAGTGTCTGGAAGGGTTTGACAGGAGGAATAGGGTCCAAATGATGGGGATACTAGAGTGATATCAATAATGCTTTTTTGTGAACAATTATATGAAAAACGCGTAGATCTATCATCATTTAATACCACAAAGTTATTAGATTCTACGAATTCCCATAATAATTTTCCATTTAAATTAGAATATGAGCCATTAATTTGAGAGATGTGTGAGTTAAAATCACCCACAATTATGTATGGAGCAGGTCCCGTTAATATAGAGTCCCAAAGATTACTGCTAATTTTAACAGAAGGAGGGATGTATCCCGATATTAGAGTAAAGTATGGTAATTTTATTGAGATGAACTGAACTTGATTATTAAAATTTGGAAAATTAAGGGGTATTTCTGTATAAGATAGGGAGTTACGAATGAGAATGGCAACACCACCCTTACCGTCCCCCCTAGATTTAAGAATACATTTATAACCTCTAAATCTTATTAAATTTTCACTCGTCCACGTTTCGGATAGACATATGATATCAGGGATAAATTCATCTATAAGGTTAGATAAGTTAACTTCATTAGCATTATAACTTCTAATGTTCCAGTGTACTATCTTCACTGGGAACATTGTATGTAGAAGAAGTCTTATAGTTATTCAGAGTGTCGACTGGTACTAAATTTAAAAAAGTTTGAACAAAATATGAGGGTTTCAGGGAATATAAATTTGTTAATAATTCTGTAATTTGTTCATCATTCCATTCATAAGTAGTGGAAGATGATGAAGAGTTAGGGGTATTAAAACATAATTTTTTAGCAGAAGGAGTACGGCTAGGATTGATAATTTCTAAGTAATTTTGTCTAAATGTTTGGTCAATTTCCTGAGAAGGTGATGTTCGTTTTTTATTATTATTTTTTAACACTGATATATATGAATGTTGATTATTACCAAAATTATAATTAGGGCTGACATTTAATGATGTTGGTGATATAAGGGGAACATTTTGTTGATTTGGAATTAGATTAGTGTTGTGCTGTAAATTATTGGAAAGTTGTGAAGGAAGGGATGTAGGGAAAAGAGCGTTAGCTGCTTCTGTGAAAGAGACATTATGTCTTGAGATATACTCTTTTATTTTTTTTTTGTCTAAGATATTCCGGGCAAACTCGATTTCTAGATAACGTACCCACTTCAGTGGACGGATGAGGTCCATGGCAGTGTATACATATAGCCTGAAGGGCTTTACAATTCTCTGTGATATGTTCATTTGTTCCACAGGTATTACATCTATATTTACTCTTACATAAATTTTTTGTATGCCCATATCTAAAACACATTATACATTGTGTCACAGGATAAATAAATATTTCTGGTGTTTTGTTAGTACAAAATAGTCTTAGATTTAAGGGAATCGAGTTTGTGCGGATAGTAATTACTATGGAATGCGTATTAATATATTTAGTAATGTTATTATTTATTACTTTTCTTTTCCACCTTCTGACATTTATAGTTTGAAAATTATTTGATACATTTAAGTTATTTAATATCTTCTCTTCAGTGAAAGAGGGATCTACATCTCTAACGATACATTTTGTAGTTAAAAATTGGGTAGGAATGAAAACTTTAAATGAGTTTGTGCATATTAATTCTTTAGAATTTAACAATTTATTTGCCTCGTTAATTGTTTTAAATTGCACACTGACTCTATTTCTGCCTCTTCTAGAAGTGATTACATTAAATCCAGCCTTAGATAAAATGTTCCCAACGACCTCATGCAAAGCAGGAGTGATGGAAGGTTGAGGAGTATTATCATTATTTATATCCTTATTAACTATTTTTTCTATATAAACTATATATGGGGCTCTATCTCCTTTGCCAAATTCGAAAATGCTATTTATATTTTTTCCAGGGATAGCTGCCGGGGGGGACGCCCCCCCCGAGCAAATATCCATTTTATTAACTTGAATTTATACGAAAATTAATGATTCTTTACTGATATGTATGTAAAAAAAATGAATAAAAATAGATTTATAGGGAACAAAAACACAAAGATAAGAAAAAACGACTTATAATACACAATAGGTTAAATATCGGAGCCTAAGGTCACAAATAGGAAAACACAACCGTTCAATACGAAAGCTGTCGGTCGAATCTAGAAACTCTTCGGGTACACCAAACATAAACAATAATAAAAACACAAATCTAGGTTAACTAGGGCTGCCAATATACATTTGGTGATATTCAAATGTCACTAGATTCGGGATTAAATCGAGGATTCGTCGAAACCACCCGAGTACGTACGTGACTATTGGATACACCGATAAATATTCGCTGATCCAGGATTCATCAATCTTAGATAAATCCGAGAATTGAGCCATGTCTATTAGTACGGCTGTAAAACTTGTGAAATGACATAAAGGCAAAAAGGCGGTTAAAGTATAATTGTCAAATTTCGGAGTAGATTGGCACTACAATATTTTCAATTGCACCCTAGAGGTTTTTTTTTTATTGAACATACAATATAATAATAATAAAAACTATAAGAGGTTATTTAATTGATGAGGCGGATACATGATGAAACTCCATAATACTATTTGAAATAAAACAACACAGTTGGGAGGGTTTCACTTTTATTGTTGAACACTGCAACATGTTTCACCACACAGTGGCTTCATCAGGCTGATGAAGCCACTGTGTGGTGAAACATGTTGCAGTATTCAACAATAAAAAACACTGCAACATGTTTCACCACACAGTGGCTTCATCAGGCTGATGAAGCCACTGTGTGGTGAAACATGTTGCAGTGTTCAACAATAAAAGTGAAACCCTCCCAACTGTGTTGTTTTATTTCAAATAATAAGAGGTTATGTCAAACGTTATTAACGTCATGATGAGCAAAATTGGTTTATCAGAATCTTACTAAATCTGTATACGTCATTAATTGAAAATAAAATATGTCAGTGAGAGGAATTTTACATCCATCGCCTGGCAACTGCATAAACAAGCCGGCAACACGGCGAATGGACCCAACCTTCTCAATATGTATTTTACCGACTTTGACATAGTCAACTCTTAATTTTGAGCAATGTATGCACTTGTGATTAATGCTCGTAATTTGGTAATTACTGCTCGTAATTGGTTCCATAAACTAATGTTTATTTGTGTTCTTATCCAGTGGTCGCAGTGCCGACGTCGAGTCCTCCCGCTGGAAGCAGTCTCTCCACGTTACAAGGAGTTGCGAGTTCGCTGCAGGCGTTGCGGCCCCAGGGGCCCACGATAACGCCCTCCTTAGCCAACCACGTCAGAGACGACCTGGTCAACCACGTCAGAGGATGGCCTGCGGATATTTTAGAGAAACAAGTACGTCTTTATCAACCATGAATTCATTAACACAATCGGTACTAAGCTTTCGGAGAAAAATTCGATACCTGTTATCTTTACAATTTTTTATTCAATTAAAAAATTCCTTCAAAAGCTATTAAAAGCTATGTACATTTATTTAAATAAAAAACACTTGGTATTGTTTCACAAATTAAATTTAATTTGTGAAACAATACTAAGTGTTTTTTATTTAAATAACTTTACATGTTCTAATATGTTTCACCAAGTGCCAGATGAGAAATTAATTCAAGAAATTATTAAAAGCTAATTTTGCTTCGGCCTAGAACATCCTGCACCTTTTTCTTTTAAAATTCATCCAATCTGTTTACGATATGATTTCATAGAGCCAATTATAATGAAGTTAACATAAATTTAGTGTCATTAAGCGCCACACAGAGGTTAAATCATATTTTGCCACGGCGCAACTTGCCGGATTGACTTTGGAGGATAATACTTACATAAGTTGCTAGTTACTTATGGTATTCTATTCTATTGAAAGTGAGTGGGTAGTTATGCTACCGTCCACTGCGACCGCAAGGATCTATTGTGGCTCACAATTAAGGTCGAACATCCGACCTTACAGCTCACCTTCCAAGTCCATCTTCTTGATGAAGTCAAGGATCTTGTCAGGTGAAGTTTTCTCCAGGTCCTTCAGGTTTAGCTTCGGTGTGCCAAACACCGGGGTCCTGATCTGGTCGCCAGCTGGACAGGCACATATGACGTGCTCTGCTGTTTCATCATCCTCTAGGCATAGGCGGCACTCGGTGGTGTCGCTTAGTCCTAGTTTATTAAGGTGATGCCTTAGACGGCTGTGTCCAGTGAAGAGAGCAGTTAATGTGTGAACATCTGATCTGCTCAGCTTCAACCATGAGGCCGTCCTGGCCGCAGATGGTCCACTTGTTACCGCTCTGAAATGTCTCATCCCAGGGCAGTTTTGCCAGAAATCCTGTGCCTCGTGTCTCATCCATCCGTTGTTACGGTCTCTAGCTGTTGATCTGGGTATCCCCAGAGCGGGTTCTGGTCCGATGTAGGCTGTACGCGCCCCCTCTCTGGCTAGGGAATCGGCTAATTCGTTTCCCTTCACGCCAGAGTGGCTTGGCACCCACATCAGACTGACCCCGTTTACCTGTGCCATTTGGCAGAGGGCTTCCTTGCAGTTCTGTACAGCCAGCGAGGAGCATCTAGAAGATGCCAGGGCCCTAAGGGCCGCCTGGCTGTCCGAACATATTTTTATTGTCCTGCCCGCCCAACCCTTTGAAAGGATTTCGTGGGCGCACATTTCAATGGCGTATATTTCAGCCTGAAATATGGTAGCATACCTGCCAAGGCTGTAGTAAAGTTCAGTCCTTGGTCCGACGACTGCGGCTCCTGTTCAAGTGGACAGTTTTGAGCCGTCAGTGTACCAGTAGGAGTCAGCCTTTTCTGGGGTGATTTTGTGTCGCTCCCAGTCGTCCCTGCTTGGGAACAGGACCTTGTACGGCTGATCCTCGCAGTAGTCCGTGACTGCGTAGTCAGTCCTCATACTTAGGGTGTCATCCGCCTCAATGGCAGTTGACAGCCCATTTGGTGTGAAGACTATCACCTTCGGATCCAATAGGGCCGCGTGGTGATATCGATACGTTGCCAATCTGGCCTCGCCCTGTATTAGGATATGCAGGGGGGTGAGGTTCAGTAGCATTTCTAGCGCCGCTGATGGGGTAGTGCGTATGGCTCCAGTTACCGCCACTGTCGCCATTCTCTGCAGTGAGGAGAGCCTTGATATGGCCGTTTTTCGAGTTGTAATCGGCCACCAGGCGATACTGCCATAGGTTATTATTGGTTTTATGACCGAACCATATAGCCAGTACATTTGCTTGGGGTTTAATCCCCATGACTTCCCGCAAATTCTATGGCACGTCCACAGGGCGTACCTTGCTTTGCGGATTGTCTTGTCCAAGTGGGAGTTCCAGTTCAGCGATTTATCCAGGGTGATTCCTAGATACTTCGCCTCCTCCACAAATGATATGGTTTTTCCCCGTAGAGTAAGAGATCTCAATTTCAGGATCCTCCTTCTCGTGAACGGGACAACTAATGTTTTGCTAGGGTTTACGTTTAACCGTTTCCCTATACACCAGTTCTGAGTCGCATCCAGTGCCTCCTGCATGGCTTCACAGATTTGGTTTTCATCCGTGCCCCTTGCAAGAATGACTATGTCATCAGCATACGCTTGCACTTCGACGTCAAGCGTATCTATTATTGCAAGCAGATCGTCTACCAGTAAAGACCACAGCAGGGGGGAAAGAACCCCTCCCTGCGGGCATCCCCTGGCAGTCCTCAGCTTAACCGTGTCGCCACATAGTGACGTTGTCACGGTTCTGGTGTCGAGCATTGCTCTGATCCAGCCTGTAATAGCCGGTGGAACCCCTCTGTCCCTCGCGGATTTGCAGAGTGATCCCGTCAGAGCAGCGTTGAAGGCCCCTTCTATGTCCAGGAAAGCTGTTACCGCAATTCCCTTGTAGTCCAGGGTTTGCGCAACTTTCCCGGCTAGGTTATTCAGCGCCAAGTCCGTTGACTTCCCCTTTTGGTAGGCATACTGGTGCACACTAAGAGGGTTAATACTCAGTATCTCCCTCCTGATGTAGCCATCCAGCACCTTTTCCAGGGTCTTTAGGATGAATGACATCAGGCTTATAGGTCGGAAGGATTTTGGTAGGGGATCTGTTTTTCCCACCTTAGGTAGATAGACTACCTTTACTTCCGACCAGCTAGTTGGAATGTAATTCCACACTAGGCTCGCCATGAACAGTCTTATAAGGTGGAGGATTACTTTCTCCAAGCCTTTTTGGAGTAAGACAGGGAAGACCCCCCCATCTATTCCTGGTGCTTTGTATGGTTGGAAGGATTTGACCGCCCAACTTACTGATCTGTAGGTAACGATTTTGTTTACCACCTTCCAGTCCTGCTTCCCCGGTCTCTTAGTTCGATCCCGTGGAAGCATTGTATCCGGTGTTTCGTTACTTAGAAGGGAACAATCTGGGAAGTGATTTTGGGCCAGGATCTCTAACGTCTCTTTACTTACTTATGGTAACTATCTTAACCCACAGTTACAAAGTTTTATATAACACCGAACATTATCAACGTTAATTTTCATACAGAGATGTATACATATGCACACGTTGTACATTTTCCGACACTCGGTTTATTAAAAGAATTAAATTTGAAGCTTTAATCGAGTGTTTTCCACTCCCAGGTTAAGCATGAAGTAAAATTTCGAGTTTAGAAAAGCCTGAAAATTTGGTTTGGTCGCGTAGCGCGAAGCGCGGAGCGGCCAAACCAAATTTTCAGGCTTTTCTAAACTCGAAATTTTACTTCATGCGCCACCGGTACAAAACACTCACATATTGCGAAGTTTCAAATATATTTTGAGCTTCAGAGTGTTTCAGTGCTTTACACCGGTGGCGCATGAACTAACATTTCGCGCTATGCGACCAAACCAAATTTTCAGGCTTTCCTAAAATCGAAATTTTAGTTCATGCGCCACCGGTGTAAAGCACTGAAACACTGAAGCTCAAAATATATTTGAAACTTCGCAATATGTGAGTGTTTTATACCGGTGGCGCATGAAGTAAAATTTCGAGTTTAGAAAAGCCTGAAAATTTGGTTTGGTCGCTCCGCGCTACGCGACCAAACCAAATTTTCAGGCTTTTCTAAACTCGAAATTTTACTTCATGCTTAGTCTGGGAGTGGAAAACACTCGTTTTAAGTTTCGAATTGAACTCTTTTAAAAAACGACGATTATCTTAAGATTTAAGGCACATACGCTGTAATTGGAACAATTTGTACTGAAATAAGTTTAGGCGTTAATTGCAAATGATTGGCCATAATTTGTAATGGTCATATGCGCAACCCAATTTACACATAACCTAAAAATTAAGGCTGTCAAATCGTATTGAATGTTTTCATTTGACAAATCGAATATACGAAAATGTACATTGTGGGGCGGGTTGTTCCCAAATGTTTTAGTTCTTAGTAAAACTAATTTATTTCAATATATACAGTGGGATATGTAAAAAAATATATACAAAATGGCAAAATCTTCGGTGGAGGTGTCGGGTGTCCAGAGGGTGGAGGTGCCGGGTGTCCAACAGGTGGAGGTGCCGGGTGTCCAACTGGTGGAGGTGCCGAGTATCCAGAGGGTGGAGGTGCCGGGTGTCCAACAGGTGGGTTGTCCTCGGGCTGGAGCTGTAGATGATACAGGACAGCACTTCGTCACAGATATCTCAAGAGTACTATTCTCAGACTTGGCAAACTTCGAGACCGTACCTAGATGTAGGAAGAGTCCAAGATGAGAGTTCGTGTTGCTCTGGCGATTCTGGGTGGTGCAGCTGCTTTTATATCGTTTGTTTGGGGTGCCCTTTCCTTAATCGGTGGTGGTACTAGGTTTGAGTTGCGGTGGTCGGTACGTCGGGGTATGTTGGCAGCGCTATCGGAGAGGGTAGTGCGGAGCGCTCTTGAACTAATAGGGCGCCATGCGTATACCCTTACAACATTGAAAATGTTCGGTGTTACATAAAATGCTCTGTATATTCAGTTAACCAGTCACTGTATAAAATTTGGTAACATCATTTAGAGGCTGCATCCAGAAGCGAGACCAATGAATGGCTTATATAATCGTCTGTCTTCTTGTCCCCCAATCCTGACCATATTCTCTCCTTTTCTACTCCAATTCCAATAAGCATTGGCTTCCCTTGCTCAACCTAAGACTAATCTAACCCTTATTTAAGTTTTACTAGCTGGTTACTAAGGCAAGATTTCATACCTTATCTTATATTAGTTACCAGTTAAATTTGTTAACAATCCAGCTGGCTGGCATATATCTATATTTTTCTTGTCGCTGTTACAGGCACAGAAGCATTCAGAGGATGCACACATAATGGGCAGTATACAGTGCTCGAAGGTGTCGGCGGAGCTGAAGACAGCACGGTCGATAGTCCGTCTAACGGAAATTCAAGCGACACTTCAAGAACAAAGGTCAGTTCGTGTGTCCTTATCCTAACCCAGAGGTGCCTAAACTTTTTTAGTATTACGACCCACTTTTTACAAGTCCAACCTCTAGCGAGTCATCTGGTGTTTTCCAATTTCAGATTTAAATTCAGACATGAGTAAAATTTATTATTTTTTCGTGGCAAAAGTACAAACAGTCAATTCAATCAAATAATTAGGTTAGGTCAGATTAGTGTAGGCAATTATAAACGTTGGGTTAAGTAGGCAATGTAACTTACGGCTGTCAAATCAAACAAGTAGGTTAGGTCTGAGTAGTGTAAGCTATTATAAAAGTTGGGTTAGGTAGGTAGTGTAACTTACGGCTGCCTATCAACCCAACTTTTGTAATAGCACACATCTGACCTAACCTAATTGTTTGATTTATTTGACTGTTTTCACTGTTGTGCTGCGGATTTACAGCTCTCGCAGCGATCGCTAGGGTTGTTGGAGAATGCCCGTCACCGGAATTATACTAGAGACTGTAAAACTTACTTGCTTATTAATAAAAAGACAACGAGATATATGATTGTTACAGCGATAAGGTCTTTACCGAACTGCTAATCAAAAGGTTTACATGATACTTCGAGCAGTGTGAGTGATGTCGCACGTGACATCACGTGATGTTAATATCCAATGAAAAGTGTACAAGCGACATCACCCCATCTTACTCAGCAACAAGGTGTTCTTGTTGCCAAGTGCAGCAATGCCGATATTGCAAAAGCCATCATGCGCTTTTGCAATACTTTACAAAACTAAATTAATAAAATAAAATGAATATTAATATAAAAAGAATAATTATAAAGTAAACTGAATGATTAATTACATGTTATTACATATATGTATATATAGTTAGAATATCACAACATTACTGTCACCTATGTTTTGTGACTGTTATTAGGTTAGGTCAGATTAGTGTAAGCTAATATAAAAGTTGGGTTATGTAGGCAGTGAAACTTACTGCTGTCAAATCAAACAACTAGGTTAGGTCAGACTAGTGCAAGCTATTACAAAAGTTGGGTTGGGTAGGCAGTATAACTTACGGCTGCCTATCTAACCCAACTTTTCTAATAGCATACATCTGACCTAACCTAATTGTTTGGTTCATTTGACTGTTTTTACTTTACTGTCACCTATGTTTTGTGATAGTTATTAGGTTAGGTCAGATTAATGCAAGCTATTACAAAAGTTGGGCTAGATAGGCAGTGTAACTTACGGCTGTCAAATCAAACAATTAGGTTAGGTCAGACTAGTGCAAGCTATTACAAAAGTTGGGTTAGGTAGGCAGTATAACTTAAGGCTGCCTATTTAACCCAACTTTTGTAATCAACATACATAACCTAATTACAGTTCAAAGTTCAATTTGAAGTTTTAAATGAGTGTTTTCCATTCCCAGACTAAGCATGAAGTTAAATTTCGAGTTTAGAAAAGCCTGAAAATTTGGTTTGGTTGCGTAGCGCGAAGCGCGGAGCGACCAAACCAAATTTTCAAGCTTTTCTAAACTCGAAATTTTACTTCATGCGCCACGCGCCTAAAACACTGAAATATTGTGAAGTTAACAACAATATGCTACTAAGGTAATGTGCTAAAGATGTATGTTTTGAACTACATTTAAGATTGGCGTTTTATACATGTGGTGCATGAAATAAAATTTCGAGTTTAGGGAAGCCTTAAATTCACGTGCCACACGTTTAAAACACCAAAATATTGTGAAGGTTACAATACTGTTTAAACAAACAATTAGGTTAGGTCAGACTAGTGCAAGCTATTACAAAAGTTGGGTTAGGTAGGCAGTGTAACTTAAGGCTGCCTATTTAACCCAACTTTTGTAATAGCTTGCACTAATCTGACCTAACCTAAGGATTGGTTGTCGGGAGGGCAGCCGTAGCCGCGCCCACTTAGGCCAAGTTTTAGGCCCATTGTAGTGACCTAACCTAATTAAATAAATTGATTGTGAGTTACGTGAAGATCAAATTAATTTAACGAATAAAGCACTAATAACCTTTCTTCACACGTTTATTTGAATTACCAAATGTACATTTCGGACACAAACTGACCATTATCAATGGATTAACACCTAACCTAATTGTTTGATTCATTTGGCTGGTTTTACTTGAATGTCACCTATGTTTTGTAACCGTTAATTATGCTAACCTCACTGACTGTAAAACTTAGCTTGAATAGCCATTACAATGGGCCAGTTCATCAGAAAGACAAGTTGGGAGTTTACTGCCAACTGTTGGAGAATTCTCTGATGACCGGACTGTTAATCATGAACGTGTTTGTAATTTTTGCATAGACCGATTGTTGTTGGCGGGTTAAGGTTTTCAAAGTGGCCGAAGTACTGTTCATTAGATACCAACGTACATCACAAACAAATCCAAACATGTTGAATGCTGCACATTTTGATGAACGGGTCCAATGACTGTAACCGATGGGGATGATACAGGGGTTCAACATGTTAAATTTTTCTAATTATACGCAGAAACAGTTTGCTTACTGATAAAGCGTTTCGTTGGTTGCTTGGTTTTATCAGTAAGAAAACTCTTTAATCCTGTGATGGGGAAACTACGG
This sequence comes from Philonthus cognatus, assembly GCA_932526585.2. Classification (NCBI taxonomy): domain Eukaryota; kingdom Metazoa; phylum Arthropoda; class Insecta; order Coleoptera; family Staphylinidae; genus Philonthus; species Philonthus cognatus. The sequence continues at coordinate 7,483,195 of OW052251.1, forward strand.
CCCGCGGGCCAAGTCCGGCCCGCGGAAAGGTTTAATCCGGCCCGTTTAAGAGTGCCGTCGTGAGAATGTTTGAACGCGTTCTTACTTCGTAATGTTACGACCCGCATAAAAACTACCTACCTACGATTAAGCATTATTCTTTGGCCCGCTACGATTGTCTGGTTATTACAAATGGCCCGTCTTAAAAAAAGTTTCCCCACCACTGGTTTAACCTAACCTAATTACAGCGTATATCAGTAAGAAAACTGTTTTTGTGTACAACTGCAACTTCGATTTGGATCTAATCAAAATCATTCTATCCATTTGTTTCAGAATATTATTCCTACGTCAGCAGATAAAAATGCTGGAGGAGATGAAGTCGCAGAACTCGTTCATGTCCGACGATTCCTAGATCCCAGCGAGCGTCGGACTGAGCGGGCGAAGTAGAGCACACCCACACACACACACAAAACAACAATATGAGGAAACAATTGTATATATCAAAACAAAATGATTTTAATATAACCGCAGAGCCGAAGGTGGAGACGAGACGAGAGGACGGAGGAGGTGTAAATTAATTTCGGGAGCCGCACGCAGCCGTTCCACAGAAGCGAGAGTCTAGAAAGAGAGAGGGAGAGAGAGAGAGAAAAATATAGTGAGAAAGTGTAAGAGTAAGAGAGATAGAGTGGGCTGGCTGGCGTTTTATTTAAATGAAGAATAGAGTAACTAAAGACTATCCATAGGTAGATTTATTGAATATGTGAACTTTGTATTCGTATTACGATGGTTTTATGTTTTTAGGTTTAGATGATGAAAAAAAAAAGCAAAAAAAATAATATTGAATAATTAACGATTCTCTAGAAATAGTTTTATTTTTTTTTCTCGTTTCGTTTCGTTGTGTTGTTCTTTCTTTCTCTCCAGTTTTCTTCCTAGATGTACATTTTCGTTTGCTGTATTTTTGTAAATATATATACATACATATATTTTATAACTTTTTTAAAAGGAGAAAGAGAGACGAGCGGAGAGAGGGGGGAGTTTATAAACGATTTGTTTGCAGTTATAAAGTCTGCGCTTTGAAAAAACACCATCACCTTTCTAACCTATTTCACGTTTTCTTATTGTCGAACCGTTTGCACTAAATCGAACCGAGTTTGCGCTTGTGACGTCGCCAGTTTATGTTAGTGTATATGACCCGAACTTGGCACCGACAGTGGCAGATGTCGTCCGGTGTAGATAATGAACTCTTACAAACCAATATGGTGCGATTCATGTAACGAAAAGATTCAGTGCGGCACTAGTTTATGTAACAAACGGATCTTTTATTGGATATATACAGGGAGTTTTTCTTTTAAGTATACATAACCTAATTTGACGAATAACCTTGCTTCACACGTTTCTTTGAATTATCAAATGTACATGCGTTTCGGACATTACCAAATTTTCAGGCTTTTCTAAACTCGAAATTTTACTTCATGCTTAGTCTGGGAGTGGAAAACACTCATTTAAAACGCCAAATTGAACTTTGAACTGTAATTAGGTTATGTATGTTGATTGATCAATCAACATACATAACCTAATTACAGTTCAAAGTTCAATTTGAAGTTTTAAAACGTCAAATTGAACTTTGAACTGTAATTAGGTTATGTATGTTGATTGATCAATCAACATACATAACCTAATTACAGTTAAAAGTTCAATTTGAAGTTTTTAAACGTCAAATTGAACTTTGAACTGCAATTAGGTTATGTATGTTGATTGATCAATCAACATACATAACCTAATTACAGTCAAAAGTACAATTTGAAGTTTTTAAACGTCAAATTGAACTTTGAACTGCAATTAGGTTATGTATGTTGATTGATCAATCAACATATATAACTTAATTACAGTTCAAAGTTCAATTTGAAGTTTTAAATGACGGTTTTCCACTCCCAGACTAAGCATGAAGTAAAATTTCGAGTTTAGAAAAGCCTGAAAATTTGGTTTGGTTGCGGAGCGCGAAGCGCGGAGCGACCAAACCAAATTTTCAGGCTTTTCTAAACTCGAAATTTTACTTCATGCGCCACGCGCCTAAAACATTGAAATATTGTGATGTTAACAATATGCTACGTAAGAATTGTGTTAAAGATGCGTTTTGAACTTTACTCAAGATTAGAGTCTTATATAGGTGGCGCATGAAGTAAAATTTCGAGTTTAGAAAAGCCCCGTGAAAATTTGTCGAGGGTCGCGCAGCGACCCGAGACAAATTTTCACGGGGCTTTTCTAAACTCGAAATTTTACTTCATGCTTAGTCTGGGAGTGGAAAACACTCATTTAGAACATCAAATTGAACTTTGAACTGTAATTAGGTTATGTATGTTGATTGATTGAGCTACGTGAAGAGTGTACGTAACTCAATCAATCAACATACATAACCTAATTACAGTTCAAAGTTCAATTTGAAGTTTTAAATGAGTGTTTTCCACTCCCAGACTAAGCTTGAAGTAAAATTTCGAGTTTAGAAAAACCTGAAAATTTGGTTAGGTCGCGTAGCGCGAAGCGCGGAGCGACCAAACCAAATTTTCAGGCTTTTCTAAACTCGAAATTTTACTTCATGCGCCACGCGCTTAAAACACTGAAATATTGTAAACTTAACAATATGCTACTGAAGTAATGTGCCAAAGATGTACGTTTTAAACTTCACTTAAGATTAGTGTTTTATACGCGTGGCGCATGAAGTAAAATTTCGAGTTTAGAAAAGCCCAGAAAATTTGTCTCGGGTCGCTGCGCGACCCTCGACAAATTTTCACGGGGCTTTTCTAAACTCGAAATTTTACTTCATGCTTCGTCTGGGAGTGGAAAACACTCGTTTAAAGCTGCAAATTGAAAAAAAAAACGAATATTTGAAGATTTACATGATATACGCTGTAATTAGGTTATGTGCACTTAACCCTTTACCTACCGGTATTTTTTCGAATTTCATTTCGGACAGACAAAATTATTTTTTACCGTGAAAGTTGGTGAGTGTCCTATTAATCAAAGTGAAATAAAAATATTGCAATATATGCCGCTTCAACTTTACCTATTGTCATGAAATAAGAAAAAAATAAAGTGACTTATTTATTGAATTTGGGTGAGTTACGTAAAGATTATAATAACTTTAATTAAAACACTTTTAACCTTTCTTCACAATTTTTATTATATATACAGGGTGTCCCATTAGTGCGTTCTCGGAGGATATCTCAGCTCACGTTAAAGATAGAACAGTTGTGTCTTCACCAAAGTTACTTGGTTTTAATAGCTGCATAACCTTAAAATATTTGTATATACACAGGGTGCGCCATAAAGACAGTAGCGGATGCAACTTGCTTGTATTAAATAGATCACCCTGTATATTATTTTGTTTTTGAATTTCTCATAAAAATTGCGTATTATTTTATTAAAAAAAATTGGTTTAAGTCGTATCGTTTCAGAGTTATTCGACATATATGGACAACAATGATGTTTGCAGTGGTTTCATAAAGCTAAAATATCTCAGAAACTAAATGAGATGGAGAGTTGCAGATTTCACCATTCTCTTGAGAATAGGAGCCGCTATCGGCTGCACTATGAAGTTGTTGCGCTTAAGTTATTTGGCTGTGAAATAAAAATAGTTACATTTATCAATTTTCAATTAAGGGTAACTTCATATTTTTAAATAGAACCATATAACTTTTTTTACATCAATCGACTCAAAATGAAAGTCTCTTTCCTATTTGATTATAATCTTGTATCTGTAGATGTAATATAATTATCTTAAAAGCTCTAAAGTTATGGATAAAAATTATAAACCTAATCGAAAGAGAATTACGGTAAATACTTTGTTCACTGCTCTCTTGATGAAACGAAATTGTAATATTAGGTAAATTAAAACACTTGTTTGGTTTCATATTTGTATATTCAGTTTCCTGACACGTGTTTCGGTCAATAACGACCATTCTCAAAGGAATTACAAGAATAACTAATTAAAATTGAAAAATGTTACAATATATATAGGGGGTTAATTATGGGAGAGTCCAGAGATTAAGAGATTCGAACTTGTTAATAATTCGTTTTGGTTGTTAAGTATATTATCACCTTTCCTAATGGCTCTCTTAATCTCTAGCCCTTCGAGCAGAATTAATTTGCGGCCTTTTTCTGCGAAGCGGATTGGTTTTATGTCCCCTAATTGATGTCCCGTTGTGACGCAATGTTCGGATAATCCTGTTCCCGTGGTTCGTTTTTCTACTGCTTTTCTGTGTTCATTGAGCCGGATCTTGAAATTTCTTCCTGTTTGTCCTATATATTTTCCGTCGCAGTTCTCACATTCCACTTGATAAACACCGGATTTTTCTAATGGATCTAATGTCTCCATTTTGTTGTTGACTAAATGTTTCTTCAAATTTTCTCTATTGATCTCTATTGCTTGGACGTTGTGTTTTGATATTTCTTTGACTATTTTCTGGCTGAGATATGGGATGTATGCGAACTTGGTATCTTCTTTGATCTGTTCAATGGAGAAGGAATCAAAGAAGATACCAAGTTCGCAGCCATTCCATACATCCCATATCTCAGCCAGAAAATAGTCAAAGAAATATCAAAACACAACGTCCAAGCAATAGAGATCAATAGAGAAAATTTGAAGAAACATTTAGTCAACAACAAAATGGAGACATTAGATCCATTAGAAAAATCCGGTGTTTATCAAGTGGAATGTGAGAACTGCGACGGAAAATATATAGGACAAACAGGAAGAAATTTCAAGATCCGGCTCAATGAACACAGAAAAGCAGTAGAAAAACGAACCACGGGAACAGGATTATCCGAACATTGCGTCACAACGGGACATCAATTAGCCGACATAAAACCAATCCGCTTCGCAGAAAAAGGCCGCAAATTAAATCTGCTCGAAGGGCTAGAGATTAAGAGAGCCATTAGGAAAGGTGATAATATACTTAACAACCAAAACGAATTATTAACAACTTCGAATCTCTTAATCTCTGGACTCTCCCGTAATTAACCCCCTATATATATTGTAACATTTTTCAATTTTAATTAGTTATTCTTGTAATTCCTTTGAGAATGGTCGTTATTGACCGAAACACGTGTCAGGAAACTGAATATACAAATATGAAACCAAACAAGTGTTTTAATTTACCTAATATGAAAGAGAATTAAATTTTGAGTCGATTGATGTTTAACAATTTATATGGTTCCATTTTAAAAATCAAGTTACAAATTTATAAATTCGACTATTTTTGTTGTGTAGTCAAATATCTTAATCGCAACAATTTTATAGTGCATTCGATACCGCCCTTTATCCTCAAGAGAGTGGCGAAAACTCTATCTTATTTACAATTCTCTATCTTATTCACTTTCGGAGATATTTTAGGTTTACTAAACTACCTCAAACGTGATTTGTATCCAGAAATGTCAAATGACTCCAATACGGTAAGATTTGGACCGAATGTTTTTTTTTATAAAACAATACGATGTTTTTATGAGGAGTTCAAAAACTAAATAATATACAGAGTGATCCATTTAAAATAAACAAGTTACATCTGCTATTGTGTTTATGGCACACCCTGTAGACATGAAATATTTTTAGCTTAAAATCAAGCAACTTTCTTGAAAAAACGTTTTTTCTTTTTTTAACTCAAGCAGAGATATATTCCGAGAAGGCACTAATGGGACACCCTGTGTATATAATAAAAATTGTGAAGAAAGGTTAAAAGTGTTTTAATTAAAATAACTTATTTATGCTAAGTCGATTGGGCAATTTCTGTTAAGTCACTTTTCGACGACACCGGTAGTTAAAGGGTTAAAAGAAACACACTGCCCGAGTATCCAAGCAAATATCCAATATTATAAAAAAATAAGCAGATCTGGTTGGCCAATGAAAAAAACAGAATATACACATGCATACGCTGTCAATTTTCTGACATGTGTTGTTTTTTAAAAGAGCTCAATTTCAAGCTTTAAACGAGTGCTTGCGTTTAAAGCTTGAAATTGAGCTCTTTTAAAAAGCAACACATGTCAGAAAATTGACAGCGTATGCATGTGTATATTCTGTTTTTTTCATTGGCCAACCAGATCTGCTTATTTTTTTATAATATTGGATATTTGCTTGGATACTCGGGCTGTAATTCTAACTTTTGCCTTCAAAATATATTTGAGGTTATGTTCTCCACATAGTTGCCATGTACTTAATTACCCCATAATAAAGATTAATTAAGTTATGGAGCATTACGTTCAGCATGTCATTACCACTTTTCTGTCAAATAATTAATCAATTGCAACATGGCATTCATATATTTATGTCATTAAAGCTTGAAATTGAGCTCTTTTAAAAAGCAACACATGTCAGAAAATTGACAGCGTATGCATGTGTATATTCTGTTTTTTTCATTAGCCAACCAGATCTGCTTATTTTTTATAATATTGGATATTTGCTTGGATACTCGGGCTGTAATTCTAACTTTTGCCTTCAAAATATATTTGAGGTTATGTTTTCCACATGGTTGCCATGTGCTTAATTACCCCATAATAAAGATTAATTAAGTTACGGAGCATTACGTTCAGCATGTCATTACCACTTCTGTCAAATAATCAATTGCAACATGGCATTCATATATTTATGTCATTACATGACAAACAGTGGGGACGCCCAAATAATCAAAGAACCTAAGAAAAATGAATCCGAAATCCGGTTGGCCAATAAAATAAAACCGAATATATGCTTGAAAAACAAATCCCTGTGTAAAGTTTGTTGCGAACTCGAGAAAACGGCGAAATTCACTCGATGGCTGTCGCTGGACTTTTTTTACCGTAAAATACACTCCGAGTCTGCCCTCGTATTAAACAGGTGCATTTCGGTGAGAGTGTTGAACAGAGATCACTCCAGCAATCATTTGATCGATTGTTCAATACATCATTCGAATGATCACTAATGAGATCAATCTTGCAATTATTTGAAACATCATTCGAGTGATCATCTGTGAGATCATTCGAATGATTGTTTAACCAATTCTTTGACATCATTTGAGTAATCATTCATTCATCATTTGAGTGATCGTTTGGAACATCATTAGAGTGAAGATTTGAGATATCATTCGAGTGATGATTTGAGATATCATTCGAGTGATCATTAAATGAGATCAATCTCGCAATTATTCAAAACATCACTGTTTCACTTGATTGACATCGTTTCAGTAATTATCATTTCGAGTGCTCGTTAATGAGATCGATATTGCGATTATTCGAAACATCATTCGAGCGATCATCTGTGATATCATTCGAATGATCATTCAACCAATTGTTTGACATCATTTGAGTAATAGTTCACGAGATCATTTAAGCGATTATTTGAGACATCATTTGAATGACCATTCGAGTTATCGTTAATTAATCGTTCAATACATCATTCGAATGGTCATTAATGAGATCAATCTTGCAATTATTTGAAACATCATTCGAGTGATCATCTGTGAGATCATTCGAATGTTGTTTAACCAATTCTTTGACATCATTTGAGTAATTGTTCGTTCATCATTTGAGTGATCGTTTGGAACATCATTAGAGTGAAGATTTGAGATATCATTCGAAACATCATTCGAGTGATGATTTGAGATATCATTCGAGTGATCATTAAATGAGATCAATCTCGCAATTATTCAAAACATCACTGTTTCACTTGATTGACATCGTTTCAGTAATTATCATTTCGAGTGCTCGTTAATGAGATCGATATTGCGATTATTCGAAACATCATTCGAGCGATCATCTGTGATATCATTCGAATGATCATTCAACCAATTGTTTGACATCATTTGAGTAATAGTTCACGAGATCATTTAAGCGATTATTTGAGACATCATTTGAATGACCATTCGAGTTATCGTTAATTAATCGTTCAATACATCATTCGAATGGTCATTAATGAGATCAATCTTGCAATTATTTGAAACATCATTCGAGTGATCATCTGTGAGATCATTCGAATGTTGTTTAACCAATTCTTTGACATCATTTGAGTAATTGTTCGTTCATCATTTGAGTGATCGTTTGGAACATCATTAGAGTGAAGATTTGAGATATCATTCGAAACATCATTCGAGTGATGATTTGAGATATCATTCGAGTGATCATTAAATGAGATCAATCTCGCAATTATTCAAAACATCACTGTTTCACTTGATTGACATCGTTTCAGTAATTATCATTTCGAGTGCTCGTTAATGAGATCGATATTGCGATTATTCGAAACATCATTCGAGCGATCATCTGTGATATCATTCGAATGATCATTCAACCAATTGTTTGACATCATTTGAGTAATAGTTCACGAGATCATTTAAGCGATTATTTGAGACATCATTTGAATGACCATTCGAGTCATCGTTAATGATCTTGCGATTATTCGAAACATCATTCGAGTGATCAACTGTGAGATCATTTAAATAATCATTCAACCAATTGTTTGACATCATTTGAGTAATCGTTCATGAGGTCATTTTAGCGATTATTTGAGACATCATTTAAGCAATCATTCAATACATCATTCGATTATTCGAAACTTCATTCGAGCGATCATCTGTGATATCATTCGATAATCATTCAACCAATTGTTTGACATAATTTAAGTAATCGCACATGAGAACCTTTGAGCGATTATTAGAGACATAATTTGAGTGATCGTTTGAAACATTATTCGAATGAAGATTTGAGGTATCATTTAAAACATCATTCGAGTGATGATCTAAGATATCATTCGAGTGATCATTAAAGATATCATTCACATGCATTTGAGTGATCATTTGAAACATAATCCGAGTGAAGATTTAAAAAAACATTCAAAACATCATTTAAGTGATGATTTTGAGATATTATTCAAAACACAATTTAAGTGATAATTTGAGATATCATTCGAGTCATGATTTGAGATATTCACACAACACTAGTTTATGAGTTGCCGAAGATTCTCGGGCACTTTCTCTGTGACAGAAATGGCGAAACATAGAGAACTGGGAAGAGAGAAGACTAGGAACTGGGAGAGTTCTGCCCGCTGTTTTCTTGCGGGCTAGATGCGCCGTCATCAATTATCCTCCTCGCACACACTGTTGCATTCTTTCTTTTTTTTTTAGCTAACCAAGGATATCGTTTCTTCTAAAGGAGTATAATTAATATTAAATAAATATTTATTTTTTAATTTATGTGACTCAGTAAGACACACGTTGTTTGTTTTGGAGTTATTACATTACATTTGAAGAGTGTGACGAGGATAAATGATGACGGCGCATTCAGTCCGCGAGAAAACAGCGAGCGGAAGCATGTAAATTATCGAGGTCAGTTTCCAACAGAACGTTCTCTATATTTCGCCATTTCGGTCATAGAGAATGTGCTCGATAATTAACATGCATTTGACACATCATTTGAGTGAAGATTTGAGATATCATTCGAGTGATCATTTGAAACATTATTTAAGTGAAGATTTGAGCCATTATGCAAAACATCATTCGAGCGCTGGTTTAGGATATCATTCGAGTGAAGATTTGAGATATCATTCACATTCATTTGAGTGATCATTTGGAACATCATTCAAGTGAAGATTTGAGGTGTCGTTTGAAACACCATTCGAATGATGATTTAAGATATCATTCACATGAATCTGAGTGATCATTTGAAACATCATTCGAGTAATGATTTGAGATATCATTCGAGTGATCATTAAAGATATCATCTCATGCGTGTGATGCTGAAATCTATGAAATTGTTGTTAAATTTGGCATAGGACGTTTTGACCATGTATCAATGGTAGTCAGAACTGATGAAAGATAGATTAGGTGATTTAATATCAATGATGATGATAAATGGGAAATGTCTGAAATTAAATATAATGTCCAGTGGTGGCTCTAGGGCGGTGCAAGTGGTGTGACCGCACCGTTCGCTGTCGTGGATTAAGCATCGAAAACAAAAAAGAGCTCTAGTTTTTGTGTTTGGAGGAGTGCCACCATGAAAATCTTGCACCACCTAAAAATGTAGCGCCACTTATTTTCATTTGTGAAGAATGACGAACGATAATTTAATGTTGTAAGATCATCGGAGGTGGGGTCATAACAGTAGAGTCAAAAGTGACGGAAGAGACTAAGTATAAGTGATTTAATGTCGAAATAGTCGGAATATAATCAATGCTGATGATCATAGCGCGGATTTTGGCAGGGTCGTTCATGAACCGGGGCCGCTCTGTTGAGTTGGTCATATAAAGCGCGCGACTGTGCGTCGAATGCACAAGTGAACGCCTGTGTCTGGTGATGCAGTCGTCAGTTTGTGTATTTAACTCCCAGTCGCGTGCGTTATATGCTTACCTCGACTGGGCGACAACGGTTCAGAAGCGATCCCTGCAAAAATCCGCGCTATGCTGATGATACAAGTCAATTTCGAGCATCTTCTAGGTATTTCGATGTTAAATCAGTGGTTTAATATCAAAATATCTGAATCGATGAAAAGGAAAAAAAGAAGGAACATCCGATTATTCGCTTGGTGTCGTTTCAGAAAATTGTGAATAGCATTTATATTGTGTAAATTATTATGTCGGTTTAGGTTAAAAAAAAATACAAAGAAAAAGAACTATTAATAAATTTAGTACAAATCCATCCATAGCTGATTTATTTTTTTTTTTACTAATTTATTTCCTTTAGTTAACGATTTCATTTATAAAAAAATAATAAATGAGTGGAGAATACAAAAATCGTGAGAAAAGAAGCAAAAGAGAGATGTTTATTGGGGGTGAAACGAAGATGTACATTTCGGAGCATCCATTTTTTCTTTTCTTTCTGTGAGTGTCTGAACTTTCTAAAGCATCGTTTGCTTCTGAATGTTTCACCGCTATAGTGAATATATCATCATTGAGCCTGTTCATCAAAGACAACAGTTGTGAGTTTACTGACAACTGTTGGGGAATTCTCTGATGACCGGATTGTTAATCGTGAACCTTAGACTGTGCCAAAAAAAATCGACATTTTTTGATTTCGCTCTTCCTCTATCGTCATAGTGATGATATATTCACTATAGAAATTAAATCACCATAATGGGCCCGTTCATCAAAATGTTCAACATTCAACATATTTGGATTTGTTTGTGATGTATGTTGGTATCTAATGATCGGCAATAATCCCAAACAGGTTCACTAGACTGTGCCAAAAAAAAGACATTTTTTTATTACGCTCTTCCTCTAGTATATGATTCCCCGTTCAAAATCCGGCGGGTTCCCAAAATCTGAAGTCAATCGGTTGATATTTAGAGGTGCATCAAGTCTAAAACGTGTTTTTAAATTTTTTTCCTCGATTTTCGAGAGGTTTTAGCTTACTGTTCCAAAATAACGGGATGTTTGACGCCTGAGACACATTATTACATTAAAATACAAAGTATTCAATGCGTTTTAGTCGCCAGATCTACTTTCGGCCAAAAAAACCATTTTTTTAAGGCCTAAAACTGTGACTTCAACTTTCAAGTTCAATAACTTCATATTTTTAGGTCCGCGATGCGTCAATTGTTGTTTGAACATAGTCTAGTATCACATAGCATTATTTGAATTCAAAATTCCAGAGAAAATCGGCCATCAGTTGAAATAATCTTCACTCGAGGGAAAACACGCACTACTTGAAAATGGACCAAAATGACAAAAATTCAGATTGCAATAACTCAGCTGTGTTTAGTCGAAATTGTATGAATCGTTGCGAAATCCATTCCACCACCTACCACTCCGATAAGAAAAAACTTTTTCATGATTTTAACTTACAAAAAACAGCTAGTAGGTAGTGCCAACAAAATCGTGGTTTCAATCAAACAACAGAGTAATAAGTTTCAGTCATTTTCCTTTCAGTTCCCTAAAATGTCCAGTTTCTTAGATGATTTGGTGCAAAGTTATGAATTTTTTCAAAAAAAGGACAATATGCAGCTTTTTTTGAAAAAATTCATAACTGCACCAATTTTGCACCATAATTGTTGATTTTTAATAACAATAATCGACAAATAATCAAATCAATAAAATGTATTGAACACAGAATTTATTCGAGTATTTACAAGTATATTACAGGAACGCTTTTTTTTGTAACGTTTGGCATTCGCCGCCTGTGCTCCGCGACAACTTTCAAAAGGTACTGCCTTTGTTCTTCGCTCGTTGTCGTTGCTAGTACACGCCGCCGCCGCTTGAGGCGCTCCGGGTGCCCGAGACCGCGGGGCGGTCAATTTGAAATGACCCGATCCGATAGAAAAAGAAATTTCTATTCTAAGGAAAAAATTTAATACACAAAATAATCTGAAATGCCAGACTACGTTAATATTTCTTAAACTACTTTCAAACAACATATGACACATAGCGAACAATACCAAGCATTTCCGAAAAAGCGTTCATGTAATATGTGATTCAAGTTACTATTAAAAGTGTTTGATTTTAACTACTCAAACAAACTCTGTACTTAACATATACTATTAATTTTAGTATTTGTCGAGTAATTTAATATAAAATCACCAATTGAAGTGCAAAATTGGTTAAATTGTAACCAAAAAAAGCTACACGCAGCTTTTTTGGAAAAATTAGTAACTTCGCTCCAAATCATCGTAGAAACTGGAAATTTTAGGGAACTGAATAATTGCTGAAATTTATTGCTGTGTTGTTTGATTGAGAGAACGATTTTTTCTGTGATCGCTCACATACATTCTTAAATATTCATTTAGGACTCTATGGTTTCGTTCTACTGTACCTATTGTTTGAGGTCGGTATGGGGTAGAGGTTATATGTCGTATGTCGAATAGTTTCGTCAGTTCACTGAGTGTCTCGTTGACATATTCTGTGCCCATATCTGTTCTTAACACCTTCATTGGACCATAAATTAGAATGAAATTTTCGAAAATAGCTTTTGCCAATGTTTTAGCTTCTTTATTAGGTATTGGCGCTATTACCACGTATTTGGTTAATTCGCATTCCATTGTTACTGCATAACAATTTCCGTCAATTGTTTTTGCAAGGGGGCCTATTGTATCGACGATGACGATATCAAATGCTTTCACGGGGGTTTCTGTAATGCAAAGTGGTTGGATATTCCGTATACGAGCCTTATTAATTTGGCAATCGTGACAAGTTTTTAAGAAATCTGACACATCTTTGTGCATATTTCTCCAAAAATATCGAGATTTTAGCTTAGCAAGAAGTTTTTTCCTTCCGCAATGACCTCCTAGGATTGGGTCTGTATGAAATTTCGAGATTAAATTTTGTCTAGAGTCTTTATTATTAATAATTTCGATTGGCTTAGTAAGCAATATTTTCAGCTTTTTGAGAGATTTATTCCCGATTCTCTTAAAATCGAGTGACGGTACATATTTAAAAATTTCATCATTTAAATCGAGCTTTACTTCATTAATATTATGATCACTGGTTGCTATTTCCAACCAAGACATGACCGGCTCTAATGCGGGTTTGTCTGTAGTGAAACCGTCAATATATATAGTAATGGGTGCGCACCATTTATTTCTTATTACAGCTCGAGGACTCTCATTTAATAAAAATGCCAATTTACATGCGTTTTTTGCTTCGAAGTTTTCTAACACTTCGTATACTTTTGTTTCGTTTTCGTGTTTTTCGTTTGCTACTTTTGTTTCATTTTCGCGGTTTTGTTTCCGTGTTTTTGACCTTGTTTGCATGGCTAGTATTGCTGCTTGCGTTTCACGAATTTCCTTCAGATCTTTTATAGTGATGCGCGATAGTGCATCTGCTCCCACGTTGTCTGCTCCTTTTATGTACTCTATCTCGAAGTCGTATTCCTCGAGATCCAATCTCATGCGTGTTAGTTTAGACGAAGGATTCTTCATAGAGAATAAATATACTAAGGGTCTGTGATCAGATTTAACTAAGAATTTTTGTCCGTAGACATATGGTCTGAAGTGTTTGACTGCCCAGTGTATTGCTGCAAGTTCTTTTTCAATTGTTGATTTATTTATCTCTCCCTTTGTGAAGGTACGTGAAGCGTAACCTATTGGTAAATCGATGCCGTTTTCTTCTTGGCTTAGGATTGCTCCGCACGCGAAATTTGAAGCGTCCGTTGTAATTATGAACGGTTTATTAAACTGCGGATATTGAAGAATAGGCGGTTTGATTAGCATATTTTTTAGTGCTTGAAAAGATTTTTCACAGTCTTCTGTCCAGTTGAATTCTGAGTTTTTCCTTGTTAGTTTATTTAAGCAGTAAGTGTGTGTTGCAAAATCCTTAATGAATCTGCGATAATAGTTGCAAAATGCTACGAATCTTTTTACTGCATCTGCGTCCGTAGGTCGTGGGTATTGTCTTATTGCTTCGAATTTTGAGCTGTCTGGCAAAATACCGTGATCCGTAATTTGATGTCCTAGAAAAGTTACCTCTTTGCGAAAAAATTTGCATTTCTCGGGATTTAGTTTGAGATTGTATTTTCTGCATGTTTCAAAAACTGTTTCTAGATTTCTCATGTGGTGCTTCTCTGAACATCCAGTTACGATCAAATCGTCCATGTACATGAATGCTTTTTCAGGCCGTAATGCTGCGAATGCTAAGCTCATCATTCGTTGAAAGCTGTTGGGACTCACCGATAATCCGAACGGTAGTCTCTTGAATCTGTAACTTCCTGAATCCGTGCTAAAACTTGTGATGTCACGTGATTCTTCGGCTAATGGGATTTGATGAAATCCTGACATAAGATCTAAAACTGAGAACCATTTTGCTCTTCCAAGTTGATCTAGTACATCATCTATTCGGGGAAGTGGGAACCGATCAGCTATCAGCTTTTTGTTTACTTGTCTGAAATCTATTACCAATCTCCACTTTTTCTCTCCTGTTGCCGATTTTTTGGGTACTAAAAGTATTGGTGAGTTATAGGAACTTGTAGACGGTTCAATTATGTCGTTTTGGTACATTTTGTCCACTTGTCGTCTTACTTCGTCTTTTTGTACATATGGCATCCTGTAATTTTTTATGTACACCGGAATGTCGTCTGATGTCTTAAGTTTTTGCTCATAAAAATTGTTGGGTGTCAACAGATCGTCTCTTAGTGAGAATACGTCAGAGTATTTTGTGCAGAGTTTTGTTAGATCTTTCTTTATATTTTCTGGAAATTCCATATCTAATTGCGAAAGTAACGCGTTTTTCCTATCTTCCACGTCGTTTATGTATTCGTACACGTAGTAATTATCTAAGGTTTCGTTTTGCAGCTTAACGTTTTCGAGTGTTACGTTATGGTCGTTTGTATTTATAAATGTGATATACGCCTTATTTCCGTATGCAAGACTACGCTGTGAATAAACTCCCGGTGCGATTTCTTGATTATCAACCAATGATTTATCTAGTGGATTTACTAACGATACTTCGCGAGTGATTTCTGACCATGCCGGAAATATTATGCAGTCATCTTCTGGCCCGTTTGTGATTTGAACGTTTGTGCTACATGTAGGTGTTTTTATTATCAACGTCCAATTTTCGTAATTTAGCGTACATTTGTACGTGCTTAAAAAATCTCGACCTAATATTCCTTCTACAGGTATTGGGAAATCTGTTTCCACTACCTGGAATGTTTGCTCTAAAAGATGTGAGTTTACTAATAATTTACCTGAGATTGCTTGATTAGTTTTAATTGAAGTGCTTGTAACTCCATGAATTGTGCAATTTTTTGAATAAATGGGGTATTCGCGATCGATTGCGTTTCTTTTAATTAACGAAATATCTGCGCCTGTATCTACTAAAAATTTACATTTTCTTTTGAAAAAATCTGTGCCGATGCTTACAAAATTGGAGTATGAAAGTGAGAACGTATTTAGTTTTCGTGAGTTTTTTCCCCCGTCCGCCGTGGTTGGGGGGACTCGGAGTTTTCCGACTCGTACTGCCTAACATGAGCTCTATTATTTCTATCTGAGGAATACGTATTTCTGTCCGAATGATACGTATTTCTGTCCGAATGATATGAATTTCTCCCTTGGTACCTATCGTAACGATTGTTTCTGTAATTCCCGCGATTGCTGTATCTGTTGTAATTTCCTCTGTGGTTTTGTCGCGAATGATAGTTATTATTGTTTCTGTACGGTTTTTTCGGATGTGTTGCCATCATTATGTTTGAACTTACATTGCTTTGATCTACCGTGAGAAATTTTGTAATGGCGTCGTCGACATTTTCGAAGCTTCCTGCTTCCATTACAAGTTTAGTGCGGTCTGACCGAGCGTTTGATTTTAGTGCTTGCACTGCTCTATTTTTGGTGAATATTTCGGCTGTCTCTGTGTTTACGCCTTCCGAGATATAAGCCATTAATAACTTAGAAGTAATATCTTCAATTTGTTTTGTAAAATGATTCGCGTCTAGACCAGTTTGTTTAACATTTTGCAATTTTGCTTCGAGTATGTGCGATTTTTCGCCCTTACATTTGTTTGTTAATATATTAATCACGTCGTCCAGTTCCGTGATGTTATCGGGAATTAACATTCTCGCTTTAGCTGTTAGTCTCGTTTTTATGAGTGCGATTGCATTTAATTCGTTATTCGTCACGTTTTGTTTTAAAAGTTTTATTGCGTCAACAAATGAGGTGAGGGTCGTGGCATTCCCATCGAACGATTTAGGCAGAATTTTATCCGCTAAATTAAAAAATTCGATCGTTGTTAGTGCCATGTCTGTCATGAATTTTATTTCTTCGTACTTAATATTTTGTGTATAATGTTGGGGTATTGTTATGTCCGCGCGTAATCTATCTACTGCGATTAGAAATCTATCGCGAGCATAGTTTAAATGAGTATCTAATATCTTTTCGTGATCTTTCGACAATTTTTCCCGATATGTTACGTTTATTTTCACGAATTCGTTATATATTTCTATTAATTTTGTAACAATATCCCTTTTTACTGATTCTTGTTTAGGTGTTTCTTTCTTTATAGCCCTTTTTGTTTGTTTTATGAATCTGTCTTTGGTTTCTGATAATACTACTTCGATTTGTTCCCAAGTTGGCATGCTAATTAATGCAATACCCAGCAATAGTGAAGGTACATTTTAACATAACTAATCTTAAATTATAAATATATATATGCACACACGCGACACACTAGAATGTTTACTTAAAGTCTTGAATATTTCGCGAATTGTTCGATTGACACGTAATAAATACCGTACTGCTTCTTCTGACTGGAGACAGATGTCCTAGATATTGGCTGTGCTGGCATACCTTTTCTTTAATGTCCTCCTGTGATGTGTATATATGTTCCAAATTAGTTCCATTACCCGGAGTGCTTATCCCTTGATTTTTGTAGGCAATTTCCATTAATTTTCGATATATTATTTAATTTTCCATAAGTTCGTCGCTGGTAAGGATCGCCATGTGATACGACGGGATAATTCGTATCTTAGGTCCTTTTAAATAATACTCCATCTTCCGATTTTATCCATTAATTATATTCTTTTCCATATTAATTTACATTTCCAATTTACTACAGTGTATTCGATGAATGGACATAATAGTTGATTACGCAAGAATTCGTCTGGCCGGCGCTTGTGTATTATTGCTGACTCGCGTCTGTGCGATTGTTGTCTATCGGTTCATTCTTTAATTGATTTAAAGCTGATGTGTGTTTAAAAACAACACGGTTGTTTTAATAACATCTAATTAAACAAGGTAATTAATTAATTCGGTTTTAATATCTGTACGTGCTCTTGCGTACATTTTAATAACATGAATTTTACTAACGTGATCTTGAATTGTCACGCACGTCCTTAACATTAGATGAACCTTTAAATAATTAATTGTTATATTAACAATAATTGAGAAATAATGATTTTTCAGTAAATCAACTAATTATGCCATTACACTGCCTACTAGCTGTTAAAGTTAAACAGCTAGTAGGCAGTGAAAATCATGAAAAAATGTTTTTCTTATCGGAGTGGGAAATGGTGAAATGGATTTCGTATCACAGTGATATGCATGATATCTAAAGGGAAGATCCCAACCTATTTAGAACTCAAAGATTCATACAATTTCGACTAAACACAGCTGAGTTATGGCTATCTGAATTTCTGCCATTTTGGTCCATTTTCAAGTAGTGCGTGTTTTCCCTCGAGTGAAGATTATTTCAACTGATGGCCGATTTTCTCTGGAATTTTGAATTCAAGTAATGCTATGTGATACTAGACTATGTTCAAACAACAATTGATGCATCGCGGACCTAAAAATATGAAGTTATTGAACTTGAAAGTTGAAGTCACGGTTTTTAGGCCTTAAAAAAATGGGTTTTTTGGCCAATATATCTTTCCGAAAGTAGATCTGGCGACTGAAACGCATTGAATACTTTGTATTGGAATGTAATAATGTGTCTCAGTCGTCAAACATCCCGTTATTTTGGAACAGTAAGCTAAAAACCTCTCGAAAATCGAGGAAAAATTTTTAAAAACACGTTTTAGACTTGATGCACCTCTAAATATCAACCGATTGGCTTCAGATTTTGGGAACCCGCCGGATTTTGAACGGGGAATCATATACTAGAGGAAGAGCGTAATAAAAAAATGTCTTTTTTTTGGCACAGTCTAGTGAACCTGTTTGGGATTATTGCCGATCATTAGATACCAACATACATCACAAACAAATCCAAATATGTTGAATGTTGAACATTTTGATGAACGGGACCATTATGGTGATTTAATTTCTATAGTGAATATATCATCACTATGACGATTATTTAATCACTATGCTGATTATATCATCATTATAATGGCTGAATTGTATCATTCTAATGACTAGGGCCCAGTTGCAGCAGAAACTTTGAACTTTTGAAGTTCAAGTTGCGGCACAAGTAAATGCGGCTAGGTGATCACACAAGGTACAAGCCGCGGGGCCTAAACGCAAATTTAAATGCGGCTAAGTGATCAACGTGTTAAGCTGAACTTGAGTTTAAGATAACAGTTCCTATTATTCTAATGTCACTATGAACTCGAGTTCAGAGTTCAACCAGTCAAACATGCTTCGTGCAACTTGCTCTAAGGGTCAGTTGCTCCAAACACGTTTAACTTTAAACTCTAGTTCAGTGTTAGACCAGTTCAACGTGTTTGGTGCAACTCGCCCTGACGGCCAGTTGAACTGGTTCAACTCTGAACTCGAGTTCATATTGACACTAGAATAATAAAAACTGTTATCTTAAACTCAAGTTCAGCTTAACACGCTGATCACTTAGCCGCATTTAAATTTGCGTTTAGGCCCCGCGGCATGTACCTTGTGCCGCATCCAGGAACAACTTTTAAAAAATCGTGGCATGCTGCCCATGCCGCGGAACCAGTGTGGCCTGAGGTAATATTTGTATTTTTACGAAGGTAGCGATCAACGTGTTAAACTCGAGTTCAACATTTTTAACCCATTAAGCGCCATTGATGCATACACGCAACTTTATTTTTTTTTTTTTTGTTAATTAACTCTAAATAAGTTATTTTTTGACCTGACTGGAAAATGTATGAATAAAAAGGTGAATATTTTGTTATTTAAATATTTCGCTTATTACTGATTCAAAAAAAATGTCAGTGTATTTCTAACTTCACGATATGTCAGTGTTTTATACGCGTGGCGCATGAAGTAAAATTTCGAGTTTAGAAAAGCCTAATTTGGCTCGGTCGCTCCGCTTCGCTTCGCGCCCGAGCCAAATTTTCAGGCTTTTCTAAACTCGAAATTTTACTTCATGCTTAGTCTGGGAGTGGAATCACTCGTTCTAAACTTCATATTGCACGTTTTTATATAAAATCGACGAATGCCTGAAAGTTTACAGCGTATACATTATATACAGTGTGTCCCATTAGTGCGTTCCCGGAGGATATCTCAGCTCATGTTAAAGATAAAACAATTGTTTCTTTACCAAAGCTAATTGATTTTTACAGCTGCATCACCTAAAAATATTTGTTTATATACAGAGTGTGCCATTAAGACAGTAGCGGATGCAAATTGCTTATTTTAAATTATTATTATTTATTTATTATTATTATTATTATTATTACATAACATGAGTACATATATTTTCAACAAATTAACATCCGTTCTATAATATATTTCTTTTATATTGAGCAGTGTTCTGTTCAACGTAATGAATATCCAGATGTAACAATAATAGTTCAAAGCACCTAAGTGAGTGAAATGGATCACCCTTTATATTAATTTGTTTTTGAATGTATCATAAAAATTGCCTATCATTTTATTGAAAACATTTCGTCTTAGTCGTATCGTTTCGGAGTTATTTGACATTTATGGAGGAAAATGATATTTGCAGTGGTTTTATAAAGCTAAAATATCTCTGAAACTAAATGAGATAAAGAGCTGCAGATTTCACTATTCTCTTGAGAATTGGGGGCGCTATCACCTGCACTATATAGTTGTTGCGTTTTAGTTATTTGGCTATAAAATAAAAATAGTTAAAATTATAAATTTTAAATTAAGGGTAACATTTTTTTAAATAGAACCATGTAACTTTTTTAATATCAATCGACTGAAAATGAAATTCTATTTCTAATTTGATAATAATTTTGTATCTGTAGATGTAATCTAATTATCTTAAAAATTTTAAACTTACGGATAAAAATTATAAAAATAATAAGAAGAGAATTAAATTTTGAGTCGAAAAATTATACGGTTCGATTTAAAAAAAAATCAAGTTACCTTTGTTTGCAAATTTATAAATTCGACTATTTTTGTTTCATAATCAAATAACTTGATCGCGATAACTTTATAGCGCATTCGATAGCGCCTTCTATTCTGAAGAGAGTGGCGAAAACCGCAATTCTCCATCTTGTTTACTTTCAGGGATATTTTCGGTTTATAAAATTGCCGCAAACGTGATTTTTAAATATAAATGTCAATTGATTCCGAAACGGAACAATTTAGACCGAATGTTTTTAATAAAATGATACGCAGTTTTTATGAGCAATTTAAGAATCAAATAATATACAGGGTGATCCATTTAACATAAGCAAGCTGCATCTGCTACTGCCTTTATAACACACCCTGTATACATGCAAATATTTTTAGGTTATGTAGCTTTTAAAATCAAGCAACTTAAAAAAAGCTTTTTTTCTATCTTTAACGCGAGCCGAGATATCCTCCGAGAACGCACTCATGGGACACCCTGTATATTTAAAAGAAAAATTCGCAGTATGTAATACAATAAGTCATTCATAGAAATCATAAAAAAGTGCAGAATTGGACCTAAATTCAACTTTTAAAGTTTATTCTATCACTGCTCGGCCGTTAATGGGTTAATGCAACTGGGCCTAAGCATAGTGACTTTATCATCACTATACTGGCTATGTATATTATCACTAGTGACTTTATCATCAACATGGTGATTATTTCATCACTATAATTTGATCAACAAATAAATCAGTAGTCAAAATAATACAAAACAATCGTGTGCATTTTCTATACGCAATGGTAAATATTGTTGTTAAGATATTTTGTATATTATATACAATATCAGTGTTCTAACAGTGAAAGGTGCAACAAATGTTCAGAGGGTGAACAAAAGAAGGAAAAGTGAAATGATCATTTATATTTTAAAAAATAAATAGTTCTCATAATTCGGGCAACTTGGCCTTATTTTAAAACTGCTTTTCGCGTTGGAAGAAGACTTTCCTTTGTATCTGTGAACGTTCTTTTGTATATTTATGTGTGTAATTTGTTGTATTAATTATTAATGAACCATAAAATTATTCCACATTTATTCCTTTTTTATTTGATTGCGGGAAAACTTCGTCGAATCGAAATAATTAGCAAAAAGTGCAACGTTTTAAAGTGCTGATAATACAAAAAGTGCTTGGATTTTTAACGTTTAGTTTCTACAGGTTTGTTTGGCACTTCATTAGAAGATTATGGATTTGAAGAAAAATGTACTGTGAATTTTTCAGTGCGATGTTACAAAAACGAATAACATGACATCGAAAGAAAAGGTACGTTTTTTTTTTTATTAACGAAACTTAGTAAAAATTAAGACATTGTAAAACCAATAACTTGTGACGGTATGATTTTTAATCAAACCATTCAAATCACCAGGTCCTGACGGGATATATCCTGTCATGCTACAAAAGGGGATAGCAGCGCTGAGGGGACCACTATGTGATATCCTCAGAGCTAGCCTTGCCCTTTCATACATTCCAAGCAGCTGGCGGACTGTAAGGGTGGTATTTATACCCAAACCAGGGCGTGCTTCGTATGCCCTGGCCAAATCTTACAGACCGATCAGCTTGTCATCATTCATTTTAAAACTACTAGAAAAACTAGTAGACAGGCACATACGGGAAGGAGTCCTAAAGGACTCACCACTACACCGTCAACAACATGCCTACCAAGCGGGAAAGTCATGCGAACTGGCAATCCACCAGCTAGTGAGCAGATGCGAAAGGACCATACAATGCAAAGACATTGCGTTGGGGGCCTTTCTGGACATTGAAGGGGCGTTTGACAACACAATCTTCAACTCCATAGCAACAGCAATGGAGAAAAGAGGGATTTACCCGCAAGTCCGACACTGGGTGAACAAGATGCTCAGGAGCCGGACTGTAACAACTACTCTATACGGAAAGACAGCAGAAGCGGTGGTCGCTGGCGGGTGCCCCCAGGGAGGGGTTCTCTCGCCGCTCCTGTGGTGCCTCGTCATGGACGACCTTCTGCTGCTACTTGAAAACCAGGGCATTTATGCCCTGGGGTACGCAGATGATCTGACCATTCTAGTTAGCGGGAAGTTTGGGACCACTGTATCAAGCCTGATGCAGAGGGCACTAACTACCGTGGAAAGATGGTGCAAGAACGAAGGGTTAGCTGTAAACCCGGCCAAAACGGCGATAGTCCCCTTTACCAGGAGACGAAAAACCGATGACATAACATCGCTACGCATGTATGAAATGGAAGTCCCAATCAAAAATGAAGTATATCTAGGGGTCATACTTGATACCAGATTGAACTTCAACTTCCACCTGGAGAACATCAGCAAAATGGCCATGAGAGGACTTTTTGCGACCAGGAAAATGGTAGGACGCACATGGGGACTGAGACCCAGTATGACCAAATGGCTATACACTGTGGTCATAAGACCCATAGTGACATACGCGGCGCTCGCTTGGGGAGAAAAAACCCAAACCAAGAGCGCAGCCGTAAAACTCGAAAGAGTGCAACGACAGGCGTGTCTGCTGATTACTGGGGCAATGAGAACAACGCCCACAGCAGCCATGGAACACATAATATCGCTTCCACCACTACATCTATATGTTATGATGGAAGCCAGACAGGCAGCCTACAGACTGCACATAAATGGACACACTTTAAATGTAGGGTCATCTAGACCGGAAACATTTAAAGTGCTACAAGAAGAATAAATCCTAAAAATGAGGTCCGATTTCACTAAGATCGTACACCCATCCCGCAGATTCAAAATAACCATACCACAGCGGAGTGAATGGACAAATGGAACATACCCGGGAACGAGTAAAGGAACCATCTGGTACACAGACGGGTCCAAAAACACTAAAGGAACCGGGGCTGGTATCTATGGAGGCTGCAACCGGAGCAAACAATTCACGGTTGCTCTGGGGAAACATGCCTCCATCTTCCAGGCTGAAGTGGCCGCCATTGACTGGTGTGCCCACCACATAATGGAGTCGGGACTCAACAAAGGACCAATTACCATTATGTCGGACAGCCAGGCAGCCCTAAAAGCGTATTAAGCGGTATTACGACATCATAGACTACAGAAAGGGTTCTTGTTAGACCTAAGTTCAAAGATTACCGTTGAATATAATGTTAATACTGCTGAAACTCTTCAACTCCTCGTCTTGCCTTCACTGGTGAAACTCCTCAACTCCTCATCTGGCCGTTAGTGCGGTGGTTGGTTTCTGCGGGTCACCGGTCCGTGCTTGAAGAGTAATGTCAAGAGAAAATCAAGAATATGTCCGTGCTTGAAGAAAAAATGAAGAAATTGAACCATAATTAATTAGTCTTCAACCGCAATCCCAAGTGGAGGATACTGCTATAATTACTATTGCCCAGGATACAGATAAGCCCCAAGGAACTTTTATATTGTGTTTATTTTTCAAATTGAATTATTCATATTTAATCAACCTCTTCAGTTTATATATAATGTAATCTCCAGTGCACACGAGAATGAGGTCATGCAGCATTGCAATTGGCTAACTTTTAATATTAACTCACAATTTGGAAAATAAAAATTAACCCAAAATTCAATTTATAACAAATTCTTACCTTAGTTGTTATTTCGTAATTTAAAAAATTAAGATTACTCAGATGTTCCTGTAAATTACGTGGCGCCCAAAACAAATAAAAAAAAAAAAACAGAACCCACCCTTCGTACTGACTGAGCTGGACCAGGAACAATTAGCTAAATTGAAGTTAACGTCACAAACTATTAATGATGCAAATTAAAAGTGCGTGTCTCAGTAATACAATAGGCTTATTAAATTAGCATCTGACCAGCGGCCACTCGCAGCCTAACTTCAGGGTAGGCCACAGCGCCAAGGTACACAAAATTTGAGGTTAGGATCGCCCCTTATAAATACAAGGAATTGCAGAACCTTTCAATAACGAATACATATTACCTTGGGTCTCTGGCCTACCCTGAAGTTAGGCTGCGAGCCGCCGCTGCATCTGACATTTGGATTTATTTTACATGGTCCGAGATGTGGGGTCCGACATACCCCACTCCAAAAACTAGTTTTAGAAATGTCTATTAGAATTGTGAACTTCTTGAAGACAAGGGTAAACCTTTTAGTTTTAGTCACATGTAGAATCAAACAATAAGTGGTAAATAACAGCGGCGGCTCGCAGCCTAACTTTAGGGTAGGCCACAGCGCCAAGGCACACAAAATCATAGATTAAATTCGATTGATAACTCCTAGGGGGCTCCACGTATCATGATTTTAGTTAACCGACTTACTCGATGGGGCTCCGCTACAATCGCAAATTATCATTGGGCGCGGGGAGCGGGCGGGCTTCATGCTAAGCGGGGTACGCGGTGCAGGGGGGCATAACATTGAATGGAATGGTTCTTGTCTAGGGTGGGTGCGGTGCGAGAAACACCGCACGGTATTAAATTACAGTGCGATGCCAGAAATAACGAAGACATAATGAACATGTTAAATGTATATTTTAAAAGGTATTACAGAGTTTTTCTATTGCATTTCATTTTATGTCGAATATGTATCCCTTTATCTCAAATATATTTCCCATTTATCAAATACATTTCCCTATATACCACTACATTTCCCTATATGTCAAAACCTCATCACAGTTTGTCAATTACATTTCATTTCTGAGCAAAATCGCTGCAGTTCTTAAAAAAAATGCATCTTAGTAATGACATATGCATAAGCTGTAAATTTTCCGACATGCGTTGTTTTTCAAAAGAGTTCAATTCGAAGCTTAAAACGAGTGTTTTCCACTCCCAGACTAAGCATGAAGTAAAATTTCGAGTTTAGAAAAGCCCCGTGAAAATTTGTCGAGGGTCGCGCAGCGACCCGATACAAATTTTCGGGGCTTTTCTAAACTCGAAATTTTACTTCATGCGCCACGCGTATAAAACATTAAAATATTGTAAAATTTATGTATATTCGAACTTCACTTCAAATCTGTGTTTTATACGCGTGGCGCATGAAGTTAAGTTTCGAGTTTAGAAAAACCCAGAAAATTTGTTTTGACTGTAGACTTATTTAAAATAATATACAATAGTTTAAAATATAAAAATATCATATATACTTACGATTGTAATTATTTATATTTATTAACGCTCATCTCGAGACGATTTCGTCTTATCGGCATTTTTGTGCCTTCAGATCTGACAGCTGTTGATTGAAAACGAGCTCACGTTAGAAATTGCGGGAAATTTGAAATTCCGACATGTGCGCCCCCCATCGAGTGGGTCGGTCAACTATATATGTAACTTACAGAATCATATGGAGTCGACTGGGTCCGCACAAAATTTGAGGTTGGGATCGCACTTTATAAAAACATGGAATTGCACAACAAAGTCACCTTTCAATAACGGATACATATTACCTTGGGTCTCTGGTCTACCCTGAAGTTGGGCTGAGAGCCGCCGCTGAACTTTGGTCAGTTTATAACATAACCAAAACATGACTTTTGTTTGTCAGATTAAAACCGGATATCAAATAAATCATGATAGCCAATTATTCAATCTTACCACCTTAAATTCAGTATTGCCAACTCAGGACAGTTGGCATCAGCGGTGGCTGGAAGTCTAGCTTCAGGGTAGGTCACAGCACCAAGGCACATAAAATTTGAGGTTGGAATCGCGCTTTATAAATAAAAGGAATTGCACAACAAAGTCGGATACATATTACCTTAGATCTCCGGCCTACCCTGAACCCAGCCGCCACTGGTAAAATACAATATTCAACGTATTATACTCGACTACGAAATCGCACTCACTTGATAATTCATTTTCTTCGAAAATAGGTTGGTATGCGTGGTTTGCAGTGACGTTTCTGATGTCCAGTGTTCGAATTCACTTTTGAGAACAAACCAAGGGTAAGTAAATTTAACTCAAATTCCAAATTCACCACTGTTAACAAGTTTGCCACCGAATTCAGATCATATTGATATATAATCGACATTTCGCACTCGTGTTTTCGCGATTTAATCTCGCGGTGAAAAAATGGCGTCGTTGTTGAAATATTGTTAAATTCATTGTATTCTACTTCTTAAAGACAAGAGCAAACCTTTATGTTCTAGTTACCTGTAGAATCAAACAATAATTAGTAAATAACAGCAGCGGCTCGCGGCCAAACTTCAGGGTAGGCCTTGTCTAGGGGCCACAGCGCCAAATCACACAAAATTTGAGGTTGGAATCGCGCTTTATAAAAACAAAGAATTGCGCAACAAAGTCACCTTTCAATACCGGATACATTTTACCTTAGGTCTCTGGCCTACCCTGAACCGAGGCTGCGAGCCGCCACTGGTAAAATACAATATTCAACGTATTATACTCGAGTACGAAATCGCACTCACTTGATAATTTATTTTCTTCTGAAATGGGTTGGCATGCGTGGTTTGCAGTGATATTTCTGATGTCCAGTGTTCGAATTCGCTCTCAAGAACCAACCAACGGTAAGTAAATTTTACTCAAATCCCAAATTCACCACTGTTAACAAGTTTAGGGTAGACCACAGTGCCCAGGCACACAAAATTTGAGGTTGGAATCGTGCTTTATAAAAACAAGGAATTGCACAACAAAGTCACCTTTCAATAACTGGCCTACCATGAACCTAGTCTGCGAGCCGCCACTGTTAAAATACAATATTCAATGTAATATACTCGACTACGAAAGCGCACTCACTTGATAATTCATTTTTTTCGAAAATAAGTTGGCATGCGTGGTTTGCAGTGACGTTTCTGCAACATGTTTCACCACACAGTGGCTTCATCAGGCAGATGAAATAATGATTTTACAAAGTACAGGTAAAAGCTTATATACTAATGCAATTAAGTCAATAGGGGGGGCAATGAGGCAATTAGGCTGAAACTAATACAAACAATTTTGAGCGACTAAATATTGATTAGGGGTGAGTTGTTTACTTCTATTTGGTCATTTAATAGAATACCTTTTTTGTTATATTTATTAATTTCTAATTCTTCTAATA
The DNA here is from genome assembly GCA_932526585.2 of Philonthus cognatus. Classification (NCBI taxonomy): domain Eukaryota; kingdom Metazoa; phylum Arthropoda; class Insecta; order Coleoptera; family Staphylinidae; genus Philonthus; species Philonthus cognatus. Next base: position 7,510,857 of record OW052251.1, read on the forward strand.
AGTTTAATTTACGACTTTTGTTACATTCGTGCAAAATTTTGAATTTAGGGTTGAAGTTATGTTGGTATTCGATTAAATGATTGGCGTAGGTTGACGAGGTTTTCTTAAATTGAAAGCATTTTTGATGTTCTGAAATGCGATCTGGGAAGCTACGTCCAGTTTGTCCAACGTATACCTTAGGGCAATCTCCACACTCTAGCAAATACACGCCAGAGTTCGTCGTTTTATCAGATTTGTCTTTAGAATTATTGATGAATTTATTAAGTGAATTGACCGTTCTAAAAGAAGGAGTTAGGTTTAAGGATTTGAGTTTTTTGCTGATGGTAATCGAAGGGGGACCGTTAAATGTTAATGAGCAATATTTATTATTCTGATTTTGAAAATTGGTGGGATATACTAATTTCAGGGCTTGTTGTTTTTGTTTTTTAAAAAGGATGTCTAAGATGAGCTTTTGACGAAAGCCGTTGTTATTAGCTATTATGAGAATTCTGTTGAGCTCATTATTAAAATTATTAATTGATAGGGGGATAGTGGTTAGCCTATGCAACATGGAATGGTAAGCTGCTAGTTTATGTTGCATAGGATGGAATGATGTGCTATGGATCGTAGTATCTGTATGGGTCGGCTTGTGAAAAATATTGAATTCATGTTTTTGACCTGGATGTGAAATTGTTAAGTCTAAAAAATTAATAGATTTATTAGATTCGATCTCCCTAGTGAATGAAATATCCTTATGAATTGAATTAATGAAATTTAAAAGTTGATCTAACTGTCTCTCCGTTCCTGTGAAACAGGTGAGAATATCATCAACATATCTAAACCAGTATAGGCATTTATTAAACAGTGGGTGTTTACTAATTATTTCTTCTAATGAATTCATGAAAATTTCGGCAAGTAACGGACTGAGGGGATTACCCATGGCTAATCCTTTGTTTTGGATGAAGAAGTTGTTATTGAATTGAAAGTAATTTTGTCGTAAACATTCATTAAGGAGATCAAGAATCTCCGACTTAACAATCGGATTAGTACCCCGGGCGGTCAGCAATCCCTCAACCAGGTATACCACCTCTTGAGGCGGCACGCTAGGGAAGAGATTACTGACATCAAAGGACACCAACCGGCTTTTCATCGGAACTTTGCGGTCTTTAATTCTAGTGATTAGGTCTAATGAGTTTTTAATAGCAAATGTGGATTTGAATTTCGTGTGTTCGAAAATCTGACTAATTAAATATTTTGAAATATTTCGACAAGGAGCCGAAACATATGATACTACTGGCCTAATAGGGGAATCTTCTTTATGGATTTTTAACAATGCATAAAGTTTTGGTGGTTTGGGATTCATAGGGATAAGGAGTTTTGACTGAAACTCGGAAAGGATGGCATTGCAGTTTTTGGTGATAGACTTAATCTCTTTTGTAAATTTATTGGTGGGATTTGATTTTAGTTGAACGAAGGTATTTGAATTGAGAAAATGTAGGACTTTCTCAATGTAGATTAGTTTGGGGATTGCAATAACTGAATTGCCTTTATCTGCTTTAGTGAAAACGATATTGTTTTTAATTGATTTATCCTTAAGGGATTTCGCTGTTAGGAGTTCTGAATTTTTAGAAATCAGTTTTGAAACTTGTTTGTGTTTCAAAATCTCATTCTTTAAAACACATTTATTTTCGATTGAATTATTTTTTGAATTAGTAAGAGCAAGTTCTGTTTCCACTCCTAATATTTCCAAGTCTGAAGGGCTTGGGAGTGTTTTGATGTTATGTTTGAAACCATTTTGTAATAATTCAATTTCTTGGTCGTTAAATTGAGTCGGAGACAGGTTAATAAATCTATCATAAAATACTACACTGTTTTTGGGGGATGTTGATGAGGGTTTGGATTTTAAATTGACTAGTTTTTGGAATTTTGTGGATTGGGAAAGAAACTTTTTGTGAATAATGGGTTTAATTTTTGAAAAAAATGGTATCTGATAAAACATCGAACTCAACGTTATGTCGTCTAAAAGTGAGTTCTGAGCGGATTACCTTAAGGTACACGGAGATGACATCGCGTTGGGAAAGGCACTTTTTGAAATCTGCCTTCAACCATACCTTTTCTGCTGATTTAACTGCTAAACGGGCTGATTTGCTGTTATTCCCAGTTCTAACACTAATATATCTGGGAATGACACCAAACTGCATACATTTATGTAAGAACCGGATATTTAAATTAACTACACTATACTTCAGTTGTAATTTGAAAAACTATTTCGCCTGTTCACCATCACTGGCTGCTTCTTTTAAATATTTAATTGATGAGGCGGATACATGATGAAACTCCATAATACTATTTGAAATAAAACAACACAGTTGGGAGGGTTTCACTTTTATTGTTGAACACTGCAACATGCTTCACCACACAGTGGCTTCATCAGGCAGATGAAATAATGATTTTACAAAGTACAGGTAAAAGCTTATATACTAATGCAATTAAGTCAATAGAAGGGGGGGGGGGGGCAATGAGGCAATTAGGCTGAAACTAATACAAACAATTTTGAGCGACTAAATATTGATTAGCGGTGAGTTGTTTACTTCTATTTGGTCATTTAATAGAATACCTTTTTTGTTATATTTATTTATTTCTAATTCTTCTAATAAGTTTAATTTACGACTTTTGTTACATTCGTGCAAACTTTTGAATTTAGGGTTGAAGTTATGTTGGTATTCGATTAAATGATTGGCGTAGGTTGAAGAGGTTTTCTTAAATTGAAAGCATTTTTGATGTTCTGAAATGCGATCTGGGAAGCTACGTCCAGTTTCTCCAACGTATACCTTAGGGCAATCTAGGGCCGGTGTTCCTAAAATTGATCGCACTACCGGTCGCCCGCCAACTGTCAAATTCACATGTTAAATCCCTATCTTAATGACAGATTTCGTAAGACCGAATTCGTCCCACCAATTTTAGGAATACGAATTGTAAGCCCAATTGCTCTAATTCACTCTTTATACACTGCTTTCGGCAAATAACAATGATACACACACGTAAATAAATTCATTACTATTAAAATTAAAGTAAAAACTTTAGGCTCAGTTGCACCAGAAACGTTATACTCGAGTTCAAGCTGAACAATGACAGTTCCTATTGTTCTCATGTCACTCTGAACTTAAGTTCAGAGTTGAACCAGCAACTGGCCCTTAGTTTTAATAATAATACCCCTACGAAATCGCCATCACTACTACGAAATCGTTATCACTTGATATACACCGTTCCATTTGTTTCTGGATCTCGCCTAGCCATGCTTTCGTGTTGTTATGTTGCAGTATCAACATTTACATTTTTTATTAATTGCCACTCCTGATTCCTTATTTTAACAGTGTTGCAATAATTTATGATATCATAAGTAATCCTCTTTTTAATTTTCAAGAGGTTTATTGTTAATCTTGCAACAATTATTTCGCCACGCGGTCGCTTCTTCGAGCATTTTATTATTAAATCAAATTAATCTAGTGTTGCAATGCTGTGTCAATGTCAAAGTGAAAAATTATTTCGGGCACATATTAAATATTAACATGCCAAAGATTATCTCTGAATCAAAAAGGTTACAAATTCTGAAAATAATAATAATAATAATAATAATAATAATAATAATAATAATAATAATAATAATAATAATAATAATAATAATAATAATAATAATAATAATAATAATAATAATAATAATAATAATAATAATAATAATAATAATAATAATAATAATAATAATAATAATAATAATAATAATAATAATAATAATAATAATAATAATAATAATAATAATAATAATAATAATAATAATAATAATAATAATAATAATAATAATAATAATAATAATAATAATAATAATAATAATAATAATAATAATAATAATAATAATAATAATAATAATAATAATAATAATAATAATAATAATAATAATAATAATAATAATAATAATAATAATAATAATAATAATAATAATAATAATAATAATAATAATAATAATAATAATAATAATAATAATAATAATAATAATAATAATAATAATAATAATAATAATAATAATAATAATAATAATAATAATAATAATAATAATAATAATAATAATAATAATAATAATAATAATAATAATAATAATAATAATAATAATAATAATAATAATAATAATAATAATAATAATAATAATAATAATAATAATAATAATAATAATAATAATAATAATAATAATAATAATAATAATAATAATAATAATAATAATAATAATAATAATAATAATAATAATAATAATAATAATAATAATAATAAATAATAATAAGAAATGCGAAATGCAGGAGTGGTTGGTTAAACACAATGTAAAACTCAATCCAAAATTAACCAAAAAGGAACTATGGGCTTTATTTATACCTTTTCGATCAAATGACAAAATTTACGTAGTTGATGACATTTTGAGAAAGAACGGGCACGAAGTTCTTAGATTACCGCCATACCATTGTCAATACAATCCAATTGAAATGGCATGGGGGTTTTGTAAGACTTACTACAATAAGCACATAAATTCTAAGCAACCATCTAAGGATCGTGTTCAGAATTTATGGCTTGAGTCTCTCAAAATGTACATCCGATATGTGGCAAAATTTCTGTGATCATTGTGAAAAACTTATTTCGGATGACTGGACAAAACACATGGGAAACCTTTCTTTTGAAACCATTCCTCCTTTTATTATTTCGCTTGGGGAATCTGGCTCAGAACAAACATCAGAAGATTCAGATGCAGGTTCTCTTGACTAAATAATAAAAGTGGAATGAGAGCTTAAAAATTGTTTGACATGAAAATTATCAGTATCACAAGAGGGTGGGAATAAATTTGCAATTCTACAAAAACATACTGAGGGCCAACAGAAGAGAGAATGACCAAAATTAAGGTGGATGGATGGAGTTGATCAAAATGTGTTAACGGGAAGACCCAAGCGAGAAATACAAATGGATGACGAAATAAGTTTGCAGAGCCGAATTCATTATATTTGTTATATACAATATTATTGCTGTGTTTGTATGTACAAAAACCAAGTAGTAAATTTTGTCAATCTTAAAACTGCATATTATTATCCTTTTATATCTGAAAATTTGTAAAACAGGCAACAGTGTAAGATCACAACAGTTAGAAATTATAACCTTAAAATCGAACATCTGACAGTGACATTTAAAAACCCTGATTTAAAACACAACCAGCCCCATTTACAATACTTAAACTGTCACTTTTCCATAGCTAGGCGAGATCCAGAAACAAATGGAATATATAATAATTAATATTCTATGATTTAATTAATTTTCTTCCAAAAAAAGGTTGGCATGCGTGGTTTGTAGTGGCGTTTCTGCTGCCCGGTGTTCGAATTCGAATTCGTTAAACCAACCAACGGTAAATAAATTTAACTCAAATCGCAAATTCACCACTGTTAACAAGTTCTCCATTGAATTCAGCTCATTTTGATGTATAATCGACGTTCCGCACTCGTGTTTTCACGTTTTAATCTCGCGGTGAAAAAATGCCGTCGATTTACTTATGTTGTTGAAATCCTAAAAAAATCATTGTATTCCAAGTAAATTTTGTTTGCATATTGAATAATCTTTTCGTTTAGTCATTCTTTATTAAATTCTGCGTCTTTTGCACATCCTGCACTCCGTGTTTTAATCACGTGAAAAAAAACAGCTTTGGTGTCATGAAATGGCGATCTTGTTTAACGAAATCCACTGGAATTGTAAACCAAACAGCTCTAATTCATTCTTTATACACCGCTTTCGGCAAACAACAATGATACACACACGTAAATAAATTAATTGTTATTAAAATTAAAAATTAAAGTAAATACAAAATCGCTATCACTTGACAATTAATCTATGATTTAATTTGAACTATTCTATGATTTATTTTGAATAGCAGAAACGTCATTACAAGCCACGCATACTAACCTTTTTTGGAAGAAAATTTACTTCCAAAAAAGGTTGGCATGCGTGGCTTGTAGTGACGTTTCTGCCACACCCCGTCCACTCCATATAAATCTGGAAGTTCACGTATTTAGTTGACCTTATCACCCAATGGGAGGGCGCAAATGTCGGATTTTCAAATTTCCCGCAGTTTCGAACTTTACGGGAAAGGTATTTCAATCAACACCTTATCAAGAATGCTGATAAGACATCATATTTTGGCGGTTGCTAATATAAACAACACCGTAAGTATTGGAATGTTGGAAATATTTTTCATTTAAAAAAAAATGTCTTATTATTGTGCTATAAAATCGTGCAATAACTGTGATACAAATATTCGTATGCATAGATTTACAAGAAGAAATGGGGTAAGCTTTAACATTTGTTACATTAGTTCATTATAATTAAATTGGTTTTTGGTCATCCTTTTATTTGAATTAAATCTTAAATGGTATCAATACAATACAAGTTAATAAAATTATATTACATAGCAAATCTAAATATTCCATGTACACTGCATGAATTTAAGAACTTAATCTAAGGCTTATATTCTTTTTTAGGTGTATGAACAATGGCTGGAGGCTGTTGGACGCGAAGACCTGCGCAAAAAAAGTAAGATGCAAGTGGTCAGAAATCATTTCATTTGCGACAGGCACTTCGCAGAAGGGACAAAATGTTTTACTAGTAAAAGCAATTTGAAGCCACGGAGTGTCCCCACACTATATCTAGATACAACGGCTGGTAAGCTAATTATTTTTTACTCTTATACATGATTGAGACCATCCGTATCAATCATTTTTTGACTGAACGTCTGAACGGCTACAAAACTTGATTGTTTTGTCTTTGTAATAACACCAATATTGATACTCCGTACCATTTGAAAATTCAAAAATCTTGACTTTTTCATTGTAATTTATTCGTGGTAAACATTTTTGGTCCAACTTTCTACGATCACTCGTTTAGTCAAAAAATTAATGATACGTGTTGTTTGAATCACCTTCTTAAAAAATATATTTTTTCGAGCGAGCGTGCAAGGAGAACCGTATATCTAATATATATTTTGTTCCTAGTGTCTGTGGATCTTCCGGAAGATCCAGCATTTCTGGGAACATCCAGGGACGTCAAGTTGCAGCTACACAGCACGATTGACACCTTGCTGTTGCCAAACACCGTTCCCAGCGTGCGGTTGCACAGCACCATGGACAACGTGCAGTTGCCCATTGCTGCTGGTCCGAGCTGTGAACCAAATAGACATATTTCAGTCGCTGGGAGCACACCCCTTCGTAACAATCCATCTAATTACAAAGTACGATCCCTGACCATGAAGGAATGTTTGGAGGTAAAATTGTTAAAAACATTAAATGTGACACGAAAAAGAAAGCTTTCCCCTCAAGCAAAGATATTGCTTTCCTATGCCCGAGATATTCAGAAGGTTGCAAAAAAATTGCATGCACAAAATGCTTCTAATAAGGAGCGTCTTGATCATGCACTTGATGTTGTAGAAACTGGAGCCATGTTTCGGAGACATATGAATGAAACATCTTTTAACTTTTTCATGTCACAGATAAAGTTGCAACAATATGAAACTCATGGAAGACGTTTCTCGATGGAAGACAAAACTTTTGCATTAGCTATGTATAAACAAAGCCCTAAATTGTACAGATTTTTGGCAAAAGTATTTGCACTTCCATCCAGACAATGTCTTCAGAGATTACTGAATCGCATTCCTATTGGTCCGGGTATTAATAAACCCATTATGGGTTTGTTGAAAAGTACTTGTGATAAGATGGATGAAGACCAGAAGTATTGTGCCCTTTTATTTGATGAAATGTCGTTGAGTACAGGAATGTTTTTTAATAAAATTGATTCCTCCATTGATGGTTTTGTGTGTTGTGGTGAGCAAAATAAATTACGTTTTGCTGACCATGTAATGGTTTTTATGGTTCGTGGTATACAGATCAAATGGAAACAACCCGTAGCATATTTCTTTGTGGAACATGGTATGGGTGTTCCAGATCTGACCAGGAACATAAAAATTATTATAAAACAACTGCAAGGCATTGGTTTGCATGTTGTTTGCACAATATGTGATCAACATGCAACTAATGTTAGGGCTATAAAACAATTAAGGGAGGAATCAAATCGTACACTCATTTTGGAAGGTAAGGAGAATCGCTCAAGTGGTTTCCTGATAGGAAATCAGGAAATAATACCATTGTTTGATCCTCCTCACCTTCTGAAATGTGTCAGAAACAATTTATTAAATTACAATGCCACATTCAAATGGAAGGGAACAAACTTCACGGCTTGCTGGTCAGATATTGTGAAGCTACATGAAATGGATATTGGAGACCCAGATAGTAGGCTTCTACCTAAGATAACTGATTGCCATGTTTATGAAGCTAAAATGAATAAGATGAAAGTGAAGTTAGCATCTCAGGTGTTTTCACAGCGAACATCTTCTTCATTGAGATTTCTGGTACTCTATGGCAATGAGTTATCTAAGACAGAAACAATGCTTGGCACTTCTGAGTTTTTGTTATTTTTTGATAAATTATTTGATAGTGTAAATGGTTCATCAGTTACAGGTGACAAAACTTTAAGATGTGCGATTCACAAAGACAGTGAACATGTTAGATTTTATTCTGAAGCAATTGATGTTTTGAGGACAATGCAATTTAAAAGACCTAAAGGTAATTTTGTTCCACCGTGCATTGCAAACTGGATAAGTACGTTAAAAGGTTTTCAATGCATATGGAAAAAATTATCTTCTATTGGTTTTGAATATCTTTGTCCTCGAAACATAAACCAAGATCCCTTGGAAAATTTCTTCGGAAGTGTAAGGTGTTATGGTGCTCGTAATATAAATCCAACATGCTCATCATTTAAGGGATCGTATAAAGCATTAATTGTTAATAATTTCACTACCATTAATTCTCCTTATTTTAATTGCGAAACAGATGGTTGTGAAGGGGCACTAAACTTTTTACAGATATTTTTAACAAATGACTTTTTACCTCGGATAATTACTTCTCCCCCAAATATATCTGATGTGTTTGAATTTAAAAATTCATATAATTTTTTATCTGATAATACAAATGCTTACATAGCAGGATATTTGGGAAGACATGTATTAAAGAAAGTGCGGGACTGCAATACATGTAGAAATGAGTTAGTGTCCGACACAAAAGAGTCTTTCCATTGCTACATTAATTGTAGGGACTACAATAAAAAATCTCTTTTGAAGCCGAGCACTAATTTTTTCAGATATCTTTCCAAATCATTTCAAATCATTAATTTTTTTTTGCCAAAAATATGTATTTTTGGTGATATTGTTCAATATTTAAAATCAAAAGTACATTCATTAAATTCAAATATTTCATTCTCCTGCACAGACCATAATTTGATTGATATCATTGATAATTATATGATCACCTTTTACATCCATATGTGGGTACAAAACTTAAATAGGATTCTAAAAGGAACCGAACATGTAAAAATCAATGATATTGTCAAAAAGTTGGCCTCAATAAAATATAGAAAAATAAAAGCGCGGAATTTGGCTGTTTCAAAAAAGAAACAATTGATTAACATATGATTTAAATATCTGTTAAAGGTTACTTTAAGCTGTTAAAATTTGGAACAATTTATAGTGAGATTATTATCAATAATCCTTAAAATTGGAACCTGTTTTGATTAATCAATTATATTATCAGTAATTTGCTTCACAATATCCACCAATAGAATAATTTATTATAGGTTAGGATTATGTGATTTTTGTTGTATAATAATAAGAATGTATAATTTAATTTGCGACACTTCGATGAGAGGACGTTTTATTTTTAATTTAATTGTAAATATTTAAATTGAATAATTATTTCTAATATACATTTTATAGTTTAATTATGTTATTATTTCTCTCATCGCGCGGTTATTCAAACACCGCGGTATTTCTAGCAACGAACTCTACCACATATAGCATATTTCGTCGGCTTACTAATGAAATCCACTAAGAAAATGTTTGGCTGTTATTTGTTGGGCATATTGATGGTTTACTGAATTGTAGCAAATCGCAGGCTCAGTAGAGGTATAGTGAGGCTTACTTACTATACCCCTACTGAGCCAGATTTAGTACAATTCAGTAAACCATCAAATTGCCCAACAACTAACAACAGCCAAAAATTTACTTAGTGGATTTCACTATTAGGCCGACGATTTATATAGTATAATCCATAGATTAAATCTCCCGCGCGTCCCACGCGACGTCACCACACCTACACCCCGATGACGTCATTTTTGGTTACAGCGCCCCCTCATCGAGTGATAAGGGACACTAAACTTGCGATCCTGGAGCCCCCTAGGAGTGGGCAATCTAATTTAATCTATGGTGACGTTTCTGCTGCCCAGTGTCTAAATTCGCTCCTGCTTTAAACCAACCAACGCTAAGTGACTTTAACCCAAATATCAAATTCACCACTGTTAATAAGTTCTCAATAGTATGTGGATACTAAAAAATTTTTTATAGGTATGTATAGAATGTATTTTATTTACCCTATGGAGGAGGGTACAATGTGTTTTTTAAAATATATATACACTAACAAAATAAAACACGTTTTTGTTTTTAACATAAAAACCAGAACAAAAAATCAAAACAGTCGATCACTTATAACCATCCATCTCGGCAAAAAACAGCATCTGGCTAATCCGATTTTGGAGCACCGACCTCCTCTTTGCGCCGCGAATCTTCCTAAGGAGGAACGCCACCAGCTCCCCAAAAACCGAATACTCGTCCTTCCCTTGGAATATACCATGCGCGTACGGTATTCTGTCGCGAGAGCTCTGATTTTCACGTCCGTCACGTCGGGCGTGTCGTATTTCTTGGGGTAAGGGCGGTTCCTTCACCATCATCTCCTCTTCTCGCTCGTCGCCCAGCGGGTCGGTTTCTTCGGTGACGATCGAGTTATTGATGATTTCGATTTTCGCCCTCTTCGGCTCGCCACCTTCAGCGGTTTCTATTTCCACGTAGTATTCGTCGTTGAGGTTTTCCGAGTCTTCGCCGTGTTCGGTTTCCAGCGTGATCTCGGATTCTAATTCTTGCTCTGGTGACTAAAATATGAAAAATGTGAAGTTATATACTGGGTGTTGAAGCCTTAAACAAGTGTTTTCCACTCCCAGACTAAGCATGAAGTAAAATTTCGAGTTTAGAAAAGCCTGAAAATTTGGTTTGGTCGCGTAGCGCGAAGCGCGGAGCGGCCAAACCAAATTTTCAGGCTTTTCTAAACTCGAAATTTTACTTCATGCGCCACCGGTACAAAGCACTGACATATTACGAAGCTTAAAACACACCGCTAAACTTTACGTTGAATTAGTGTTTTGTACCGGTGGCGCATGAAGTAAAATTTCGAGTTTAGAAAAGCCTGAAAATTTGGTTTGGTCGCGTAGCGCGAAGCGCGGAGCGGCCAAACCAAATTTTCAGGCTTTTCTAAACTCGAAATTTTACTTCATGCTTAGCCTGGGAGTGGAAAACACTCGATTAAAGTTCTAATTGAATTCTCGTAGGGAATATCCATGATATTATATTGAACGAACCGAAAGTGAAATTGAGGGAGCTAGCAATGAAACACGTGTTGTAACAGCGCCTACAAAAATACATTTATTCGAAGACAAACACTTTTGCTACTAACAAAATGAAACACGTTTTTGTTTTTAACATAAAAACCAGAACGAAAAATCAAAACAGTCCATCACTTATAACCATCCATCTCGGCAAAAAACAGCATCTGGCTAATCCGATTTTGGAGGACCGACCTCCTCTTCGCGCCGCGGATTTTCCTCAGGCGGAACGCCACCAGCTCCCCGAAAACCGAATACTCGTCCTTCCCTTGGAACACCCCGTGCGCGTACGGTATTCTATCGCGAGAGGTGTGATTGTCACGTCCGTCACGTCGGGCGTGTCGTATTTCTTGGGGTAAGGGCGCTTCCTTTACCAACATCTCCTCTTCTCGCTCGTCGCCCAGCGGGTCGGTTTCTTCGGTGACGATCGAGTTATTGATGATTTCGATTTTCGCCCTCTTCGGCTCGCCACCTTCGGCGGTTTCTATTTCCACGTAGTATTCGTCGTTGAGGTTTTCCGAGTCTTCGCCGTGTTCGGTTTCCAGCGTGATCTCGGATTCTAATTCTTGCTCTGGTGACTAAAATATGAAAAATGTGAAGTTATATACTGGGTGTTTCGCCGAGGACGGAAAACCTTAACATTGGAAGTACGAAAAAATGTTTTAGAAACAAGTTGCACTATATAATCTTCTTTACAGCATAAAATTACCGTGCGATCGTTTAAAACAGGGGTCTCCAAACTACGGCCCGAGGGCCACATCCAGCCCGCGGACAGATTTTGTCCGGCCCGCGGAGAGCTAGCATACTTGAAAACTCATATTTTTTATAGCAAATTAAATATAGTTTACTGAAGTATTCTAATTTTAAAGGCTTATTGCTATGGTTTTGGCCCTCGGAACTTACTGAAGTAATCAGTATGGCCCTAAGGCTGGAAAGTTTGGAGACCCAGGGTTTAAAACATGAATTACAGTAGGCACTACTGACTATTAATACATAGTTTACTATAACCTCAAATTTATTGCATCATTCAATTAGCATTCTGGGCGGAACGGAAACAGTTTCGATTGAATCAACGACAAAAATGGAAAAAGAAATAAATGATTAATAATATAATCTATGTTTATGTTAAAACTCACCTTGACCTCAAAATTACCTTCAAATGACCTCTAAATTAGAACTAGCCGTATTCTAGGACCTCATCACGACCTCTCAAGGTCAGAGAAGGACCTTTAAATAACCTCTAAATTAGAACTAGCCGTATTCTAGAATGACCTCTTAAGGTCGGAGGAGGTTCTAAAATCGGCCAGTTCCTCACAAAAAAATGCCGCCTACTCTAAATCGTAATATATAAATGATCTCACTGTAGTTTCGCATATGCAGGATGTCCCATAATTTCTTGATGCCATACAATTTTATTATTTTAAATAGAACACCGAATTAACTTTTTGCATTCCTCATTAAAAACAAATGTTAGTTTAATGAAACGCTTGTATCTTTTCTTCACTTATTTATTTGGAGTACCAAATGCACATTTCGATCACGATGTGATCATTATCAATGGTTGACAAATACAAACTTAAAAGCTAAAATGCGCTTAATATATACCTGCGGATTAGGAGGAGTAATTACGTAATGAGCGCGGGGGTTATGGTATCCGCAGGTATATATTAAGCGCATTTTAGCTTTTAAGTTTGTATTTGTCAACCATTGATAATGATCACATCGTGATCGAAATGTGCATTTGGTACTCCAAATAAATAAGTGAAGAAAAGATACAAGCGTTTCATTAATTTAAAACCATCTTCACGCAACTCAACAACAATTAAGTAAATGTTAGTTTGTTAAACAACAACGGTCTAAGTCGTACAGTTTCGGAGTTATTCGATGTTTTTAGAAAAAAGTTACGTTTGTAGTAGTTTCATAAACCTAAAATATCTCTGGAACTATATGAGATAGAGAGTTGCAGTTTTCGTAGTTCTCTTGACCATAGAGGGCGCTATAATTAGCACTACAAAGTTGCTGCGTTAGAGTTAGCTGGTTATGAAATAAAAACAGTTGAATTTAAAAAAAATCAATTGGGTGTAACTAGATTATTTTACATGAGACGATGAGGGCTATAGGCTAAGTAAGCGGCGATTGCAGCGCCGCCACGCGGTTTTAAGCCTAAGCAGCATCGGTGCCGGTTGTCATTTCTTCATACGGGAGTTCTGAGCAGAAGTATTTATTTATTTATTTATTTCCCAACAGATAATACATCAAATTACAGGGAAATAGTATGAGTTCTGAGCCGAAGCGAGCTAAATGCAATCAAAGTTGTTGTGTCGTCGGATGCACCAGTAAATATAAAAGTGATGGCTCCGTCTCTTTTTATTCGTTCCCATACAAACCATGGGAAACGGAGCGGAAAGCGAGGTGGATTGCCGCTGTACGACGTGTCGAGTAAGTATATTGTTATTAGTCAAAGTTAATATTTCAGCACATATCCGTTGACATTGTAATTGTTACTTTACAACAAGTTCGCCATTCTTAAAAATGATTGTACGCGAAGTTCTGCAAACGATTGAAATGTCAGTGTTGAAAGGAAGGTTAGGGTCATTAATACAAATATGAAGATGCTCGAAACTCATTGCTTCACTGAGATAATTAAAAGAAATATATACTTGTGCCATGTTTGATTGAAGTTTGCAGTAATTTTTAAAAATTATTATAAATTAATACAATTGTATAAAGGGAATATTTCACACGACTGTAAAATTACTATTCCCACCTCCGTTAAATACAACATTTCGTCTTACAAGTTGAAGTTCACTCTCACTAACTGACACAGTAGGAGAAAGTAGCACTTCTGTTACGAGTAAGGAAAATAACATTGTTTGAAATTGTATATCAAATTGTATAAGCAGAAACTTAAAAAGCTTAAATGAAATGCGTATATTTCTTATTATGCGTTCTATTTGTAATTGTAAATAATAAGTAAATTAATAATTTAACAACATTTCCAAACAATTCTACGTGCTACAATGAACTTGTTGAAAATGAAATCTCATTATGACACAGAAACATTACAATTTTGTATAGGTTACCTCTACCGACGGTTTGTAGTACAGGGTGTCTGCTTTGGAGTTCAATGCCCCGGGTGTTTCTCGTAAAACAACCCCGCGCAAGATATTATTCTCGTCTCCTCTTATTTCTTCGGATACGTCGGTTACGTGCGAACTTTCACAAAGCTTCCTACCTTTCGACAGGCTTTTCCGTCGGAAAATGGTTGTGTCAACCGTTTCAAAGCCGCAACTTATTATGACATGCATATTTACATCGGTTTTGTACGAACAAATACCACGAACAGCATTAAACTATGACGTTACACAATAAAAAACCAACTGACACCATGCAACTCATACGCAACCGACACCGATGCTGCTTATACAGAAATCCGCTAAGTGGCGGGTGCCACGGCGCGAACAGCTGTTTACTTAGTCTATAGGTTTGGAAAGTGATAACGTCAAAATTGAGTAGAAAATTCAAACGTGAGTCATACTTCTAAAACACTGTCAAAATATTGGCAGTATTGACAACGTACATAAGGGCGAAACTAAAATAGGTTATGTTTGGAGGCTTACTGTACCGTAGTTTTTCATATTTAAGAATTCAATTGCTCTGATTTGCTAAATATTATAATACCAGCGACGGCTCGCAGCCTAACTTCAGGGCCGGCCATAGCGCCAAGGAACACAAAATTTGAGGTTGGAATTGCACAATGAAGTCACGTTTAAATAACGGATACATATTTCCTTGGGTCTCTGGCCTACCCTGAAGTTAGGCTGCGAGCCGTCGCTGTATAATACATTATCTAATGTCATTACATACAGAAAATGACGTAATAAATGTATCGTGTGTAACGTACTGGATATATTATAGTTTATTATTTTCTCTGGATCCGATTTTCCATACAAATATTTATGATTAAAATTTGATTTCATTGCTGTGACGATCGCCAGAGCCATTAATTACGTAAAAGAAAAGAATTAGGAGGTATTAAAAAACGTGTAGACGTTTACTGTCATTAATAATAGTGTTATTGGTTTTAGCGGCGGAATTAATTCATTCATTAATTACTGTCATTGTTATAATACATCTGTGAACTGAACTATGGGGTTACGGAATAGAAACCAAAGCGAGATACGATTGTATCGGACCTTACATACATAATATGTATCAGCGGCGGCTCGCCCCAGAGACCCAAGGTAATATGTATCCAGTATTGAAAGGTGACTTTGTTGTGCAATTCCTTGTATTTATAGCGCGATCCTAACCTCAAATTTTGTGTGCCTTGGCCGACCCAGAAGTTACGCTGAGAGGCATCGCTGATATGTATGTAATCCAATGACGTTGGGCATAAGTATAACGTAAATATCCCCCCCCCCCACTACGGTCAAATTCTGGCTGCGCCACTGATAAAAAAAAGAAAATTCAAAACTTACTTCACCCAACTGACTTTTGTAGATGACCTCGTGCTGTCTGAGCATGTGCCGCTTCAAATTCGTGACCGTCGTCTTGTAGGAAATCTTGTTGTTGCAAACCTTGCACAACGCGTAAAAATCATCAATTTTCACGTAAAACTCCCACACCCTGCTCTTCTTTTTCGCACGGCGTTTTTTCTCTGGGTACGGATTTTCCACACTGATGTGCTTACTTTCGTCCATGGCTTTTTTTTTTGTTATTCAGGGCGCCGGAACGTAAAAGTGGCGTTCTGAGTGAACGTCGGAACGTAAATATGGCGTTCTCGTGCCGTTCCGAGCGGAGCGTGACTGGCCTGAGTGGCCGTGAACCGTTGCGTTGGCCGACCTGCGCGCCAAGTTTCCGGCGGGAGGGAGAGAGAGAGAGACAAAAGGGAGCACCTGGCCTGTTCGTGCTTGGATGCGGGGCTCCGGAACGGGTTTTATGTTTTGTGTGCGCGTCTCGTTTGATTTTTTTTTGCACTGGGGAAACTAATAAAAGGGTGTTGTAGTGTTTGTTCTTGATGATTTTAACATTTTTGATTCTATAGTATTGATTATATAAAATTTACATTATGTTTACCACATAATAATTTTAACACAATGTTTTATTTAAGTATTATGTTTATATTCGTGCAATGTTTAACATATTTCCGTGTTCGCTGGATTAAATCCAGCGAACAGAAACATTTTAAACATTGCACGAATATAAACATAATACTAAAATAAAACATTGTGTTAAAATTATTACAACAAAGTTTTAGCAACGTTACAAACATTGTACAAACGTTTTCCGTGCAATATTGATTTATATATATAGTATGTTCAATAAAATAAAATCTCTATAGTGCCATGGAAAATATTGTAGGTTGACAACTATGAAATTATACATTATAATTATTATGTTTGACGTTTTATATGTCAATTCCTAAAGCGTGTAGCCAACTTAAATTTTAAAAAAGATAAAATCATGGCACTCTAGATTTTTCTTTTATTGAACATGCGATATTACCTAAATGTTAGGTAAAGATAGGGTTTTGGAATATAGCGGGAATAAAATCGAAATGTAAGGGACAGAGGTGGCAGAGAGACTTGGAGGAGTGGGTGTATGGGAAGGATGTAGTGGGATTAGTAGAGACGATGTTAGTGATCGAAGAGTGGGAAAAGGTGAAAAGGACGCTACCAACAGGGTTTAGATGGACAATAAGAGGTGCTACAAAGGGGGTGACAAAAGGAAGAGCGGGCAGCTTGGTGGTGTATAGTCATTTATTAATCATTTGAATTTTACATTACATAAATAAATATAGTATATATAAAATTTGATTTTGCCATTTTTGGCTTACACAATCTATAAATATAATAAAATCTCTATGTACAATTTTTATAACTATGTGTATATACATAACATTAATAAAAGGTTAACACATATACAATTAAAATAAACTATTACATAATATAATCAAATCAATTGGGGTAAATAAAGTATATATATATAAAATTTGCAAAATTAAATGTTTTAATATGTACATAACATTTCTTTTTTTTATTTTGGTTCTTGGTAACTTTATTTATCTAAATCACAGTTTATTTTCAGGTAATTTAATGTAATGTAATATTGCCTCGGGAAGGTTAGCTGTTTGAAGGTAATCGGGAATGTTTTAGGATTAGTTGGGATGTGGAAGTGATAATACTGTAAGCGGATTTTTCAAGCAAACTCCTAATTTTGTATTTCGTTGCTCCCAGTTCAGTCAATATTCCTTTGGTGGTGTAGTGGTTAGAGTGTTGTACTGCCACGCCACGGACCGGGGTTCAAATACCGGCCTAACAAGTTGTCTGCATTTATATAGGTTACGATAAAAATGCCAAACACTCCGTCTTCTCGGATATGACGTTAAATGCATGTAGGACCCGTGTACTGCCTGGATGTTGCGTGCACGTTAAAGATCCCTACCGGTGGGTTGGAACTCCCACCGGGTTCGGCAAAATTCCCGGATAGCTGTAGACCTAATCTCCTGCGTCATGATTGGCCTTAGCAGCGGAAATAGATGACGTAAAACCCAAAATAAAAAAAAAAATAAAAAAAAGGAAGAGCGAAAGGAGGGTTTATTGTTGGGTCAAGGGAGGGGTTAAAGGCTGGAGATTTAGAATTTAAGAAAGGAGTGGAAGGGATAGTGTGAATAGGGTGTCAGAAGGGAGGAGTAAGGCATAGTATATATAAACAAGAACTGGGAGAAAGTCCGGGAAGAACTGGATAAAAAAAACTAGTGAGGGGAAAAGCTGTGTGATTGGTGGAGACTTTAATGCGAGAATAGGTGAAATTAAGAGAGGAGTGGGGGATGCGGGAGAAATAATAGAAAGTCAGTCGCAGGATAAAGTGATTAATAGTGAGGGGAGGATGATAGCCGAGTGGAGGGTAGACGAGGGGTGGGATGTGTTAAATGGTTGCACAGAAGGCGATTGGGCTGGGAAAAAACATACGTAGTATCACGGGGAGCGTCGGTTATAGACTTTATACTGATAAATGGTATAAACAAGGCGAAGGTCAATAGGATGGAGGTTGAAGAGGTACTAGGCTCCGATCACCTGCCAATATCGGTAGCAATATGGGTAGGGAAACAGAGGAGGCAGCACGGGGAGCAAGAGTGGTGGAAATTTGCAAAAGGGACTTAGAAACGATGAGGGAACTTTTAGAGGGGATCGACTGGAGGGATGTGAAAAGCATGGAGAAAATGGAGGAGAAAATAGCAGAATGTATGAGAAAAGTGAAGGGGGGCAGAGGAGGACTAGGAGAAGGAGGAGGGGAGGAAAAAGCATGGAGGAAATGGAGGAGAAAATAGCAGGATGAATGAGAAAAGTGAAAGGGGGCAGAGGAGGAGGAGAAAAAGGAGGAGGGGGGTCGTGGTTTGACGAGGAGTGTAGAGAGGCAAAAAGAGGAGGAGGAGGAGAAGGAGGAGGGGGGTCGTAGTTTGACGAGGAGTGTAGAGAGGCAAAAAGAGGAGTAAGGAGGGCAGTAAATGAGTGGAGAAGTGAAAGGTGGGTGGTAACAGCGAGGACAAAGTACACCAAGGTATGCGAAGATAAACAAAAGCAGGCAATTAACAAAATAGCAGCGGAATTGGGAGAGTGTCACTATGAAAATGTTTTAAGGAGAGGAGAAGTAAAAGGGAGAATAGAAGTAAATCTAGAAGACTGGAAAAATAAATGCGTAGAGAACTGTGGGGAACCAGTAGGGGTCGGAAGTCGAGGGGAAATAGGAGAAGTGGAAGAGTTTACGGAGGAGGAAGTAGAAAAGGGTTTTAATGGGAAAGCAGCCGGGATGGATGGTCTAAAAGAGGATTGGAATAGAGGGAAAACGACGATTCAGAGAGCTGCTAAACCAAACGTGGAGGGGAAACAAGGAAGTTCCGGATTCGTGGAGAGTGGGAGTAATGGACCCGATACACAAGACGGGAAATAAAAAATATGTGGAAAACTATAGAGGAATAACCATAATGTGTATCGGGTACAAGGTAGCAATGACGGTGGTGAAGAACCAACTGGAAAAAGAATTCGAGGAAAAGGAACTCCTGCCGGTAACTCAGGGAGGCTTTAGAAGAGGAAGGGGGACCAGGGATCAAATATTTACGCTTGCGAGGGTGGTTGAGAGGGTACTGGAGAGAAAAAGAAGTGTGTATGCGGTATTTGTAGATTTGAAAGCGGCGTATGATTCGGTTCCTAGAGATAAATTGATTGAATGTTTAAAGAGAAGAGGCGTGAGCGAGGTAATGGTGGAATGCGCGAGAAGTATGTATCGGGAAACGTGGGGGCAAGCAAAAGTGGAGAGACAGGTATCGGAGAAGTTCAAAGTATGGATGGGAGTGAGACAGGGATGCCCGCTTAGTCCGTTATTATTCAACATTTACTTGAGTGAAATGGAAGAAGTATTGAGAAAAGGACAGGCGGGCGGTGTGGTTATAGGAAAAATGAAGGTGTGGATGTTGGCGTACGCAGATGATGTGGTACTACTATCGAGCGAATGGGGAGAAATGAATGAGATGTTAAAGAGTGGAAAAATACATGGATAATCGAGGATTATGTGTGAATGTAGAAAAAACGAAGTGGATGAGGTTTAAGAACAGGGGAAGAGAGGGAAGTATAAGGAATTTATGTGGAAGGATGAATGTGTTCGGTGCAAATCTGGTTGCGGGCTCTCCAACCCAATCCTCCCGTTTTATCGCCACCATATCTTTCGGTTTTACCCCCTCCTAAATAACCATATAGTGTAACTCTTGCATCGGGCGAGAGAAGACGGCCTCCGCGCCTCAACAGTTTTAAATAGTTTTGCCTCCGGCTTTTGTACCTACCTCCGGCTTTAGTAACTGCCCCCGGCTATAGACTTGCCTCCGGCTTTAATAGTGCAACCCTAAAGGAAGTAGAAGACCAGAAGAGAGCCGCCAGTCCTCTTCAAGACCGTACGAGGCTTAAGGTTAGTTCCTTTTTTCCACAATTAATCCTCCCGGATTGGAGAGGCCAACCCCCCCTGGTACGCTATTACAAAGCTACCAAACAGAATGTATTGAGAGAGTGAAAGAGTTTAAATATCTGGGGTTTGCATTTAGTTGGAATGGGGGGTATAGGGAGCACATCAGATGGGTTCAACTGAAAGCGAGGAAAGCGTGACATATCCTAATGTAGAAATGGGGAAAATGGGAATTTTCAAATGGTGTGTAAACTTTGGGATGCCTGTGTGAAGTCAATTTTATTGTATAGGGTGGAGGTGTGGGGCGTACGATTGTATGAATGTATAGAGAAAGAGGAGCAAGGGTTTTTCCTGAAACAGATACTGGGTGTGGAAAGATCCACACCTAAATATATTCTGCTTCAAGAAACGAATCGAACAAGTGTGCATGTAGAAGCAATGGAGAGAGTGGCGAGGTATGAGAAAAGAGTAAGTGAACTTGGTGATGAAAGGCTAAAGAGGTGTGGCGGACGTGCATGAGAGAAGGAGCAAGTGGGTGGAGGATGGAAAGGAGAAGAATGTATGAGAAGGCAGGGGTGTCGGAAATTGTGGTGAATGAGTGGTTTGTGGCGGCGTGGATGAAGCATAAATGGAAGAAAGTAGAGGGGCAGGAACAGCAGGAGAGTATAGACCGGAGTGGATACAATCCGTGGTACAAACGGTGGCAGGTACATGGAAATGTGCCAAGGTTTCTGAGCAATCTAGATATACCCAGGAAGGAGAAGGTACGGCTGGCTAGGGTGAGATGTGGATCGGATGAGAGACGAAGAAAGATTTGGATGGGTGAACAGTATGGAAGGTGTGTGCTATGCGGATGCGGACGGGATACATGGGAACACTTGGGGAAGGAATGCAAGGCGGTATGTAAAGAATGGATAGAAGGGAATAATACGGTTACGGAATGGATGAGAGAGGACGGGGAAGGCGTAAATATTTTGGAAAGATTGGAATGGGAAAGGGAGAAAGGAAGGGAAAAGGGTTATAAAATTGTACGTTAAAGTGTAAAAGAGAATATTAATGCCAATAAAGGTTTCTTTTTCCTAAATGTTAAAAACGATACTAAAATTTAACATTGTTTTACAACGTTTCAAAAATATTGCAGCAAAGTTACACAACGTTATATAATCATTACAATTTGACTTTCATGCAACATTGTATTGTAATCATTGGATTTATATTGAAAATGGTAACATTACATTTTTAACATTGTATATGTTCAGGAGTTCAATTTAATTTTAATTTATTTATTTGTTTATCTATTAACGGATAATACCTTATTTACAAAATATTAACATTAGGAATTCACTAACAAACATTAAGTTACATATTTATATTATTATTAGACTAACTTAAACTTAAACCTAAATACATTCTACCAAGTACAATTAATTAGACAGTGTACTGCTCGTGAACTGAATTTTATTTACAATATTCTTAAATATAATATGGGATGAACTAAATAAATCAAATATATCATGACTGTTCATTTGATTAGCCAATCTCATGCAGCGGTATATAGGACTATGGTATTTATAAATCGAAGATACGGTCTGTAATTTGAAAATTGTTTTTTGTCTAGATGATCTAGTGGGAACGTGAAAGTTTAAACATTGGAGCAAATGAGTTGAAGTATGACCGGAAATAATGTTATCCAACAGAAACAGATCAAACTTTGATCTACGTACTTCCAAGTGTTCTATATTTAAATAGATACATACCGATTCATATTTCGTAAATGGTAAATTCAATTTAAATGAAATATATCTACAAAATTTCTTTTGCACAGCTTCAACCTTGTACGAGTATTTTTTATAATAGGGTGACCATATAGAAGTATAATATTCCAAATTAGATCTCACCAAACCACAATAAATTGCTCTCAATGTCTCGCAATTAAAATCTTTGCAATGTCTTAATAAAAATCCTAGCAATCTAATGGCTTTATTGCATATTTCTGAAATGTGCGCTGCAAATGACAGTTTTGTAACCATTAAGACACCCAAATCACGCATAACCGACACTTTTTCCAGGCTCTCATTATTAATGTTATATGTAAAATCTATCGTCTTTGTTCTTTTAGTAAATGTGATCGATTTACATTTCTTAATGTTAAGAGAAAGCTGATTGAGTACACACCAATCATATAAATTGTTTAGGTCCACTGGCAAATCGAAACAATTCGATGCATCATCAATACAATTATACAACTTGAGATCATCAGCAAATAGTAAATAATTAGAGTGCAAAAAACAACTGCCGATATCATCAATAAAAATAAGAAACAATAAAGGTCCAATATGTGACCCCTGGGGCACCCCAGATGTCACCTGAATAGTAGAAGATATGAAGTTATTGATCTTCACTGCTTGACAACGTTCAGACAAAAAGCTAATGATCCATTTAACAGTTGAGTCATGGAATCCATATGCATGCAACTTAGTGAAAAGTATCCCGTGTTGTACCCTGTCAAATGCCTTCGCAAAGTCAGTGTAAACCGTATCTACTTGGACATGTGATTCAAATGCATTGTGTAAAAAATATTGGAATTCTAATAAATTTGTTGTGGTGGACTTACCTTTGATAAAACCATGTTGTTCAATGTCAAATAAGTGTTTAGTCATATACCTGATTTGTCTGGTAATCAACATATCAAACATTTTTTGAATTGCATTTAGATGAATTTTATTTTCCTCCATTGTATAGATTTTGGTGTTCACGACAAATATTCCTTCTCGGTATTCCAGCGGAGGAATATTTGTACGTGACCCAACAAAGGATGAAATTTCTTTGTCATTTGGGGTTCAGTGAAAGTGAATAACGGCTATTTTGCTACGACGATGCTGAAACCTTTTTTGGGCCTCCCAATTGGCATTTTTGACCGCCGAAACACCACCCTTCTGAACATGCGTCGCATCCCCCACTCACTTGTATATTTTTTCCTTTCAAACTTGTACATTTTTTCTTACCACTTACTCTTGTAATCTTGCAACAGAAACACCTTGTAAACTTTTAACATTTGCTGTGAATGTCATAATTTTATTTCATTCCGGTGTAAAATACAAAATTCATCTTAGAATCAAGTATTTTATTTTACACCACATCTTCAAACCCCGGTTGAATCTCGAGAACCAGGAGATTACAACAACTGGACATAACAGTATAATTGTTGAAACTGTTGCTCTAATGCAGCATCGTTGTTTACACATTTCATGGACATTGAACATACAGAGAGTTTTTCATTTAAGTAAACATGTCCCAATTACATGTTGTAAATCTTTATATATTCGTTGTGTTTTTAAATGAGTTCCACCGAAAGCCTTAAACGAGTGTTTTCCACTCCCAGACTAAGCATGAAGTAAAATTTCGAGTTTAGAAAAGCCCCGTGAAAATTTGTCGAGGGTCGCGCAGCGACCCGAGACAAATTTTCACGGGGCTTTTCTAAACTCGAAATTTTACTTCATGCGCCACGCGTACAAAACGCTGATTTCAAATGAAGTTCATGCAGTTGTTAACAATATTTTAACGTTTTCAGAGTTTCAGGGTACTAGGTACTTAGGTTCCGGGGTACTGTCTTTTCTAAACTCGAAATTTTACTTCATTTTATATAAAAAACGTGCAATATGAAGTTTAGAATGAGTGTTTCCACTCCCAGACTAAGTATGAAGTAAAATTTCGAGTTTAGAAAAGCCCCGCGTAGAAAATTTGTCGAGGGTCGCGCAGCGACCCGAGACAAATTTTCGCGGGGCTTTTCTAAACTCGAAATTTTACTTCATGCGCCACGCGTACAAAACGCTGATTTCAAATGAAGTTCATGCAGTTGTTAACAATATTTTAACGTTTTCAGAGTTTCAGGGTACTAGGTACTTAGGTTCCGGGGTACTGTCTTTTCTAAACTCAATTTTACTTCATTTTATATAAAAAACGTGCAATATAAAGTTTAGAATGAGTGTTTCCACTCCCAGACTAAGCATGAAGTAAAATTTCGAGTTTAGAAAAGCCCCGTGAAAATTTGTCGAGGGTCGCGCAGCGACCCGAGACAAATTTTACTTCATTTTATATAAAAAACGTGCAATATAAAGTTTAGAATGAGTGTTTCCACTCCCAGACTAAGCATGAAGTAAAATTTCGAGTTTAGAAAAGCCCCGTGAAAATTTGTCGCGGGTCGCGCCGCGACCCGAGACAAATTTTCTGGGCTTTTCTAAACTCGAAATTTTACTTCATGCGCCACGCGTACAAAACGCTGATTTCAAATGAAGTTCATGCAGTTGTTAACAATATTTTAACGTTTTCAGAGTTTCAGGGTACTAGGTACTTAGGTTCCGGGGTACTGTCTTTTCTAAACTCAATTTTACTTCATTTTATATAAAAAACGTGCAATATAAAGTTTAGAATGAGTGTTTCCACTCCCAGACTAAGCATGAAGTAAAATTTCGAGTTTAGAAAAGCCCCGTGAAAATTTGTCGAGGGTCGCGCAGCGACCCGAGACAAATTTTCTGGGCTTTTCTAAACTCGAAATTTTACTTCATGCGCCACGCGTACAAAACGCTGATTTCAAATGAAGTTCATGCAGTTGTTAACAATATTTTAACGTTTTCAGAGTTTCAGGGTACTAGGTACTTAGGTTCTGGGGTACTGTCTTCCCTAGACTACACAATACTTTTTGTAAGACAGTTTTTTTCTTGTTACCAATACCTATTTGTATTTTTTGACGTATTTAAACCCAGAAATGAATTTTGCATTAAGATTACGAGAGAAACATTCCTATAACGTTCTCTTAATCGCTGCACATCGCTCACTGAGCAAAAAAGAAACAAATAACGTTATATCAACATTGTAGCAACATTAAACGTTGTATTAATGTTGTTGAAACATTACTTGAATGTGTTTGCTCAGTATATAATACGGATTGTATGCATTTATCCTACGCAACTTAACATACATACATTCGTATGTTGGGTTGCCTACAAATAAGAGTAATACCTAAATGAGGGGGCGGCAAATTTTGCCTCCGCTCCGGACGACTGAAACACACGTTACGCCACTGCAATCTGGCATTTAAAAATCCCACATTTTTAGCATGTTTTACAAAAAGTTGAGTCTTTAAAGACATTCAATTTACAAAAAAATATATTTAATGAAAAAATCACATTATATCTTTATTTTACAGTCATTCATAAGTACATCAATAACAAATTGCGTGCGTTAAAAAAACATTAAAACACTTAGAAATAATTCCTTCTTCAAAATAAAATACACGCACACACACATTTCACACACAATGAAATATTTATAATTAAATGTTTAATTTAAGAAACAGATGAAATCATATACAGATTCACAACGTTCTCTTTACATTAAGAAGAAGAAGATGTAGAAGAAAATATTTCTTAGTCTCGAACATTTTTCAAAAACACGCGTCGAAAAAAAAATAATACAGGAAATATGTACAAATTAATCTTAATTAATTACATTCAAATAAATATTATACACAAAAACTCATCTGTTTGTTAATTGAGAGAGAGTCTAAACGAAATAAAAATGGCGTTTGTCACAAAAAAAAACGTTAAAAGAAAGCTTTAAGGCGCTCAACTAAGCGGGAGATATAATTAAATATAAATTAGTAACTAAATATTTAAAACTATTAATGATTTCGATAGCTAACGCCATCTACCACCTCAGCACTGGGTCGGGACCACACTGAAGAGGACCTTGAAGTCCGAAACGCGTCTGTAGGTACCTGGTGCTGGAATACTGAACACAAATTCAAATTTAAACTAAATATTTAGTTACTAACCTCTAGAGTGCTATGATTTTATCTTTTTTTAAATTAAGGTTGGCTACACGCTTTAGGAATTGACATATAAAACGTCAGACATAATATCTTTAATATATAATTTTAGAGTTGCCAATCAACCAACCAATACAATATTTTCCATGGCACTCTGGAGATTTTTTTTATTGAACATATGATATTTTATTACAAATACACTAGCGTATTATTCAATGAGTGAGAAAGATTCTTATATCATTGCTTTCGTAAAGTCCTTTGTAAAACTTAAAATGTACGCTTAGTGATGTTTTTAAAACTGAATTTTAATAAGAAACAGACACTTTCTTACTATTTCTTAGTAAGCTTTAGATCCTGGGTCTCCAAACTATCTTCTTCGCGGGCCACAAATACAATTCTACATAATAAAGTCGGCCAAGATCCGATTAATTTTATAAAATTATGAAAAATTTAAGGAACAATTGTTACAATATTTCAAAATATGACATTTACAAAAAAAATTACAATTACAAACGGCCCGCGACTTGCCGGATTCACGCAAGTCGCGGGCCGGATTTGGCCCGCGGGACGTAGTTTGGAGACCACTGCTTTAGATGAATAGACAGTTTTAAAAACTAAGCGAGTCTTGATACGAATAAAATTGATTTAATTATTACCATTAATAGATTAGTTTTAAAACTCTCTGTTAACTTTTATTATCAATAACGCCTTAGAAGAAAGAAGGAACCATTTCTACGGATCTTTTTCCGTGAACGCTACATTATCGATGCCACCCTTCGGTTTCTCGTCGATAGCTTTTGTTTCTTCAGCAGTGCTGTCTTCCCCCTTATCTTTCTCCACGTATTTGTAATTCCTCGCCATTAACATGAAGACCACCATATCGACAACCATCAGGCCGGCGTAGAGGAAGAAGTTATACGACTGGAAAATTAAAAATAATCAAAAATATACATTTGTGTTTCATATTCATTCATTCACCGGAAAACTGTACTACTGAATACTGAACATCTTTGACCATTATATCACGGTCTATGAAATTTTCACAAAACACCTCGACGTAAACGCCATCTGTTACCCATTTGCTAAGTGACATCATCAAATGATGAAAATTAGCAAATGGATGAAAGATGGCATTTACGTCGTCGTGTTTTGAATAAATAATCAAATATAAATAACTGCATAATAGTACATTAGGCCATTTTCACACCGAACAGGCGTCGGGCGGAGACGCGGCATAGGTGAGACGAGGGGCGCAACGCTTCGACGCCTCTTCAATATAATGATGTGAGCCAAACCACACCGAGACGGCGAAGCTTGCTTTACCGCCCGTGCCTTAAGCCTCTTAAGTTGGTTTGGAGAAGCGCACCTCTCGTGCGCTTCTTAATATTAATTGGCTAATTTGTTAATTTTGGATAATATGAGCGCTGATTCACAAAGGAGGAACCCAAAATCTTCTCTGGTTGTTTAAGTTTAATAAAATTATAGCCCACTTGCACTACAGTTTTATTTAATACTTTTTAAAAATGCAACAATTTTACTCTTATATACACTGCCGAGCATAAAACTAGGGTCACTCCGTAATTTGAATTTTTTTTTAAATTGTTTGTTCTTTACGTGTTTTTTCGGTTGTAACAGTTCAGTAGCTGATTGTTTGAATAAACAAAACAGTTTTTGTTGTTTAAAGTTTATTAAATGTAATGAAAATGAACAATGTCAATTTAATATGCTAACCTGCTACTGCAACAATAAGGACTGTCTTTGAGTGGAACCCAGGAGGAAAAAAAAAAAACGACAAGGAAGGCCCAGATCTAGGTGGATTGACGAAGTAGAGGAAGATCTCAAGAAGATGGGGATTAATAATTGGAAAACAAGGACACGCAACAGAAAAGAATGGAGAAAAGTAGTAGATACAGCTAAAAGTATTTTATAAATCAAAATTGAATACAAAACAATTGGTTAAATGGGGACTGATCCACCCTACAAAACCGGATCATGAAAACTTCAGAAAAGAAGCAGCCAGACTCCACATGGGGTGTAGTGCTATTATATATATAATGAAAATGAACAAGTTTACCTTAATATGCTTTTGCTGAAACAAAAGAAAGTTTAAGGACTTCAGTAGCGCGTATTGCCTCCTCTGGCAGTGATAACAGCTTGCAAACGACGAGGCATACTCTGGATCAGATTTTGGATCATATTCTGCGGAAGATTTTCCATTCTTGCACTAGTATGTCGCGAAGCTCTCTAGAATTTCTAGGGGCCTGCACATGTCTCCGTAAATATTTTCCCATCTCATCCTAATTATGCTCAATTGGATTTAAATCTGGACTGCGAGCAGGTCAAACAAATCGCGTGATTTGACACTCGGCAAGATACTCAGTAACTATCCAAGCAGTGTAGGGCCTTGCGGAATCATGCTTAAATGTTGCGTCGTCACCAAGAATAACCATGAACGTTAAAACATAGTTTTCTAGAACCTCTGTCAGGTACCTATGCGCAATCAACGTGCCATTCTCGATAAAGATTAACTCCGTATGAGTGTCAAAAGATATGCCTCCTCATGCCATTATTGATCCTCCACCAAATCGAAGTCGCTCGGCAATACATGCTTGAGCATATCTCTAGCCTTGTCGTCGCCACACTCTTACACGTCTATCTGAGCCCGTAAGACAGAAACGGGATTCATCGGAAAACAATACGCGATTCCAATCCACTATTGTCCAAGCCAAGTGTTCTCGTGCAAAATTCAACCTCACTATCCGGTGTTCACGGGAAAGCGGCGGTCCAGTAGCTCTAGTTCAAGAAGATAATCCAGCAGCAGCGACGGCTCGCAGCCTAACTTCAGGGTCGACCAGAGACCGAAGGTTGTGCAATTCCTTGTATTTATAAAGCGCGTTCCCAACTTCAAATTTTGTGTGCCTTGGCGCTGTGGCCGACCCTGAAGTTAGCCTGCGAGCTGTCGCTGTCCAGCAGCATGAAGTCTCCTCCTAACTGTCCACTCACTTGTGTTTACATTTCTCACTTCTTGCAGATGATTCTGACGGGAAACTGCCGTGACCGTTCGGTTTCTCAGAGCACTCGAAACGAGAAAGCGGTCATCTCTAGCTGTTGTAGTCTTGCCTCGCCCTGAACCAGGTCTTCGAGTGAGCAGACCAGTCTCTTCGTACCGCCGCCATACTCGTTGCACACTCGAGAGACTACATCAACCATTCTCGCAGTTCGCGCAGACCGTCTTTTAAAGCCGCCACAATTCGTGCCGCAACAACAGGATTTATACTCATTGCAAAACACTAATCATGAGAACAATTATAGATAGATGTCATCCTGTGTTCACGGGAAAGCGGAGGCCCAGCTCTAGTTCAAGAAGATAATCCAGCAGCATGAAGTTTCCTCCTAACTGTCCACTCTCTTGTGTTTACATTTCTCACTTCTTGCAGATGATTCTGAAAGGAAGCTGCCGTGACCGTTCGGTTTCTCAGAGCACTAGAAACGAGAAAGCGGTCATCTCTAGCTATTGTAGTTTTGCCTCGCCCTGAAGCAGGTCTTGGAATGAGCAGACCAGACTCTTCGTACCGCCGCCATACTCGCTGCACACTCGAGAGACTACATCAACCATTCTCGCAGTTTCGCGCAGACCGCCTTTTAAAGCCACCACAATTCGTGCCGCAACAACAGGATTTATGCTCATTGCAAAACACTAATAATGACAACAATACACAAACAATTTTCAACAGATAGATGTCATCCGGTGTTCACGGGAAAGCGGAGGTCCAGTAGCTCTAGTTCAAGAAGATAATCCAGAAGCATGAAGTCTCCTCCTAACTGTCCACTCACTTGTATTTACATTTCTCATTTCTTGCAGATGATTCTGAAGGGAAACTGCCGTGACCGTTCGGTTTCTCGGAGCACTAGAAACGAGAAAGCGGTCATCTCTAGCTGTTGTAGTCTTGCCCCGCCCTAAACCAGGTCTTCGAGTGAGCAGACCAGTCTCTTCGTACCGCGGCCATACTCGTTGCACACTCGAGAGACTACATCAACCATTCTCGCAGTTTCGCGCAGACCGTCTTTTAACGCCGCCACAATTCATGCCGCAACAACAGGATTTATGCTCATTGCAAAACACTAATCATGACAACAATACACAAACAATTTGCAACAGATAGATGTCATCCGGTGTTCACGGGAAAGCGGAGGTCCAGTAGCTCTAGTACAAGAAGATAATCCAGCAGCATGAAGTCTCCTCCTAACTGTCCACTCACTTGTGTTTACATTTCTCACTTCTTGCAGATGATTCTGAAGGGAAACTGCCGTGACCATTCGGTTTCTCAGAGCACTAGAAACGAGAAAGCGGTCATATCTAGCTGTTGTAGTCTTGCCTGAACCAGGCCTTCGAGTGAGCAGACCAATCTCTTCGTACCGCCGCCATGCTCGCTGCACACTCGAGAGACTACATCAACCATTCTCGCAGTTTCGCGCAGACCGCGGCCGTCTTTTAACACACAATTCGTGCCGCAACAACAGGATTTATGCTCATTGCAAAACACTAATAATGACAACAATACACAAACAAAATGCAACAGATAGATGTCATTACAGAAACGAAAACTATGCTTGTTTGTTTCAACAAGAGCATATGAAAGTAAACTTGTTCATTTTCATTACTTAGCATATTGTCGCGAAGCGGACAAACCCATACAGAAAGTGTAGGATTGCATCCGGTCCGCAACTGCTTCTGCAAAGTCAGCGGCGTTCATCGTGGATTTCCTTGATTATGTAAAACATTTTGCTGATTAAGGAGGATCGAGGAAGTCCGTGAGACGCGTTGAAACGGGGAGTCGGTGTCCAGACACGGTAGATTTAAGAATAAATGTTAAGTAATTATTCGAATCTGAGAGTTTTGTGTTGCCTATCTTTGGTTTTCAGGACATAATTAAGGTAAGTAAATATTAGTTTCATATCTCTATTACTACAACAAAAAGGCTTGGTAGTCGCGAATAAACCCCACGCGACAATATCAAATTAAAATTATTCATTTTCATTACTTTCAATAAACTTTGAACAACAAAAACTCAACAAAAAATTCAAACCACGGAGTGACCCTACTTTTATGCTCGGCAGTGTATCTTATAAATTTAAAACATTTTTATATTCTCGAATTTTGACTTAATCTATCTTCGATCTCCCGGTTTATCCTACGTACATTTTAGAGCAGTATTTGCAAATTATTAAGTAGACCACTTTGCGGAGTTTTTAAAGTTTTGTCTTTGTTGTTTTTAATGATTTTTCTTCTGGACTAATAGCTTCTACAGAGAAGAAAATTATTTTAGGATATCCCACGAGTGTTCCCATAGAGTTTATGTCCTGGTAAGCCTCATAAAGGAGATACTTCCTACAGAATAAGTATCTCTTTTGTAAGGCTTACCAGAGATGAAAATTATTACAGGATATCCCACGAGTGTTCCTATAGAGTTTATGTCCTGGTAAGCCTCACAAAGGAGATACTTCCTACAGAATAAGTATCTCTTTTGTAAGGCTTACCAGAGAAGAAAATTATTACAGGATATCCCACGAGTGTTCCCATAGAGTTTATGTCCTAGTAAGCCTCTCAAAGGAGATACTTCCTACAGAATAAGTATCTCTTTTGTAAGGCTTGCCAGAGAAGAAAATTATTACAGGATATCCCACGAGTATTCCCATAGAGTTTATGTCCTAGTAAGCCTCTCAAAGGAGATACTTCCTACAGAATAAGTATCTCTTTTGTAAGGCTTACCAGAGAAGAAAATTATTACAGGATATCCCACGAATGTTTCTATAGAGTTTATGTCCTGGTGAGCCTCTCAAAGGAGATACTTCCTACAGAATAAGTATCTCTTTTGTAAGGCTTGCCAGAGAAGAAAATTATTACAGGATATCCCACGAGTGTTCCCATAGAGTTTATGTCCTAGTAAGCCTCTCAAAGGAGATACTTCCTACAGAATAAGTATCTCTTTTGTAAGGCTTACCAGAGAAGAAAATTATTACAGGATATCCCACAAGTGTTCCTATAGAGTTTATGTCCT
Source organism: Philonthus cognatus (assembly GCA_932526585.2). Classification (NCBI taxonomy): domain Eukaryota; kingdom Metazoa; phylum Arthropoda; class Insecta; order Coleoptera; family Staphylinidae; genus Philonthus; species Philonthus cognatus. The sequence goes on from OW052251.1 coordinate 7,543,287, forward strand.
AGTAAGCCTCTCAAAGGAGATACTTCCTACAGAATAAGTATCTCTTTTGTAAGGCTTACCAGAGAAGAAAATTATTACAGGATATCCCACAAGTGTTCTTATAGAGTTTATGTCCTAGTAAGCCTCTCAAAGGAGATACTTCCTACAGAATAAGTATCTCTTTTGTAAGGCTTACCAGAGAAGAAAATTATTACAGGATATCCCACAAGTGTTCCTATAGAGTTTATGTCCTAGTAAGCCTCTCAAAGGAGATACTTCCTACAGAATAAGTATCTCTTTTGTAAGGCTCACCAGAGAAGAAAATTATTACAGGATATCCCACGAGTGTTCCTATAGAGTTTATGTCCTGGTAAGCCTCTCAAAGGAGATACTTCCTACAGAATAAGTATCTCTTTTGTAAGGTTTACCAGAGAAGAAAATTATTACAGGATATCCCACAAGTGTTCCTATAGAGTTTATGTCCTGGTAAGCCTCACAAAGGAGATACTTCTTACAGAATAAGTATCTCTTTTGTAAGGCTTGCCAGAGAAGAAAATTATTACAGGATATCCCACGAGTGTTTCTATAGAGTTTATGTCCTGGTAAGCCTCTCAAAGGAGATACTTCCTACAGAATAAGTATCTCTTTTGTAAGGCTTACCAGAGAAGAAAATTATTACAGGATATCCCACAAGTGTTCCTATAGAGTTTATGTCCTGGTAAGCCTCACAAAGGAGATACTTCTTACAGAATAAGTATCTCTTTTGTAAGGCTTGCCAGAGAAGAAAATTATTACAGGATATCCCACGAGTGTTCCCATAGAGTTTATGTCCTAGTAAGCCTCTCAAAGGAGATACTTCCTACAGAATAAGTATCTATTTTGTAAGGCTTACCAGAGAAGAAAATTATTACAGGATATCCCACAAGTGTTCCTATAGAGTTTATGTCCTGGTAAGCCTCACAAAGGAGATACTTCTTACAGAATAAGTATCTCTTTTGTAAGGCTTGCCAGAGAAGAAAATTATTACAGGATATCCCACGAGTGTTCCCATAGAGTTTATGTCCTAGTAAGCCTCTCAAAGGAGATACTTCCTACAGAATAAGTATCTATTTTGTAAGGCTTACCAGAGAAGAAAATTATTACAGGATATCCCACAAGTGTTCCTATAGAGTTTATGTCCTAGTAAGCCTCTCAAAGGAGATACTTTCTACAGAATAAGTATCTCTTTTGTAGGGCTCACCAGAGAAGAAAATTATTACAGGATATCCCACGAGTGTTCCTATAGAGTTTATGTCCTGGTAAGCCTCTCAAAGGAGATACTTCCTACAGAATAAGTATCTCTTTTGTAAGGCTCTATAGGAACACTCCTGGAATATCCTGTAATAATTTTGAAACCTATCCAGATACATTTCTAGCTCTTTCATGACATAAAACTTGTCTTTTTCGATTGCCCAACTACAAAAGATGAACCCAGAACCCTCTCTGGTTGTTCAAATGCTATAAAGTTACGAGGTCTAAAGCGCCTTCGGCACTTTCGTTGTCTGAAATCAGTTTGACAAATATCCTATGATCTATAAAACTGTTTTCGCGATAACCGCACGTCGTGCCTCGTCATGTAAACGCCTCGCCTCTGCCATTTCGGTGTGAATCGGGCCTTAGTCATCGCGGAGAAAGATGTCCATTCCATAGTTCGCGCGTTGAACGCAGTTTTTGTATACTCACTTGTTTTTCGAAAACATCGGCCGACTCGATGATGACGACGATGAGGTTGCCGAAGGCGGTGGTGAGCAGCCAGCAGGCCTGCAGCACCGACTTCATGCTGATGGGCGCCTGCGAGTAGGAGAACTCGAGGCCGGTGATGGAGAACATGATCTCGCCCATGGTGATGACCACGTACTGCGGTATAATCCACAGCATGTTGATGCCGTTACTGGGTGTCACCTCTAGGAGGGCTCCGTTCTAAGAAAACCGATTTGAGATGAACATAGAATATCGCGAAGAACAAAACCCACTGAGCAAATCCATTTAAGGGGGTCTTCCGGTATAATTTTTTCAAAAAATCGATTTTTTTTGTATGAAATCAAAGCTAAACATGTCTAGAATATGTGGGTAAAAGGATATTTTGATCCGGCAAATATTTACGTCGCTACAGGCCTTTGAATGCATCGCCGTCCCGAGCGGTATGGGTCGCGCAGGTATAACTTTAATCTCGAATTTTATAAATTTTGATGAGTATGAGTTTTTTGGTCCGCCATATTGGATCCGCCATTTTGAATTTTTCAAATTTGACCTCAGATTCGTATTCAGCGACCCCGAAAACCTAGATATTGACTACTGTTTGCGAATTTTCCGCCGAATACTTTGAATTACACAGAAAAAATGTTTCGCAAACTTTAAACGCGTCTTTCTCGAAACTACATTTTTCAAAACTGCGAGCATTCTAGCGTTTGAACGGTTCAACCAATTGACTTTATTCTTTGCTTCCGTTATTGAAAACACTTTTCTTCATGGAATGAACTAACCTCCCGGTGCAATTTGCAATTTTAAAGATTTTTTACAGCCTGTCAAAGTCAAAAAGTCGACCGAAAAACACGACTTTTTTTTCAAGTGCCCGCCATTTTGTCAAATTTTGAGTTTTTTCAAAATTTCGTAGTTCATTCCATTCTCTGAACTATACTCTTCCATAAACTGAGCTGATTTTGTTTCTAGGTGACGAATAGCGACCCCTAGACTGCTCGCAGTTTTGGAACATTTCCGCCGGGCAGCCGTCATATTGGACGCCATTTTGATTTTTTCGACTCGACAAAAATCCCAATTGTAGAGCAAGGATGAATAAAGATTTAAAAAAAACCCAGGTCTCTAACTCTTACCAGTTCCCTGGAAAAAAAATCCAAAGTTTGGGTCAATTATACCGGAAGACCCCCTTAAGTAATGTTTCATCAACATTAAAACAACGTTTAATGTTGCTACAATGTTGATATAACGTTGTTTGTTTGTTTTTTGCTCAGTGGGAAACGATATGATTTATACCCCCGAGCGGAACATAATATGTAAAAAGATGCACAGCGCCATCTAGCGCTTGTGGTCGACGATACTGCGTACAAACTGCATGTTTGTACAGTGCCTTGATTAAACAACTTTGGTACTCTGTTTGATTGGTTGTTAGCAAGGTACGTCGATGGGCGTAACACATGTGAACACATATGTGCTACAAGGTATGACAGAATTGTATCTTTCCGTATTTTTCCCTATCCCTTTCCCCGCAGGCCCTAGTTCGTGCGAGAGAGAACAATGACGTTGATTTGGTTACGTTTTTGAGTCTATCATAACCTCTCTTTCCGGTTTCACTGTACTTTCATATATAGATTTATAATACAAGGTGATCCAAGTAGAGATACTTTTTTCAATTGCCTTTTTTTGACAGATCACGTGTGAGCCGTGCCATGCTGTCATGTTATTTTTGTTTAGTATTGTTTGGCATTTCATAATGGAAAGACTTATGCCTAAACAACGTTTACAAATCGTTCAACTTTATTACGAAAAGTCACGTTCTGTGAGGAATGTGTTTCGTGCGCTTCGCATAACTTATGGTCAACATAATCGGCCTACTGAGCGTACTATTCGCAACACTATCACCCATTTTGAGACCCAGCATTCATTATTGGTTAATATTCGACCGAATAGACCACGTCCAGCACACTGTGAAGAAAATATAGCGGCCGTAGCTGAGAGTGTACACGAAGACCGTGAAGAGTCGATTCGGCGCCGATCGCAGCAACTCGGACTGACGTATGGAACGACTTGGCGCACTTTACGTTGAGATCTTAAATTGAAAGCGTACAAAATACAGCTTGTGCAACAACTGAAGCCGCTCGACCTTCCCAAGCCACATCGCTTCGCTCTATGGGCTCTTGAAAAGTTCCAAGGAAATCCGACGTTTTCGAGGCAAATTTTGTTTAGCGATGAGGCCCATTTCTGGCTCAATGGGTATGTAAACAAACAAAATTGCGGCATTTGGGACGAAGAGCAACCTGAAGAGATTCAAGAACTGCCACTTCATCCAGAAAAAAAAAACAACGGTTTGGTGTGGTTTGTGGGCCGGTGGAATCATCGGTCCATATTTCTTTAAAAATGATGCCGGTGCGAACGTAACCGTCAATGACGACCGTTATCGTGCCATGATAACCGACTATTTGTTGCCTGAAATTGAAGCTCGTAATCTCGGCGACGTTTGGTTTCAGCAAGACGGTGCCACTTCCCACACATCGCATCAATCAATGGATTTATTGAGAGAACATTTCGGTGAGCACACAATTTCACGTTTTGGGCCGATCGATTGGATATCACACCATTAGACTTTTTCCTGTGGGGATATTTTTAACTTCAACTTTCAACTTTCCTTTATTTCGTGTTATTACAAAAGTGTACACTCGTCATGGGTAAGATACATAAAAGTATAATGAATAAATAAACTTTGCGTAAAAAATAAATACATAAATAAACAATAATAATAATTGACATATGTGGATTAAAATGAAAACATTGCATTGTACAATATAAATATAAAACAGTGAAATGTATGGAAGTAATACCATATCATAACAGACACATTAAAATTCTATTTTAATTCAAATAGTGAATACCACAAGCAACTAGAGCGTGAACATTCATATGCTAAGGTCTTTAAAATCATCCTCTAAGCATTCAGATAAACTGTAAAATGCTTTTTTACAGAGATAGTGTTTTATTACCCTTCTAAAGGGTGTACGTGGGAGGAGTTTAATATTTTCTGGTAAAGCATTAAATACTAATTGTTTGATTTGAGTTATGTGGAGTATTTAATCACAATGAAAAAACTGTTTTTATTCCTTACTTCACTTTTATTTTTATGTGTTAGATGTACATTTCGAGTGCTAAGCACTCATTATCAATAACTAATGAATAGTTAAATAGCTTAGGGCCAAAGTAATTAATACTATTTCTGCATTTATAAATTCGTAGAAAAGGCAAGCAAATGAGGTGTTTATTTCTAGTCCCATATTCATGGCAATATGTATGGTAAGATGAAACATTTTTTCGAACAAACGTAAGAGACTCGAGAATATAAACGCAAGGCAATGTAAGGATTTCTAAGTTTACAAATGTGTCTTTGCAGTCATCTCTATACGACATAGAATTGATAACCCTCACAGCTCGTCTTTGTAACCCGAATAAGCTGTTAATAATTGAGGAATGTCCCCATGCAAGAATTCCATAGGTTAGACGAGAATGGAAAAGCCCGAAGTAAGCGAATTTTAGAGCAGTGTGAGGTAAAAAGGAGTCGAGGTTACGCAGTAAAAAGATAACTTTAGAAAGTTTCCCAGAGATATACCTCTCATGTACATCCCAGTTCAGCCTACTATCTAATTGAACACCCAAAAACATAGTTGAATTAGTCTCAACGCCGCGTTTGGTAGAGAAGGTAACACCTACTGTTTTATCTGCATTTAATGATGATTTATTGGCAACAAACCATTTAGCTACTATCTCTTTACAATCAATACTAAAATGATGGGCTGTTAATACATCATTACAGGTACAGAGATAAGATGTATCATCTGCGTACAGTACTGTTTTCGCATCGATTTGTAGCGGCAGATCATTTATATATGAAATAAACAGTAGGGGACCTAGGATGGAACCCTGAGGAACCCCTGCTGAGATGTCGCATTCATCGGACCAATCACCATTAACCTTAACACTGAACATTGAAAATGGCGAACCGTGAACATCGCTCGCTATCCGAAAGTGATTTAAATCAAACCATAATAGAAATTAGTGAAAATTGTGTATGCTACGGCTGTCACCAACAAATACAATACAGGAAAGAACTATCTACTTGCCTTATTTGCGGAAATAGTTATCATTCCTCATGCATTAAAAACTAGGATAAATTCGGCGTTCTGGCATGCCAAAAATGTGAGAAACAGGGAATCCAGAGAATATGTCTTCAGGTAATTATTGGAATGCGTAGTGAAATAAGAGACTTAAAACGGGATATGCACAGCTTACATAGCCAAGTGCATAAACTATCAAACGATCTAATTGAAAAGGATAACCTAATTAAAACAATAATAACACAAAATTTAAAGGAGACAAAAAAACATGTAAACAAACCCTCAGAGAAGATGCAAACCAACACGGAGAAGAAATCTACAAATATCACAGGAATGAAATTAGACCAAAAGAAAACAGATGGCACTAAAACAGAAAATAAAGTTGCATATAATACAATTGCCTCTCTAAATTTAAATAAAACAACATTACCATCCAGCGGACCTACAGTCAGCACCCCAAATGGAGGAGAAGAAAATGAAGAGAAGGAATTAAACCCTGAAGCGGAGGAGTTCATATTAGTCAAAAGAAGAAAGAACAAAAGAAGAACAGGAACTGCTGGAAACTCAAAACGAGATATGGGTATTAAAGCCAGAAAATTACTATCACAATTCTACATCACTGGCCTTGATCCCACAGTAACACCTGAAGCCCTGCTGCAGCATGTAGAATCAATAAATATTCAAAATGCGACCTGCACAAAAATGGTATCAAAACGTCCTGAGGAATACTCTTCTTTTCAACTAATCGTGGATAAATCTCACTCCGATATCGTCAAAGACCCGGATATGTGGCCTGAAGGCGTGTATGTCAATCCTTTTTTATACCGACTTCAAAGAATTCAACAGAAGTTGAACAACTCTACCGAATAATTTTCATTAACATCCAATCAATTAGAAGTAAAATAAATCAATTAGATATCTTACTAGCAAACGACGAGAACCCTATATCAATATTCTGCGTAACTGAGCATTGGCTCACTGATAATGAAACAAACCTACTAAATTTCAAACATTTCAGTCTATCTTCTACTTTCACTAGAAAACAGGCATATGGAGGGTCACTTATACTAGTGTCCAATAATATTCTATCGGAGCCTGTAATAAATAATTACTCGGTAGAAAATCATATTGAACTTTCCGCTACATTCTTGCCCGACATCAATGTAATCGTAATCAATATATATCGACCTCCTAGTGGTAATATCGATACGTTTCTTAATGGAATAAATAGTTTATTGACATCAATAGATCTTACACAAAATATTGTCGTTGGAGGTGATTTTAATATAAATTTTAAAAACAACTCCAAAGACGCTCTTGAGGTATGCAATTTCTTTATACGTTTTGGACTACGTCCATTAGTTCACTTTAACACACGCTTTGATAACAGAATAGACAACATTTTTAGTAACTTGCACACATTAATAGTCAACCCCTTGTACACAGGTTTATCAGATCATGTTGGCCTCGATGTCCAACTGAAGACTTATTCAAAGCAGAATGTTCAGGTTACACGAATAACGAGACCTGTTACTGATTTGGGTAAGTTCCGGTTGTTTCATCTACTGAATGACGCCGATTGGTCATTTATAGATAAAGACTATGGCTCACTTGATGCCAAATTCGATACATTTATGGATATTTTGCATTGCGCTATAACCACATCGTTCCCCCAAAAATATCATAATGTAAATTCACGCCATTCGAATAAAATAAATATAAATATTAAAAAAATGAAAGCAACATTACAACTAGTTGATGAAGCATATCAGAAAAATAAAAGTAACCAGAATAGAGAATTACTTAACAAAACAAGAACCCAATACAAAAACTTAATTATAAATGAAACGCGCAAAATAAATAATGCTAAACTTAATGGGTCACGAAATAATCAAAAAGTAATGTGGACGATTATAAATTCATATAGACCCAGTATAACACCAAACAGCTACACACCTATTGCAAACGATTTTGCCTCACATTTTAAAAGGACAGCAATATCGAAGATTGTACACTTAATGTTACAGATCTTATATTACCTAGTCTATCTATAAATGACAATAACTACTTCAAATTTGAATCAGTATCTAGCGCGAATGTAAGGTCTTCTATAATGACATTGAAAAATAGTCAGAGCAGGGACATCTATGAATGCACAGCCGACATACTAAAATCTGTGAAAGAAACAATAATTCCACCATTAACCCGCTTAATCAACATATCAATTCAAAAAGGAATATTTCCATCATGCCTCAAGAGAGCCATTGTCATACCAATTTATAAAAAAGGATCTAAAAACGATGTTAATAACTACAGGCCAATATCGATATTACCTACAGTTTCAAAAGTATTTGAAGATATATTAAAAAAACAAATTATTAACTTTATCAACCAATCTAATTTGCTATCCAATAGTCAATACGGTTTCAGAAATGGCTATTCTACTACAACTGCTACTTTGAACCTAGTAGAAAGATGCCTAGATGCATTTAACAGCCATGAGCTCGTACAAGCAACCTTCCTTGATTTGCAGAAAGCGTTTGACAGTATGAACCATGAAATTCTCTTAAAGAAACTAGATATGTACAATTTTCACCACTCCAGCTGTAAACTAATTATAAGTTATCTAACCAATCGTATACAGCAGGTAAAATCCAAACAAGAGCTGTCAAATAAATACATTAGTAATGTAGGTGTGCCACAGGGCTCAAAGCTAGGGCCTGTGGTATTCCTACTATACATACATGATATTTGTAAATATATTGGCGAAGATAATGTAGTACTGTTTGCAGACGATACAACGCTAGTAAATCGAGGAAGGTCGCAACCAGAACTACAGAGCGAAAACTTAAATACTCGGGAAAATGCATTGAATTGGTTCTCTGCAAATAAATTAATTTTAAATGATAATAAAACTGTAAATATTCAATTCTCCTTAAAAACAATCCCAGAAGACTTCGTAACTGAAGTAAAATTCTTAGGCTTTCATATTGATAGTAAACTAGCCTGGAAAACGCATACGTCCAAAATAACATCAACTATTAATAAAAATGTATTTTTGTTACGTCGGCTTGCACCTGTAGTGAGCTATGATACTCTAAGAGCATGTTATATTTCTTTAATCGAATCATACATACGTTACGGAATTATTGTGTGGGGTCACTCGTCAGGTGCAAATGCAGTATTCTCAGCTCAACGAAAAGCAGTAAGAATTCTTTGTCAGCTGGAATATACACAAGATTGCAAAGAATATTTCAGAATATCAAATTTGCTTACACTACCGTCGTTATATATCTTGGAATGTCTCACATATATGCATGAAAACATAGATAATTATTCCACTAACCACGATATAAATAATATTAAAACAAGAAATGCAAATGCGATTCGTTCGATATATAACAGATTGAAACGCACACAAAATAGCACCCGATTTCACGCAGTAAGATTGTATAACACCCTTCCATCTAAATATAAAAATCTAACACACGCTAATTTTAAAATTGAAGTTAAATTGCTACTCTTGGATAATGCCTTCTATTCATTGGATGAATATCTTATTAAATTTAAATAAAATTATGTTTTATGTTTAAATAATTATAAGGGAAAATGTATATTTATGTATTGATTCTGACGAATGTACCTGTGGACATTAATAAAGATTATTATTATTATTATTATTATTATGCTGTCGATCAGTCATGTAGGAGTTCAACAGACGACAGCTAGAAGGATCAAAGTTGTAGCAATATAGTTTCCTCAGTAAAACGTCATGGGAGACACAGTCAAATGCTTTACTGAGGTCCAGAAAGGATGCAACCGTGTCCATTTCGCAGTTAAAACCTTTCTGAACCCCATCCACGAGTGCAGTAATGGCATCAACTGTAGAACGCCCGTTCCTAAAAGTCTAAAGTTTATGCGGACAAACCCGCTTCGATTCAGGCCTTGGAGGAAAACATCACGCGTGTCATTCGCCAGTTACCAGTCGAAATGCTCGAACGAGTCATCGAAAATTGGACTCAACCGATGGACCATCTGCGACGTAGCAACGGCCAACATTTGATAGACATAATCTTCAAAAAAATAAATGCCAAAGAATGTTCTTTCAAATGATAATAAACATTCTCCAATAAATTTGAATTTTCTGTGTTTTTTTTTTCTTTAAAAAAGTAGGAACCTCGAAATGGACCACCCAGTATTTTGTGTTAAAAATAAGTGTTATTAAAATAAGACTTTGTGTTAGTGTTAAGTGTCGACCAACCGGTTTCAGTCAAATATATCGTGATGTACAAATTAAAATTTAAAATTCAGTCGAAATAATGCACAAAATAATCCGCCAGGGAGAGCTGACTCAATTTCGTCAAGGTCAATTAAATATGTATTTACATTATACAGAGAGTTTTTATTTAAAATAAACGTATTCCAAATTCAGCCTATTTTCTGTAAGTCTTGAGATATTCCCTGTTTTTTTTTTAAGTTCATTTTAAAGCCTTAAACAAGTGATGTCCACTCCCAGATTAAGCATGAAGTAAAATTTCGAGTTTAGAAAAGCCCCGTGAAAATTTGGCGAGGGTCGCACAGCGACCCGAGACAAATTTTCTGGGCTTTTCTAAACTCGAAATTTTACTTCATGCGCCACGCGTATAAATCACTTTTCTTTAAAATATACGTATTCCAAATTCACCCTATTTTCTGTAAATCTTGAGATATACCCTGTTTTTTAAGTTCATTTTAAAGCTTTAAACGAGTGTTGTCCACTCCCAGACTAAGCATGAAGTAAAATTTCGAGTTTAGAAAAGCCCCGTGAAAATTTGTCGAGGGTCGCGCAGCGACCCGAGACAAATTTTCTGGGCTTTTCTAAACTCGAAATTTTACTTCATGCGCCACGCGTATAAATCACTTTTCTTTAAAATATACGTATTCCAAATTCAGCCTATTTTCTGTAAATCTTGAGATATTCCCTGTTTTTTTTAAATTCATTTTAAAGCTTTAAACAAGTGATGTCTACTCCCAGACTAAGCATGAAGTAAAATTTCGAGTTTAGAAAAGCCCCGTGAAAATTTGTCGAGGGTCGCGCAGCTTTAAAATGAATTTAAAAAAAACAGGGAATATCTCAAGATTTACAGAAAATAGGCTGAATTTGGAATACGTATATTTTAAAGAAAAGTGATTTATACGCGTGGCGCATGAAGTAAAATTTCGAGTTTAGAAAAGCCCAGAAAATTTGTCTCGGGTCGCTGCGCGACCCTCGACAAATTTTCACGGGGCTTTTCTAAACTCGAAATTTTACTTCATGCTTAGTCTGGGAGTGGACAACACTCGTTTAAAGCTTCAAAATGAACTCTTTTAAAAATCAACGAATGTCAGAAAATGTACAGCTTAAGCATGTGTACCTAAAGTTTACCATGAAGTAACCACATTTAAATTCAGCGCGCATTTGTGACGTAAGCGATCTCTACCCCCACTCTAAAATCTTCGATTCCGTTGATCCTTCTTACCGTATACTTGACCGTCCTTGGGTTGTTAGTAATTCTGACCCGAAATGGCGGACAAACAGCGGCGTTTAAAGTTGGTCACAGCAATTCCGCCCAAAGGTTTTGCTTTATTTCACTTACCCCAAAATCGTATCTCTAAAATTCGCAAAGGTAAATGGGATCAACCTAAACACGTTGATTTGAGGTATTAACCATCATATGTTCCTATTTTTTTTTCCCGCCTATGGATGACTCTTCAAGTGAAAGATGACAACACTTGCTGTCACAATTGAAAATCAGATGTTTGTACAGGGTGGGGCAGAAAAACTTATCCGATTTCTAAACGTTATAAAATTAAAACCAATCAACTTGACAACAATTTTTTTTATTAACATATCGCAAATTTTATGCCATTTTTAAATTTAAGTTTTGAAAAGCACATCACTCAAATGTCGTCCTTGGGAGCGGATACACCGATTTAAGCGCTCGCGGTAGCTTTCCATGACTTTCACCGTCATTTCCACAGGAATTTCTTCAATTGCCCGAGCAATTTCCCCTCGTAAAGCAAGAAGGGTCCGTGGTCGATGCTGGAATACCTTCGATTTGAGGTAACCCCAAAGGAAGAAGTCACATGGAGTGAGATCCGGTGAGCGCGGCGGCCAGCCAATATCACCTCTCAGAGAAATGAGGCGTCCGGGAAACATTTCCCTGAGAATGTCCATTGATCGTCGCGATGTGTGGGCGGTTGCACCATCCTGTTGAAACCACACATTTTCCACGCCATTTTCTTCCATTTTGGGTTAAAGAAAATTTTCCAGCATGAAACAATAGCGCTCGCTGTTGACCGTTACGGTTTGCCCATTTTCTTCAAAAAAGTAAGGCCCCCAGACGCCTAGGCGGGAAAGAGCATACCACGCAGTCACTTTTGGGCTATGGAGGGGTTTCTGATGGATTTCCCGAGGATTTTCGTCACTCCAATATCGAAAATTCTGCCTGTTTACGGCGCCACAAAGGTGAAAATGGGCTTCGTCCGTGAAGAGCACAACATCGTCTATTGGGAGTTCTCGGAGATCGCGACACAGGTTCATACGGGTTTCAAAATCCCTTTCAATTAATTCCTGTGCAACAACCATTTTGTAGGGATGCATTTTGAGGTCCCGGTGCAAAATTCGCCGAATACTGCGGTTGGAAATCGCCAAAGCGAGCGAATGTTTTCGTGCCGAACGGCGCGGGGAACGTTCAATCGCGGCTTTCACATTGGCCACGTTTTCAGGCCCTGTTGCTGTCCTGGGACTTCCAGGTGACTTCCTTTTCAATGCTGAACCCGTCTGTCGAAAATTTGACACCCACACTTTAATCGTAGCGTGATGTGGAACAGGATCATGACGCCCGAGTCCGAAATGAATTCGAAAAGCACGCTGTGTAGCAATTATCGACCCGCCATTTTCGATAAACCGCTCAATAACAAAAGCACGATGTTCACCAGACCAAGGCATGTTGACTAATGACAAATGGCATAAAACCGGCTTTCTAACGGTTTTTACCCCACTACTCTACCTGTTCCCTCTTCTGAGAAAAAGGGATTTGAAATCGGATAGCTTTTTCTGCCCCTCCCTGTATTAAACCTATTCTCTTGATTAATATTGCCTCATCATGGCGGATGACAGGGAGTTGTCACTGTGTTTATTTAAATCACTATAGTTTGTACGCAGTATCGTGAAACACAAGCACTAGATATAACATCTAGTGCTTGTGTTTGACGATACTGCGTACAAGCATGCAGTTTGTACGCAGTATCGTCGACTTCAAGCACTAGATGTCATTGTACATCTAATTCGCGTATTACGTACGATTGGGGTGCATATAGTCTGCACGGTGGTGTAGATAATAGTGCAGTTGGTCCACTTACAATTGTCTTGGCGCTTTCTTGACTTATCACGACGGTATAAACTCCTCCCAGTTTCAACTTGATCGGGTCCATGACATCCTTCCCGTTGATCCTCAACTGGTACTTACCCGGTTTGGTGAGTGTCATTCTCGTATAGTTTGTCGTTTGCATGTCAAACATGACGTCGCCCTCGTCGTTCAGGTACTGCAGTTTTGATTCGGGCCCATTAAAAAGTGTCCTTTAAAACAAAAAGCAATTATCAACAAATTTACACGGTTGCAAAACACAGGCCGAACGGTCTTTCAATCAAGACTTTTGGCACTTTTTACTATCGACTTTAATGTTTCGAACATTTTTTTGCTGAAAATGAGAGTGACTGTGGTGAAACATAACTTGGTTCTTGGGGGAGTGCGCATTTTTGCACTGCACTTAGGCCTCATTAGGCCCATTGTGCTGAACCATAACTTATACACATATCCCACTAAGCAAACCCATTGAAATAATGTTTAATCAACATTAAGGCCCACTACTATTTAACTTATTTATTAATGATCTTTCTGACTCCCTATCTTGTAAGCACCTACTCTACGCCGACGATTTAAAAATCTACAGTACCATTAAAAATGTCAACGATTGTCAAGTCTTACAATATAACCTTAATGCTTTATCATCATGGTGTCTAAAAAATGGATTCAACCTAAACATCTCAAAATGTACAAACAGGTCGTTCACTAAGATATCCAATCCGCTTACATTTAATTACACAATTCATGGTAATATCTTAGAGCGTGCCACAGTTTTTAAAGATCTGGGAGTTTACTTTGACAACACCTTAACTTTTAATGTCCATGTTGACCATATTGTTAAAGACTCCTCAAGGTCTCTAGGTTTCATTTGTCGTAACTCTTCCCAGTTCCATAACCCCAATGCATTAAAATCATTGTTTTATGCATACGTACGATCAAAGTTGGAATATGCGGCCATAGTTTGGTTTCCGCAGAACCAGGGTCAGATTAGTGCATTAGAAAGTGTACAACGCAAATTTTTAAAAATTTTATCTTATAAGTCGGAGGGATATTATCCAAACAGAGGTATAGATCACGATATACTTTTACGTAAATATGATTTTGAAAGTCTTGCATCTCGCCGACAAAAAGCATGTATTTCTTTCCTATATAAACTTCTGCACAATTCTGTTGACTCTCCTGACTTCTTAAATAGAATTGGGCTGCATATTCCATCTTTTCAAAGTAGACAGTCTTCTACATTTAATTTAGTAGCACATAGAACTGATATAGGTCTGAAATCACCTGTCAGTATTGTGTCCAGATGTTTTAATAGCATTTCTTATTCCTGTGATATATTTCATGATACTCTGAAAACTCTACTGACAGCCTTAAATCAATTATAATTCTTACTTATAATTATTATATACACTATATTTAGTAAAATGAAACTTGTATAGATTTAAGCAAGTTGTTACACATTCGTATATTGATTACTTATATATTTTTGTATGTTTTATAATTAATTTACTTTCTTTTTAACTATATTGTCTTGTAATTAGGATATGTTTCCTGTTGGACAATAAAGATTTATTATTATTATTATTATTATTAATACAACGTTTAGGCCGGTCGTCCACTGGAAGCGACAACACGCAGCTACGCGCTCACGCGATCCTAGCGGCAACATGCGTATACGCGCGACAGATCCCGACGTGTGTAAATCCAATGAATCTCGTCCACTGCAAGCGTGCGCGGACATGCGGATTCTCGCGTGTAGCCGCTACTCTTGCAGCCGCCCGTTGCCGCTCGTAGCGCGTGAGCGCGTAGCCGCGTGTTGTCGCTTCCAGTGGACGACCGGCCTTAATGTTGCTACAATGTTGATATAACGTTATTTGTTTGTTTTTTGCTCAGTGGGATGCCACTCGACGTATCTTGGTCTGAACAATTAAAATACCCGTATGTTTTGTTTCAAAATACTTACAGCAATTTTGGACTACCCTTATCTTCCTTCGCGAGCGACTCTTTCCCCGCGTCCACAAAGATATCCTCCCTCAAAAAGTACATCTTCGCCTCCCCCTCCAGGACCTCGAACCTCCCTCGCGCCTTCCCCCCCGAGCAATCCCAATTCTCCACCTCGAACGGCATCTGTTTCGTCCCACTCATCTCCATCTCGAACTTCTTGAAATCGTAGCTGGGAATCGAGAAGGGCTCCGCGCTGATCCCACCGGATGTAACCTTAACAGCACAATTCTGCGTGTTGTACAAAACCAAGTGCCCGTTACCCGCCGAGGGAAGAATGGGATTCTCCGCCTCGATGGCTAAAGCGATGCACGCCGATATAGTGAAAGAAGCCGCCGCCAATACCCCACCAGCCACCAAACGGTGCAGCGGTTGTCTTAATAAATGTAGTTTGGTCAGGAGCGGGTAGATTCCGTATTCGAACAGTGGGATGAAGAGTAGGATGAGGATCGGGTTGACGACTTGCATTTGGTCGGGGAGGATCGTGAAGAAGCCCAAGTCGCCGTCCATCCGGCGCGCCTGGAAGGTCCAGCCGGTGCCCTGTTGGTCGAACAAGGCCCAGAAGACGGGGAGAGGGATGTAGAGGTAGAGGACGCGGAGCGTGGCCTTGACGTCGTTGACTAGTTTGGCGCCGTATTTTTCCTCAGCGTAGTCGAGCCAGTGCTCTTTTTTCGGTTGACTTTTGGATTTCGATCTCGTCGAGATGGCGTTCTGAAAGAAAGGAGGGAAAAAGAATGGTTAGTGTTGATTGTGAGAATATAAATATTATCACTATCGACACACGTTATTATCCATCGGAAACATTAGATTAATGTCTTAAGTTGTCTTATTAATTAAGACATTGTTTGCATTTTTACGAATAGTTTTTCGTAATTTTATATATTATGTTTGAAGTGTGCAAACTATAAGAAGCGTAAGCTTATTTTCTCAAACTCAAATAGTTTTGAATTTGAATTTATCTTATTAGATTAATGATTAATGGATTCGATAGCTAACGCCATTTAATGCTCCATAGTGGCACCGTCAATGACACGAATGCACAAAGTGCATATACAGGTTACTGTTTCGTCTACGAACGAGCTAAACTTTGTTGGAGCATTAGATGGCGTTAGCTATCTAATCCATTAATAGTTTTCAAATATTGGCTTAAAATAGTCATAAATGTACAGTATTCCTCAGCACTGCGTCAGGACCACACCGAAGAGGACCTTGAAGTCCGAAACGCGTCTGTGGGTATCCGGTGCCGGAATACTGAACACAAATTCAAATTAGATTAATGATTTGTTTAAACTTACGCCGATGCACTTGCTGACTTTGATGACCATGTTGCCTTCCGGCTTGCGTATCCTGTACAGTTTCTTACCGGCGGCGAAAATCACTGAAAACAAGTTTACCTCGTTCGGTTAGGCGTCCAAAAAAATGCTTCGTTATGGTTACAATGTTGTGTTGCAGCACGATTGCAATGAAATCATACTTAAGGCGCATTAAATCCGTCTTAAGTACGCAGCGCAATGAAATTATTGTTAAGTTAAGTACGCAGTAAGTAAACCTTGCCAAGGGAAGAGAAGAGGAAAGATGGCAAGAAAACGAATACCTTGAGTGTGGGGTGAAGGCGATGGAGGATATGAGGAAGAGGCTGGCAAGGATTCAATGGGAAGAGGTCAATACAATGGAGGGATGGAAAAGATGATAGTGGGATGTGGAAGAAAAAAGAAGGGAGAGAGAAGAGGAGGGAATACGTGGTTCGATGAGGAGTGTAGGCAGGCAAAGAGGGAGTTGAGGAAGGCTGTGGGAGAATGCGCAAGATATGGAGGAGAAGAGGGAAAAGTGGTGGCGGCAAGGAAAAGATATGAGGGTATATGTGAGAGAAAGAAGCTGCAGGCAGTGGAAAGACTGAGCGAGGAATTGAGGGAATGCAGGAACGAGGCGGAAATGTGGAAGGTACTGAGGAGAGGGGAAAGGAAGAGGCAGTTAAGGATATCGTTGAAGGAATGGACAAGGAAGTGCAGAGAGGGTAGTGGAGTACCAATAGGGAATGGAGAAGACAGGCGAGGGAATGGAGAGGAAGAGTTCACGGAGGAGGAGGTCGAAAGAGCGTTCAAAGAGGTGAAGGGAGGGAAGGCTGCAGGAAGGGATGGGCTGAAGGCAGAGATGTGGAAGGAAATTGGGGAAGGGGGGAAAAAGCAATTCAGGGAGCTACTGAACCAGATGTGGAGGGGAAGAGTGAGCATACCGGCAGCATGGAGGGTAGGGAGGATGTGCCCGATACATAAAGGAGGGGATCAGAAGGATGCGGATTGCTATAGGGGGATAACGGTGATGAGCACGGGATACAAAATAGCCATGATGATAGTAAAAAATAGGCTAGAGGAGGAGGTGGAAGAGAAGGGGCTGCTACCGGAGACGCAGGGGGGCTTTAGGAAGGGTAGGAGGACGAGGGAGCAGGTCTTTACCCTGGCAAGAATGGTAGAGAAAGTGATGGAACAGAAAGGGAGCGTGTATGCGGTGTTTGTGGACCTGAAAGCGGCGTACGACGCGGTACCAAGGGTAGGACTGTTAGAGTGTCTGGGGAGAAGAGGAGTGAGTGAGGGAATGGTAGAGTGGGTGAGGGAATGGTAGAGTGGGTGAGAGGAGTGTACGAGGAAACTGGAAGAGTCCGAGAAGTTTAGGACGTGTTGTTTAACCTCTACACGAGTGAGTTAGAGAAGGTGATGAGGAAAGGACAGGTGGGGGGGGTGTGGTAATTGGTAGAAGTAAGGTGTTGATGTTGACATATGCGGATGATATGGTGCTGGTTTCAAGACAGTGGGAAGGGATGAAGGATATGCTGAAAAGGGCGGAGAGGTTTATGGATAAGAGGGGGTTGAGCGTGAATGTGAGAAAAACGAAATGAATGATATTCAGAAATAAAGGGAGGGAGGGGAGGGTGAAGGGTTAAAAAATTTAAGTATTTAGGGTTTTTGTTCAAAGGGACGGGAGGGTATGAGGAGCATGTGAGGTGGGTGCAGGGGAAGGCTAGAAAGGCGTGGGGGATAGCGTGGGAAAAGTGGGGGAAGTGGATGGGGAACAATGTAAGAGTGGCGTGTAAAGTATGGGATGCATGTGTGAGGTCAGTGTTAATGTATGAGGTGGAGGGTATGAGTGTATAGAGAGGGAGCAGTTGTGGTTCTTGAAGCGTGTGTTGGGGTTGGAAAGGTCGACACCCGGATACATAGTACTACAGGAAACGAATAGAGAGGAGCTAGAGTGTGAGGAAATGGTGAGAATGGCTAGGTATGAGATAAAGTTATGGGACCTGGAGGAAGAGAGACTGGTGAAGGCGGTGTGGGTGGCGTGCGTGAATGGGAGAGAGGGTAAATGGAGGAGCGAGAGAAGGAGAATGTATGAGAGGATGGGTTTGTCGGAGGCGAAGGTGATGGAGTGGCTGGGGAATGGGGTAAAGATGGATGCGTGGGTAAAAGAGAAGGAGAAGGAGGTGGAAGCACAGGAAAGGCAAGGGTGTATAGAGAGGAGTGAATACAACGATAGATACGGGAGGTGGCAGGTACATAGGAGAATGCCGAGGTATTTGGTGGAGGGGGGATGGAGTAGGGAGGAAAAGGTGGTGCTGGCGAGGGCGAGGTGTGGGTCAGAGGAGAGAGGAAGGAAGGTGTGGATGGGGGAAGAGTATGGGAGGTGTGTAATGTGTGAGCGGGGGAGGGATACGTGGAGTCATCTGGCAGAGGAGTGCGAGGGGGTGAAGGAGAAATGGGTGGGAATAAGAGGGAATAGAAGAGTGACGGAATGGATGAGAGAGAATGGGGCCGGGGTAAGGACGCTGGAGAAGTTGGGGGACGAGAGGGACGCAGAAGGAAGAGAGGGGGCAGTGATTAGTGTAGATATGGATGTAATAGAGTATTATGCCAATAAATATTTTTTTTTTAACCTTGCTACATGGTCACAATATTTCTTTGTAACATTGCAATTCTACTCACCGATCGAGATTACCATGAGCACACCGGGCACACCGAACGCCAGCGTGAAGCACTGCGGGCTCCCGAAGCACTCCTGCTCCCTAAGAATGGGCGTCAGGAACGTCGACACGAAACTCCCGAAGTTGATCGCGAAGTAAAACATGGAGAAGAACGCCACTAGCTGCTTCTCCTGCTGCGGTAGCACGAACTGGTCGCCGCCGAAGGCGGAAACGCACGGCTTAATTCCTCCGGTACCAATGGCTATCAGTAGTAACCCTATCATCGAGAACGCGACGTCCGGTAAGTGCAACGGTGGTGTCGCCGCCAGGGCCAACACCAGGTTGCCGATGGCGTAGACGATGGACACGTAAAAGATGGTGTTGAATTTGCCTAGGAGACTGTCGGCCAACATCGCGCCGAACACGGGGAAGAAGTAGACGAGCATGGTGAAGGTGTGGTAGGTGATCTTCGCGTCCGGCTCGGAGAAGAGGAGCATGTCGGTGAGGTAGATGCTGAGGATCGCTGAGAAGAAACGGATTAAATTAAAATATTGCAGGATGTTATTCATAAATCATCAGTCAAATTACAAGCTGTTGATAGGTTTTGCTCAATAGCACTTTTACCACACATTGTAATTTTATTCGAAATGAATAAAAACCAGGAGTGGTATAGTCAACACATTTCCCTTCTACCCTGGCGTCATTAACTTCTATCTGTTTTTAATCAATGTGGATTATGGTTGAAATAGAACACCTTCAATTGTTTGGCACGTCGGATGTTAAGTTTGCGTTCTTTCATCATGATATTTATTTTGAGCATTTTTGTAAAATTGGCGCATTTGAAGCACTTGACAGGCATTCAAGTGCTTCAAATGCGCCAATTTTACAAAAATGCTCAAAATCGCATCCGAACTGTAATGAAACGATTTAAAGAAGAAACACATCGGATTTTAAATAGCGGACAAAAGGTTTGCATTAAAAGTAAGTGAAAGTATAACTGAAATGCTAATAATATAGAGCCTGGGTCTCTAAACTATCTTCTTCGCGGGCCACAAATACAATTCTACATAATAAAGTCGGCCAAGATCCGATTAATTTTATAAAATTATGCAAAATTTAAGGAACAATTGTTACAATATTTCAAAATATGACATTTACAAAAAAATTACAAACAATCGCGGGCCGGATTCAGGCAAGTCGCGGGCCGGATTTGGCCCGCGAGCCGTAGTTTGGAGACCACTGATATAGAGGATCCATATAGATTGATCACTTACAATTTGGCGCAGAACGAAGAGGAAATTATTATCATTTCTAACGCACATTTGGGGACCCCGGTGGGATAGTGGGTAGCCCAGGGGTCGCGGGTTCGAGTCCCGCCGGGTGGGGTCATTTTAAAGTGAATGTGTTTGTGGCGTCTAAATATAGTTATCTACAAAAAATATAAAGGTGAAAGGGTGGAATGGTCTAAGACCAATATCCAGTAAATGTATAAAAAAAAGCACATTTTTTTTTAATAATGTGATTAATTCAATGTGTAGTGTCCAATTTAACTGAGATTTGGGTTTGAGCGATTTCCGTTCCTTCTTGTTTGTCGTTCCTTCGACGGGGAGTTTTTCTTTTAAGTATACATATCCCAATTACAGCATTTATGCTTCAATTCAGCAGATATTGCTTGTTTTAGTGTTAAATTTTAAGTTTCAAACGAGCGCTTTCCACTTCCAGGCTAAGCATGAAGTAAAATTTCGAGTTTAGAAAAGCCAGAAAATTTGGTTTGGTCGCGTAGCGCGAAGCGCGGAGCGGCCAAACCAAATTTTCTGGCTTTTCTAAACTCGAAATTTTACTTCATGCGCCACGTGTACAAAACACTGATCAAGCTTAAGCAGTATATTACGAACTTCACTCTGAATAAGTGTTTTATACGCGTGGCGCATGAAGTAAAATTTCGAGTTTAGAAAAGCCAGAAAATGTGGTTTGGTCGCTCCGCGGTTCGCGCTACGCGACCAAACCAAATTTTCTAGCTTTTCTAAACTCGAAATTTTACTTCATGCTTAGTCTGGGAGTGGACAACACTCGTTTAAAGCTTCAAATTGAACTCTTCTAAAAAACAACGCATGTCTGAAAATCAACATCGTATGCATGTTGTATATACCGGGCTTTCATTAATTCCCGAACCCCACGTGACCAAAAATAATAGGCAACCAAATGTACAAGGTGGTATGGCTCACACAAAAATTCCCTAGATTTAAAAATATTTATTCGCCGGCGTATTTTTATTACGACTGAAAATATTATATTTAAAATGATTAAAAAATTAATTAATTAATTTTAAATTTAGTCACGTGGGGTTCTGGAATTAATGAAAGCCCTGTATATACCTTCCAAAATTACCTCGACCTGAAAGATCTTTTCTAATTCGTTTTCGTTCTGTATATTCAAAAGAAAAATTCCCTGTAAATAGATAATTTGATTGCCCATTGATAGGTTTGTCAAATAAATGAAGTAATAAAATCGAACAAAAAGGTAGACAAGCGTTTGTGATGCTGTGTTTGGTTTTTTGTGACGTCAGGGTAAAAATGTGATGTGTTGACTATAGGCTAGGTGCTTAGGTATTACTCACTTCGCATCCCATAGTAGGAGAATCTTTCGCAGAACTCATTGCTGACGATGAAGAACACTGATTTCGGATACTTAAGTTTCTGAAAAATAAAACAAAATTAAATTAAAATAATATTATAAATAGTTTTGAGTTGTTTTAACTGATAGTTTTAAAATAAGTGATTTGTAATACATCATAATTAATTAATTGGTCTGCGATTGAAATTGATGAAATCATTTAAATAAAAATCGTATACAATAAACTAAAGGTCGAGTTCAGAGAGATAACAAGTTTTTAACACAAATACCACGCGTTATCACAATTGTGTGCTAAAACTATGATATAAAAACAAATAATATAAACAAAAGGGATTATGCGAAAACAAATAGGTATTTTATTATTCAGCAAAAAAACATTCAAATACAACTTATTCCCGTTAGCTAGACACTTACTGACACTAACAGCATCATGAAGAACTTTTCTTCAGTTCATTTATACCTATGTGAGTATAATATCGTATGTTCAATAAAATAAAACCTCTAGAGTTCCACGGAAAATATTGTAGGTTGGCAACTCTGAAATTATATATTGTAATTATTGTGTCTGACGTTTTATATGTCAATTCGTAAAGCGCGTAGCCAACTTAAATTTAAAAAAGATAAAATCATGGCACTCTAGAGGTTTTTTTTGTTGAACATAGGACACAATACAATCTAAGAATATGTTTTTCATTTCGTAATAATTAAAAAAAAGGCGTGGCGCCATTTGTTGTTTTATACCCATGTTACCCATACCCATGTTATTTCTGTCTTACGCCACTGGGCAGATGACTAATGAAAAGTTTTAAATGTTTGTTAAAAGTTCAAAATTTGAAACAAAATTCCATTTTGCATCAAACTATATTTGTTTGTACGATTCAATTTAAAGTTTATAGTCTCAGACAAGGAATGTAATTTTGGGAAAACAGCGTTAAATCGTTATCAATAACCTCTACAGTGCTATGATTTTATCTTTTTTTAAATTCATGTTGGCTACACGGTTTAGGAATTGTCATATAAAACGTCAGACATAATAATTATAATGTATAATTTTAGAGTTGCCAACTTACAATATATTCCATAGCACTCTAGAGGTTTTATTTTATTGAACATTCGATACATATCACTTACAAAACAAGTAAACATAATATCCATTGGATTTAAGAAAAGGTAAATAAAATTACTTTTGGTAGAAGCCTGGTTGTATCACTGAAGCCTTCACTATTTCTTTCATTATGTTGCGATTCTAACCGAATCATCTGTCCACAGATTTAATTAATGCACTGCACACTCCACCCACAATTGCAAATATTGTATAAAAAAAATACAATCAATAATCAACAATTCAATACCTCTAGGTATGGCGCTGATAAAACACAACAATTTACTGATAAAACTCAACATTTAACTGACGTGTGTGTGCGATTGTAATGTTAAACAAAAAGCGCTTTCGATTTCATATTTTATTTTTTTGTGTGCATTAAGTAAGTATACACACCGTTGGAATAAATAAATTCAGACAAGGTATAATATGTGTATGTTTCAAGGTTGTTTCTGTTTCTAAATAAATAATTATAATGTATTCACACTGTATTCTCTCTCTCTCTTGTTTTCTATAGGAAATTGCTCTGATTTTTTGAAATTTTTCGAGTTGAAAAGCGAGAATTTCGGATTTAGTGAAGTTCAAAGACGTGTCGGGCTTATTTATAATTTATAATTTAAAAGAGAGTTTCGTAAATACATTTTCCGTTTCGTAATAATTGCGGTTTATTCGAAGGTCGTTTTTGCCGGAGAGTGAAATTTATTTATTGCAAACGCCAACGTGATCGCGTAGATTCAAGAGGTATGTCGATTCCAGGGGCGCAGCCAAGAGGGGGGTCTTGGCTGAGTCATGAAAGTAAAGAAGGAAAATTACTTTTTGTTTAACAAATAATTATTTATACAGGGTGCGGCAAAACAGACAGTGCAGTTTTGAAGAGCTATTAAAAAAAAACGGCGCAATTTAAAGAAATGGGGTTTATTTTATCTTAATCGGTACATCATGCCGTTTTATGCATTAAGTCTTGAAGATGACATCAGAAAGATAATGACCCCCAGCAGCGATACATTGATGAAGGGGATTTCTGAAATTTTCGGCCGCAATTTGGCACATCTCGATGGGTATAGCGGCGATTTCCTCCAGAATTCCCTGAGTTCTTCCAAGGTGCGAGGTCGATGCCTAAAAACCTTTTTCTTCAGGTAGCCCCACAGGAAGAAGTCGCAAATGCTCAGTGCGGGCCGCTCCACATCACCTCTCAGAGAAACAAGGCACCCAGGGAACACCTGTCGCAGTTTCGTCATTGAAACTCGAGCAGTATAGACCGTAGCCCCGTCCTGCAGAAACCAGATGTCTCCCAGATCTGCTTCCTCCAACAGTTCTTCCAATCGAGGTTAAAAAAAAAATTCCAACATGAAAGCATAACGTTGAGCAGTGACAGTTACGGTTCGTCCGTCCTCTTAAAAAAAATAAGGCCCAATCACCCCAAATTTGGAAATGGCACACCACACGGTGACTTTTGGGGAGTGAAGTGGTCTCGTGAAGTTGCCTTGGGTTATTTACAGCCCAGTATCGTTTATTCACCTCTCCACAGAAATGGACGTGGGCCACGTCACTACTGAAAGTGGGCCTCTTCACTACTGAAAAAAGTTGAGCTCGCATGGATCCAGTTCAACATTTCTTGGGAGCGATTCATGCGGTTTTCATAATCAGGGGGCATTAACTTTTGGACAAGCATCTTGTAGGGGTGGAATAAGTCTTCATGCAATATCCGTCTTAGAGAGCGATCAGCAATGGCCAATGCAGTTGCATGCTTCCGGGCAGAGCGCGTAGGTGACCGTTCGATAGCTTCTCTTACTCTTGCTACATTTTCGGGTGTTCTTACCGTTTTGGGTCTTCCTAAACCCCTACGTCTTTGTGCGGTACCAGTTTCTTCTAATGTGCGCACCCAACTCGCGATTAAATTACGGTGAGGGACGGGATCACGACACGCATCATTAAAATGCAGCCGGAAGGACGAATCATTAAAATGCATCCGGAAGGCCCGCTGGGTGGCGACGACAGAACGGCCATTTTTAAGTAATGTGCGGACTGCGAAGCCCCGATGTTTTCCAGACTATACCATGGTAACGACTAAAAACGGCACGACCCCCCTGACACAATGATATCCCTTCCAGGTAGGTACCCCCCCCCACACGGGATGTACTCGGTGTTCCAAACTGCACTGTCTGTTTTGCCGCACCCTGTACTTAGAAAATAATTGAGTCGTAAATATACAATAGCCGTAGCTTTATGCCTAAAAAGTTAAATTTAAAAACTTTACTGGAACGCCGTGTTATGTTAGATTTATGTGTTCTTTTTAAAATTGTTAACTCAGATATAAATTGCTTTGAATTTCTGGAGTTGTTAAATTTTAATGTTTTCCATAATACTAGGAATAGTTTTATTTTTCGAAAATATTGTCACCGTTGTAACTATGGTTGACATGAACCACTTAACCGGACGATGAAACAATTTAATCTGATTAGCGCTAGTGGTTGTAATTTGTCTTTATATGGTATATCCTTTAATTTGCTTAAAAAGAAATTATATTCTGTTATAAAATGAATACGATTAAAACATCCAATAATCCAATTTTATTTAGGCATCATTTGATACGTATTTTTAAAATTAATACAATAAAAACATCCAATAATCCAATTTTAATTTGCCTATAAGATCAAACTTTTAATATACATAACATCTTGATTTATAGATTATTTATATATTTGTATTTATTTATTCATTACGGTAAACAAATTTTACACAGTTGAATACATAAGTAAAGAAAATAAAAGTATAATTTAAAGAGATACAATTATCTTCTTAAAATGTATTCAGTACTTTATAGAATTTTATTTTTATTTTCTCTTCTTTTGTATTCAACTTTGTAAAATTTGGTTACCGTAATAAATAAATAAATACAAATAAATAAATAAATAATCTATAAATTAAGATGTTATATATATTTATGTCCTACCACTGCATTATTTGCAATTAATAGACCTCCTTTTTGTAACGTTACTGGACGTATAATGGAATACTGCGACAAAATGTTTTATAATGGCCCGGTAATTATTTTATTTACTTCTTCGTTGTCATGGTAATATGGTTCGAAATGACAAAAAATGAAATGTCAGACAGAATAAAAATTCAATTTATTTAAACGAAAAATTCTACATGACTATTTATCATAGCCAATATTAAACGTGCAATTCGTAAAAGAACCCGAAATAAGAGGGGCAACTGAACTTGAAACATTAACCGATTTATTAGTTTTGTAGCGGCCACCTTCGTAGTACCGGAGCGCCTCGCTAATACCCTCTTGGGGGCGCGCACCAGCCACCCTACCTGAACGCGCGTACTACCCTCTCCCCGTATCGACACCACCGCAGCGTCACATGACGCCCCCGGGGCTATAAGTACCAGATCCAAGCTCCGTATCATCAGTCTTGGTAACTCACTCGACTCAACCACTACTTAGCTCCTGCTAGCGCTCCTGAATTGGACCTAGATCTTGGACTAACTAGTTTACGTTTCGAGCAAGTGCCAGCTTACGTTAATATATGTAAATACCTTGTAAAATACGTTATTATCAAATAAAAGTGTACAAACGTCTGTCTGCATCTTTCGGCATTTAAACCCCGCTACAACTGGCTTCCCAACGTGCGGCCGAATACGCGGATGCAGACAAGAAGACAGCAATGGCAACTTTTCAAATCACCGCCGAGCAGCTCCAGGATCTAATCAATGGCGTCAATGGGAGCACAAGTAAGCGAAACTTCACCCAATGCACGGCCAGATTCAGCGGCGAACGGAACCATAACGCGGTGATGGAATTTGTAAATCAGACTACGATTTATAAAAACGTCGAGGGAAACACCGACGCGGACGCCCTCACAGCTCTCCCACTTCTCCTGAAGGCGGATGCCCACAAGTGGTGGAACGGAATCAAAGAGCAAGCAACGACATGGGAGGAAGCTACGACGATGCTACGTAAAGCCTTCGCCCCAAACAAACCAGACCACGCGCTATATCGCGAAATATTCGGTACAGAGCAGACGCCCGAGCAAACGACGGACACTTTCATCTGCGACAAACGCGACCTGTTTGCCCAAATGAGTGACAAACATACCACGGCAGTACAGTTGAATATGCTCTATGGTCTACTAACGAAGTCGCTGAGGGACCGAATTCAGAGAAACGACATCAACGACTATGATGACCTCCTCAAAGCCAGGCTAGTGGAGGATAGCATCCGGGAAGCGGAAATACCGGAGTCCATACCGAAAAAGAAGAGAATCAGATGTGATTTCTGCCGGAACTTCGGCCATGCAGCAGCCGACTGTAAAAAGCGTGTCAGAACAGACACACACGCACCCAAACCGGAATTACGCCAACAAGAGCAGCCACAAAGCGAGCAGCGGATTAAATGCTACGGTTGCGGGAAACCTGGCGTAATCTGCAGCAGATGTCCAAACTGCACCGCAAAACCCAGCACAAGCTTCTGCGCCATCGAAGTAGCTACATCGAAGCACCGGCCAGCCGTACGAATATACACGGGAGGTAGCTCCGGAACGGCTTTCCTGGACACGGGAGCTCGCACCAGCATAGCGAGCCCCAGCCTTTACTACGCCCTCAGAGAACAGAGATACCCCGAAACACGGGAGGTCATGAAATAACCCTGGCGGATGGGAACACCAAGATCCAGGAGGTGACAAAAATTACAGCTCGCCTCTTCCTTAAAGAAAGGGAAATAACGACAACACTGATCATCCTCCCGGATACGCCCAAAGCCCAGACATTACTTGGGATCGACTTCATCGAGGAAGCCGGCCTAGTCATCAACTTCCGAGCCAGAAGGTGGCACTTCGACGGAGCCCTGGACCAAACATACCGGTTCGAGTACAAAGAAGGCTGCAACCCCGGAGAGGAAGTAAGAACGAACAACCACGGGATACAGGCGATGCTGGCCCAACAGCAGCCCATAAAACCCGTGTCGCCAATCGCGGATCGGAATCAGGCGATGGAGGCGGAATCGACGTTCGACCCATGCGAGGCCTACGGGCCAGAATATGCACACCAGCCCAGAAAAGAAGTATTCTGGCAGAACTGGGACCAAGGATCCAGATTCCGGTGGGAAGACGCGGCTCACCAAATCGCCAAGGCATGGGAATCCATGGATGTCCACAGAGAGCCCCTGCATGCAGAATTCGCGACAATCGACGCAGTAGCTGTCACACTAAGGCAGGACGAAGGACCGCAACTGCTAGCCGGCCAGCGCGAACAGGTTGATGCTGTCCTGATAACGTACGCGGAGGTATTCCAAGAAGTAGGACCTCCCACAACGCTGTGCGAACACTATATCGAAACGATTGACAGCCCACCTATTGCCTCTCCACCATTCCGCCTAACGCCAGGCCGTACTGAGGCACTACGCCAGGAAATAGCCCTGCTCCTATTAAACGGTACCATCGAGGAATGCGAGAGCGCTTGGTCAGCTCCCGTGGTGCTGGTACCCAAGCGGGACGGCACGTTGCGGGACGGCATGTGAGGATGATGCCCCGCATAGACGAACTGCTGCACGCCGCCAAAACCACCAAGTACATGGCCACGATGGATCTGAAAGCAGGCTATTATCAAATCCCCGTAAAAACAGGCGACCGCGACAAAACCAGTTTCGTCACGCCATTTGGGACCTATCGCTTCCGACGGCTTCCATTTGGCCTACGGAATGCCCCCGCTACCTTCCAGCGACTGATGGCCGTATCCGCCGCGAGGTAGGAGTGACGATCTTCGCCTACTTGGACGATATCATCCTTACCTCACCGGACTTCGCAGCATTTATGAAGGAATTGGCGCTGGTCCTGGAGAAACTGCGAACAAGCGGCCTGCGACTTAACCGGTACAAATGCCACTTCGCGTGCCCCCGAATCAAATACCTGGGACACATTCTCACCACCGAAGGCATCAGCACCGATCCCGAGAAAGTAGATGCAATACGGCAAATCAGCATACCAGGCAACCCAGGGGACCAAGTACTTGTGACAATCCACCCGCTAAGCTCAGCCCAAAAGAAGATGTCAAGCAAGCTGGCCCCTAAACGCGAGGGACCGTACATTGTGCTAGGACAGAAGGGCCCGACGTCATACGAAATCGCCGACCCATCTGCCCCTACCGAGGTCTTGGGAGTATACCATTCGTCAGCTCTTCGACCTTATGTACATACCGATGCTCCACCCCAGGCACCAATCGCCCCAATCCGGAGACGAGGGCGACCACGGAAACATCCGGTAGCCCCTAACCTTGGATAGAAATCACCAGGACTACCTCCAGCCGATTTCTAGGGGGGGACTGTAGCGGCCACCTTCGTAGTACCGGAGCGCCCCGCTAATACCCTCTTAGGGGCGCGCACCGGCCACCCTACCTGAACGCGCGTACTACCCTCTCCCCGTATCGACACCACCGCAGCGTCACATGACGCCCCCGGGGCTATAAGTACCAGATCCAAGCTCCGTATCATCAGTCTTGGTAACTCACTCGACTCAACCACTACTTAGCTCCTGCTAGCGCTCCTGAATTGGACCTAGATCTTGGACTAACTAGTTTACGTTTCGAGCAAGTGCCAGCTTACGTTAATATATGTAAATACCTTGTAAAATACGTTATTATCAAATAAAAGTGTACAAACGTCTGTCTGCATCTTTCGGCATTTAAACCCCGCTACAGTTTGTATATTGGACAACCTCGATGTCGGTGCAAGAAATTCATCTCTCGATGATCCAGCAATCAATGTCGCATTATTGATTTTCGATTGCATATTAGCATCTACATAGCTTTGTGCAATGCGTCTGCTCTTCCAACCTCTTAAACGTTGCAAATTTTCTATGCTACCTCTAGCATCTGAGTGTAACGTTACAGCAGTACGCCTAAAGCAATGCCCAGTAAATTTAGACGCTTCTGGCAAACCTAAATATTTTGCAATTTTTGCTGGTATACTACCAAATTTATTTTTGCCAACGGACTGTAGTGTACATTTTTTCTTCTGGTAATTAAGAAAACAATTATCTATATTGCAATTCTTGGGTCTCAGCAACATGTACTTTCTTATGAGACTAACGGCATTAATTTCATTATCCTGTATAACTACAAAGCTCCTTGGTTGACCATTTTTACTACAAGGAATTGTAATTTCAATGTTTGAAACCATATCTTTAGCATTTCCAACTTTCATTTGTAGAAATTCATGACGCCTACATGCGCCGAAATTGCCAAAAATTACCATATCCAAAAGATATTCATCAACAGGGGCAGTTTTTAAAAATAACACTACCTGTTCCCGCGACAAGACTTTTGATTTTTTAGGTACATAATTTTTTTAATTATGTTTTAAAAACGCCTCTAATTCCAAACATTTTTCAGAAATATTTACCAATTTCTTAGCCATCATTTGCTTCTTCAGCATCGAGTCCACAACGAATTAGGAGCAAAGTTCTCGGATAATTCTTGGAAATATCCCAATAAGACCATTTCATTAATTTCCGCACTGATTCAGTGGGAAGTTTTCAACTTTTACTCTCGCAATTTATGGCGCCCAACGTTAAATTTGGACGCTCGCGATTTATGGCGCCCAACTGGGGGCCACAGCGTTAGCCTAGCTCCACTTTGGGCGCCAAAATCTCTTAAATCCAAGCGTTTCTGGTATTTTTAAACGAGTGTTTTCCAATCCTAGACTAGTCATGAAGTAAAATTTCGAGTTTAGAAAAGCCCCAGCGTTAGCCTAGCTCCACGTTGGGCGCCAAAAACTCTTAAATCCAAGCGTTTCTAGTATTTTTAAACGAGTGTTTTCCAATCCCAGACTAAGCATGAAGTAAAATTTCGAGTTTAGAAAAGCCCCGCGTAGAAAATTTGTCGAGGGTCGCGCAGCGACCCGAGACAAATTTTCACGGGGCTTTTCTAAACTCGAAATTTTACTTCATGCGCCACGCGTACAAAACACTGATTCAGTGGGAAATTTTCAACTTTTACTCTCACAATTTATGGCGCCCAACGTTAAATTTGGACGTTCGCGATTTATGGCGCCCAACTAGGGGCCACAGCGTTAGCCTAGCTCCACTTTGGGCGCCAAAAACCCTTAAATCCAAGCGTTTCTAGTATTTTTAAACGAGTGTTTTCCAATCCCAGATTTAGCATGAAGTAAAATTTCGAGTTTAGAAAAGCCCCGCGTAGAAAATTTGACGAGGATCGCGCAGCGACCCGAGACAAATTTTCACGGGGCTTTTCTAAACTCGAAATTGTACTTCATGCGCCACGCGTATAAAACACTTATTCAGTGGGAAATTTTCAACTTTTACTCTTGCAATTTATGGCACCTCAACGTTAAATTTGGACGCTCGCGATTTATGGCGCCCAACTAGGGGCCACAGCGTTAGCCTAGCTCCACTTTGGGCGCCGAAAACTCTTAAATCCAAGCGTTTCTAGTATTTTTAAACGAGTGTTTTCCAATCCCAGACTAAGCATGAAGTTAAATTTCGAGTTTAGAAAAGCCCCGCGTAGAAAATTTGTCGAGGGTCGCGCAGCGACCCGAGACAAATTTTCACGGGGCTTTTCTAAACTCGAAATTTTACTTCATGCGCCACGCGTATAAAACACTGATTCAGTGGGAAATTTTCAACTTTTACTCTCGCAATTTATGGCGCCCAACGTTAAATTTGGACGCTCGCGATTTATGGCGCCCAACTAGGGGCCACAGCGTTAGCCTAGCTCCACTTTGGGCGCCAAAAACCCTTAAATCCAAGCGTTTCTAGTATTTTTAAACGAGTGATTTCCAATCCCAGACTAAGCATGAAGTAAAATTTCGAGTTTAGAAAAGCCCCGCGTAGAAAATTTAAATTTATCAAATTAATTTTCGTAGGCTTCTTTTGATTTTATTGGCACTAACGCCTCTCTGGCTTTATTTACTCGATGCAACACATCTTCTGGTAAATTGCTTGTAGCCATTACACGTTTCAAGTAAACTATTTACTCCGTCAAATATTACAGCAAGTCGTCAAATATTACAAATATTTCAGTGTCAACATGACAGCTGATACTACGATCCATGTGGAATAAAATACTGATCACATTTCTCGTTTTAAATTAATAAACAGGTAGGACATAAAACGTTGAAGGCACCACAGAGCGTTAGTAGGAAATATTGCCCTTCGCCGACGTACAACCTTTGCGCCAGAGGCCCTCGGGCTGTACACTGTCGACGGCAGGCATTATTTCCTTACTAACGCCCTCGGTACCTTAATTACTATAAACGTGCGATTTTATAGGCAAATTAAAATTGGATTATTGGATGTTTTTATTGTATTAATTTTAAAAATACTTAACAAATGATGCCTCTAACCCAGCGCTTTCACCATTTCGAAAACATGTCAATTGAAAGTATTAAAATTTTAATACAGTGAATATAGCCAGAAGTAAGTAATTAATTAATTAATGCCCGGTATTATAAACGATTAATAAATCATTAGATAACTATTTGTGGAGTATATTTATTTACCTAGTAAACTAATGGGCAAATAAAATTACGTATTATAAAGCAAACCTACCAAATAAATAGCAATTCTAGAAATAAATAATTTAATTAGTAGATTACAGACCGAAATTAAACAATTTCATTGTGGCCATAGCTGGAACCACCAATTTTTTAAATTGAATTGTCAATATTTCAAATTAAATGGTCAATCAAATTGGAAATTTAGTATAATTCCTTATAATTAGAGAGAATTACCGGGGAATATAACAGAATTACACAGAACAAAAAAAGAAAGCTTATTAGAAATTATAAAAGACTTAAACGAGTGTTTTCCACTCCCAGGCTAAGCATGAAGTAAAATTTCGAGTTTAGAAAAGCCTGAAAATTTGGTTTGGTCGCGTAGCGCGAAGCGCGGAGCGGCCAAACCAAATTTTCAGGCTTTTCTAAACTCGAAATTTTACTTCATGCGCCATCGATACAAAACACTGACATATTACGAAGTGTAAAATACACCGCTAAACTTTACATTAATTCAGTGTTTTGTACCGGTGGCGCATGAAGTAAAATTTCGAGTTAGAAAAGCCTGAAAATTTGGTTTGGCCGCTCCGCGCTTCGCGCTACGCGACCAAACCAAATTTTCAGGCTTTTCTAAACTCGAAATTTTACTTCATGCTTAGCCTGGGAGTGGAAAACACTCGATTAAAGCTTCAATTTGAATTCTTTTAATAAACCGAGCGTCGGAAAATGTACAACGTATGCATATGTATACTTAAAAGAAAAATTCTCGTTATGAAAATGTTCGGTGTTACATAAAACTCCCTGTATATTAAACATGTACATTTACAAGGTTTTATTCAAAAAATTCAACCACACTAATGGTGCTTGTACATTTGTTAATCAGGTGCAACTTTTGGTTGTGCAATTTTTAAATAGCAAGTCGCAATTGCAAACAACAAAACGTCAGTTTAATAAAGTCACTCAAACCGATCTGCAAATTGAGATTTTATCGTCTCTGTACAAAGTTTGCTATTTAAAAATTGCGCAACAGCATAAAAGTGTATTTGCTCCTTAACGGAATTTTCAAGGTACACAAAACATAAGGAAATACACAATTGCGCTAACGTGTATTTCCTTTCTTTTTTTTTTTAAATTTTAGGTCGGAAATACACAATTGCGCTAACGTGTATTTCCTTTTTTTTTAAATTTTAGGTCGTTTGAATTAACATATTTCACTGACCCAAATAATCCGAACGTTTTCCATTTTGAAAGCGAGAGGTCGTTTTATAAAATTACAAAAAAACAAAACAAAACACGAAGACATTTAAGGTCATCGGAAGAAAATACACTCGACGTGATATCACGCGATTCAACCTCTTTATGAATAACAATTACACAATTGCGCAACGATCAAACGCTCGATTCTTCCATGATGTTTAGCTGTAAAATGCACAGGTAATTTATTACGTCATAAACAGGATATGCGGTTTTTTTTATAATAATTAGTATAATAAGTCACGGTAGTTAATTGCTGTTGGATGGGAATGCGGGAAGAAAATTGGTTAATTTTCGTGTAATTAGTTTATAATCGAAATATGAAAATAATTCTTGTGTGAGCAATGTAATTTTTTAATTTAAGTTATGTTTACGCACACACACAATAACAATAAGATACAAAGTATATAAACCCACTGAGCAAAAAACAAACAAATAACGTTATATCAACATTATAGCAACATTAAACGTTGTTTTAATGTTGATGAAATATTACTTAAATGGATTTGCTCAGTAGGTATATATGTATACATGGTGCCTGTATTTCAACAGAATGTATAGGGATCTCGGTTATTTAAAGATATAGAGAGTTGGTTAGATTAGGGAAAGTTGCGTATTTTAGGGCCCAATAATAATCTAAAAACAAACTTGAAATATCTTCTTTCGTTTTTAAGATATTGTCAAAAAAACTATTTATTTGAAATTTCGTTTTAGTTTTTTTATTAAAAAACTATTGAATCCAGACGTTTACAACTTTGGCATTATACTGGTACTTTTTAACGAGACATCTAATAACATACTTTATTTTAAGATAACTATATCATTTACCCAGTAACCATAGCCAACTTTTCTCTTTCTTATGGGCGCCATTTTGGGTTTTTATATTTTTTAGAAATATATTTGTTTCTGAATTCAATGATGTTTAATTTATTGTACATTTTATGCGTAAAATTTTAATCTTTTGTTTTTTGTAAAGAGTGCCCCGAAAACAGTTGATTAACACTCATTTATTTATTTATTTATTTATACAATCACGGAAATTACATTTACTATATAAGATTGTACATCACTTAAACTAATATAACTAAATATAAAACATAAAACAATGAATACATAAAAGATAATTATGAGCCGTGCATTAATTCTAATATATAGTTAAAACATATTTTTGAATTTATCATATTGAAAATGTAAAGAGCAGGATCTAATGATAGTAATTTATTGTACACATCACACATTGAAAATATAGGTGATCTAATCATAACATTTGTTTTGGGAATTGAAAGTTGAAAAAATCTGTTGTGTCTTAAGCCATGGGGAACGTGAAATTTAATCTGAGCAACAATCTCTGGACAATCAATTGAATTATTTAATAATTTGTAAAGCGCAGTTATAAGATGTGCTTTACGTCGACGTTCCAAAGATTGTAGTCCAAAAGCTTGAAGTAGCGATTCATAGCTTATAGTGTAGTCTGGATAGAGTCCTGACTTCTTAAAATATAAATACTTAACTAGGCGTTTTTGAATAGATTCTATTAAATTAGAATATTTAGCATAACATGGATTCCAAACACAACAACCATATTCGAGCCGAGATCGAACGTACGCATAGTATAACGATAGTATAGCATCACAACCTTCAAATAATTTGGAATTGCGAAAAATAAATCCTAAGAAACGATTGGATGAAGAGACTATGCTTTCTATGTGAAAATTGAATGTAAGGCTCGCATCAAAAAAAATACCTAGATCTTTGAAGTGGTTCACACTCGATAGTTGGACGCCATTTATATTATAATTGTGTGTTATGGAAGATTTATTTCGTGAAAAGGACATCACTTTGCACTTATTCGTATTAAGTAATAAATTATTGGAACTGCACCAAGAATGGATAATATCAATATTGTGTTGCAAGGACAGACAGTCGGTAATAGAATTAATTGGTTTAAAAATTTTCATATCATCCGCGAATAATAAGCAATCAACATCTAAGTTCTCAACAATATCGTTTATGAAGCAGTTAACAACTAGGACCCATAATTTGCTAATCCAGCTGATTAATTACTGTACTGATAGAAAATGTATTTGTTTGTAATCGAAATACTGGTGGGACATTTTGAATCTTAATAAATTACTTGACTGTCTTTGGACTATCATAGAATTTTATTATATTACTAGCATTTAGCCCGATTTACCAACCGGGGAGCAGAGGGCCGAATCAAGGAAATGTAGAAATGTAAAGAGAATTGCATAATTAAAAAAAAAATAAATGATGTTGAAGAAAAATATGTGTATAATAGTAGCAAGGGGAAAGGGAGGGCGAGAGCCGTTGGTGCATGAGCCGAATGGTGGTGACTGCAAGGTAAATCGTTGTTTTGTAGTGGTTATGGAGTGGATGGATATAAAGGTCCGTGAAAAGGTTGGAAGAGATGGTCGCTTCGCTCCAGCCGCTCGCTTGCCTTGCTCGCTTCGCTCGCTAGGGTGCTCGCTTCGCTCGCTAGGGTGCTCGCTTCGCTCGCTAGGGTGCTCGCTTCGCTCGCTAGGGTGCTCGCTTCGCTCGCTAGGGTGCTCGCTTCGCTCGCACATAAAAGGGTAGTTGCTCCTTTATCCCCGCGAAAACAAATTTTCTCTAGCGCAATTTTTCGACCAAAAATGTGCTAAAGCTCATTCATCACTGCTCCGCTGAAACTACCTGCGAGTACCAAGCTAAAGCCCGCAGAAAGCGTGAGGGATTGTTCAAATCAAAACTAAAAAATGTTTAATGCATTGAAAATACAATAATAGCAACAATCGAGTGATGACGGAGGGAAAGGAGGAGGGTACGTAAGCCGAATGTTGTGGTTGGAGAATGATGTGTTGTTGAGATAGTGAGAATGCGGTGGATGGAGAAAGCAGTTTGTATATTAATAGGACTCTGCTGCTCGCTAACGCTCACCCCAGCTCGCTTTGCTCGCTTGCCTGCAAGTGTTTTTCCTTTTTCAACTGGAAGTATTTTTTTTATTAAATTACATTTTAAAATAACTAAATTTTAATCGAAATAAATACAAATAGCAAGTGTTACGATATTTTAGCGATTTTAAAAGTGTAAAAATCAAAGCTAAGCACGATTCAGGCTCGCAAACTGAATCGTGCTTAGCTTTGATTTTTACACTTTTAAAATCGCTAAAATATCGTAACACTTGCTATTTGTATTTATTTCGATTAAAATTTAGTTATTTTAAAATTTAATTTAATAAAAAAAATGGTGATGTGTCCATCATAGTAGTTTCCCCCGTAAATTGCGTATTAAATCACTTTTAAAATATTTGTAGCATTATTATTTTCAAAATGTCTTCAACTTTTGATAACTACAACTTTTATTTGAAACATTTTTCAATTGGATCAACACATACTGACACAAACCAATGACTAGATAAAAAAACACTATTTATTGAATATCTCAAAAACTAAGAGTGCTATGACAAAAAGTGAAGATACAAAAAATCTTTAATATTTTATTACCTACAACTTATATTTGAAACATTTTCCAATTGTATCAACACACACACTGACACAAATCAATGACTAGATAAAACACACTATTTATTAAATATCTCAAAAACTAAGAGTGCTATGACAAAAAGTAAGTGAACAATACATCTTCATTTTGTTATTATCTACAACTTTTATTTAAAAGAATTTTTTGTTTGATGAACATTTATTGAAAAAATCTGAAAAAACTGAAAAACGCTAAGAGTAAAGTACCACTTCCGGTTTTCCGATTTTCACCAAAAGCTTTTCAGTTCTTCCGATTGTAACAAAAAGCTTAAGTTTCAAGTTTCATCTCGATATCTTTAGCGGTTTTTGCGGTACAGCGCACACAGACAGACAGACAGACAGACAGACATTTTTCAAAAATGGTCTTATTCGACTCAGGGGACCTCAAAACGGATATTTCCGCTAAAATTTTTGATTCGAAAATTTTCACGAAAACAATACTTTCCCTTTGTATTACATACGGGGGAAAGTAATAAGGAATTTTTTGATATCTTTAACAAAAGTTTTTTTTTTCAAAAAAATCCAAAGGGTACCCCTTGATTCGAAACTTAACATTGAAACCCGCATAAGTCTGTCCTTTTCCCACTAATGGCTTTTGATAGCCAGCTCATCAAAATATTCCGGAATTGCTAAAAACTAAAAAATATTTATTGCTCCGGTCCTACTTGAGCTAGATAATTGAAATTTTCAGCATTTATACAAATTTATATTTCCTATCTACTAGTACAATTTCCATTATTGTACTGTATCAAAAACTGAAACAAAAAAAATAAAATTTATTTATTTAATTAATATGAAAATAAAAAAAAATCTCCTATCCAAATTGAGCTGGATGAATAAAATTTTCAGCATTTATACCTACTTGTATTTTCTATTTATTGGTACAATTGCAGTTGTTTTACTGTTTTAAATACTATAGCAAAAAAAATAATAGTTATTTTCTTAAATATTTTGAAAAGTAAAAAAAAAATCTATTTTTGATCGAAATTAAGCTAGGCCAATAAAATTTTGAGCACTTATAGAGATTTGTATTACCTATTTATTGATCAAGTTCCCATTATCGAACTATAAATATTAGCGGAGCTAAAAAATAAAAATTGTATTTTTAATTCGCTGTTTTAGCCTGAAAATGGGTTTTGAAGCGTAGAAAAAAAATACCAATTTCCGCCCTAATAAAGCTGGATCAATAAAACTTTTAGGATTTATGTAGATTTGTGTTGCTCATTTACGGTCCAACTCCCATTGGTCTACTATCGGTATGACGGAAGTAAAAAAAAAAAAATTGTAATTTTTGGTGATTTTTAAATTTCATTTATTAGAAAAAAATACTTTCGATTAAGCAGGAAAAAAACACTCCTTACAAAAACATCATAGAAAAAAGTAAGGAATTGATTGATACCAATAACAAAAAAAAAATTTTTTTTCAAAAAATCCAAGATTCTTGATCTTGATTCGAAATTTAACATAGAAACCTGCATAAGTCTGTCCTTCTCCCACTTATGGCATTTAATAGCAAGCACATCAAAATATTCCGGAATTGCTAAAAACTAAAAAATATTTATTGCTCCGGTTCTACTTGAGCTAGATAATTGAAATTTTCAGCATTTATACAAATTTATATTTCCTATCTACTGGTATAATTTCCACTATTGTACTATATCAAATACTCAAACAAAAAAATTAAATTTATTTATTTAACTAATATGAAAAATAAAAAAAATCTATCTCCTAACCAAATTGAGCTGGATGAATGAAATTTTCAGCATTTATACATATTTGTATTTCCTATTTATTGGTATAATTGCAGTTGTTTCACTGGTTTACAGACTATGGCAAAAAAAATAAAAATTGTTTTTTTTAATAATTTAAAAAGCAAACAAAAATTCTATTTCCGATCTGAATTGAGCTAGATCAATGAAATCTTTAGCATTTTTAGAGATTAGTATTACCTATTTATTGATCTAATTCCCATTGTTGTACTATAAATAATAGTGGAGCTAAAAAATAAAAATTGTATTTTTAATTCGCCGTTTTAGCCTGAAAATCGGTTCTGAAGCGCAGAAAAAAAATACCAATTTCCGTCCTAATACAGCTGGAACGATGAAATTTTCAGCATTTATGCAGATTCGTATTGTTCATTTATGGTTTAACTCCCATCGGTCTACTATTATTATGATAAAAGTAAGAAAAATAAAATTGTAATTTTTCGTTATTTTCACGAGTGCGCCAATTTAAACTTAAATATTTCAGCAAATATCCAAAAGATAAGAAGCGATCCAGGGCATATAAAAGGTACTACCCTAGAGTACATTCGATAAAAATTTCAGCCCTCCACGGTAAACTCACAAAGAATGGAAAGGGAGGGGGAGAGGCGTTGGTGCATGAGCCGAATGGTGGTGACTGCAAGGTAAATCGTTGTTTTGTAGTGGTTATGGAGTGGATGGATGTAAAGGTCCGTGAAATGGTTGGAAGAGATGGTCGCTTCGCTCCAGCCGCTCGCTTCGCTCGCTTGCCTTGCTCGCTTCGCTCGCTAGGGTGCTCGCTTCGCTCGCTTGCCTTGCTCGCTTCGCTCGCACATAGAGAGGGTATTTGCTCCTTTATCCTTGCGAAAACAAATTTTCTCTAGCGCAATTTTTGGACCGAAAATTTGCTGAAACACCGGGAAGGCGGCCATTTGTTGGCTCGAAAATAATTTGCTGAGCACCGCGAGGTCAAACCATACCACCCTACGTTTAAACAAATCGTTTTGGAGCATTTTAAGTCGGTCAAAACAAATAATCAAGAAAATCACGGTTTTAGACCACCCTGTATATACACGTTAAACTTTTAAATTAATTAATTTTAATTGTTTTGTTTCGTCTTGTTTCATCGTGTCGTCGGTTGCGGATAATTATTCGAAATCGAAATGTGAAAACCAAATTCCTCTATCGCAATTTTTGACCGAAAATGTGCTGACAGCCCGTGAAGGCGGCCAATAAAAAAAAAAAAAAACATGTCCCAACACCGCCAAATTTAATCGTAGCGATCTGCGTTTAAACAAAACATCTTGGACAAAAAATAAAAACCATCGATTAAATGCGAGATTTAGGCAGCCGGTATATATTTTTATGAAATTTCAATTGCAAAAAAAAATACTTTTCCTTGATAGAAAAAATTCTCGATAGATAGGTCGTGTTTCTAATGGAATTCTGAACACGATAGACGCAAAATTTTGAAAATCTATTTTTTTTTTTTTGCAAAATCGATTAAACGCGATATTTTTTTTAATCGAGCGATTTGAGCGCTCGGAAGTGTCGCGTTGGAAAGCCCAGGTCAAAACCCATCGAAATTGTGCTATGCGCGACCTGAAAAAGTTCCGTGTGAAGCAAGACCAGCGTGTAAAGTATTGACGTTAGGAAATCTTCCGTCAGGCGTAAAATTAAAAAAAATATTTAAAATAGAAAACGCGCTCGGATTTGAACGCCGCTTAGCCTAAGACACGCGGAATTTTTTTGTTTTCGGTCCTGTGAAAATTTGAACTTTCTAAAATGAATTTTTCGATTTTTCCACTCCCGTTTACAGTCGTCTCCCATAAGAGCAATGTAAAAGTCGCAGCCTTCTCGGATCCCTGCTGCTTTAACGTTTTTATTAAGGGAGAATATCTTTATTGACCGTGTTTTAACTATTGTGACTTGATTGACTGTCTTTTGACTGTGCTAGGATTTTGTCTGATTATACCTCTCTATGGACTGTATTTCGGCTATTGTGGTGTTATAATTGTAAGTCATAACATCACAATAGCAATCAGTATAGTGATTTAATGACAAAATACTAATACGATACATATTTCAACAGTTGTGATGTGTTTTAAACTAACGAGTGTGTTCCACTCCCAGACTAAGTATGGAGTAAAATTTCGAGTTTAGAAAAGCCCCGCGTAGAAAATTTGTCGAGGGTCGCGCAGCGACCCGAGACAAATTTTCACGGGGCTTTTCTAAACTCGAAATTTTACTTCATGCGCCACGCGTATAAAACATAGATTTAAAATGAAGTTAAAAATGCACTGAAAACCAACCTAATTTCGATTTTTTTTTAAATTGTATATTTTCTTTCCTATCCATGCTGTAAACCTTCCGTTATTCGTTGTTTTCCTGTAAAAAAACTTCGATTCCCTGTAGTCTTTCGGTCTCCGAAGACCATGATTGGTCCTTCGAGCTGTAGCCTTTGTAAAATGGTAATAAACTTAGTAATCCTTCAATTTGAAACTTCTAAGAACGAGTGTGATCCACTCCCAGACTAAGCTTGGAGTAAAATTTCGAGTTTAGAAAAGCCTCGCGTAGAAAATTTGTCGAGGGTCGCGCAGCGACCCGAGACAAATTTTCACGGGGCTTTTCTAAACTCGAAATTTTACTTCATGCGCCACGCGTATAAAACATAGATTTAAAATGAAGTTAAAAATGCACTGAAAACCAACCTAATTTCGATTTTTTTTTAAATTGTATATTTTCTTTCCTATCCATGCTGTAAACCTTTCGTTATTCGTTGTTTTCCTGTAAAAAAACTTCGATTCCCTGTAGTCTTTCGGTCTCCGAAGACCATGATTGGTCCTTCGAGCTGTAGCCTTTGTAAAATGGTAATAAACTTAGTAATCCTTCAATTTGAAGCTTCTAAGAACGAGTGTGGTCCACTCCCAGACTAAGCATGCAGTAAAATTTCGAGTTTAGAAAAGCCCCGCGTAGAAAATTTGTCGAGGGTCGCG
Organism: Philonthus cognatus; assembly: GCA_932526585.2. Taxonomy (NCBI): domain Eukaryota; kingdom Metazoa; phylum Arthropoda; class Insecta; order Coleoptera; family Staphylinidae; genus Philonthus; species Philonthus cognatus. The sequence continues at coordinate 7,585,264 of OW052251.1, forward strand.
CAGCGACCCGAGACAAATTTTCACGGGGCTTTTCTAAACTCGAAATTTTACTTCATGCGCCACGCGTATAAAACATAGATTTAAAATGAAGTTAAAAATGCACTGAAAACCAACCTAATTTCGATTTTTTTTTAAATTGTATATTTTCTTTCCTATCCATGCTGTAAACCTTTCGTTATTCGTTGTTTTCCTGTAAAAAAACTTCGATTCCCTGTAGTCTTTCGGTCTCCGAAGACCATGATTGGTCCTTCGAGCTGTAGCCTTTGTAAAATGGTAATAAACTTAGTAATCCTTCAATTTGAAGCTTCTAAGAACGAGTGTGGTCCACTCCCAGACTAAGCATGCAGTAAAATTTCGAGTTTAGAAAAGCCCCGCGTAGAAAATTTGTCGAGGGTCGCGCAGCGACCCGAGACAAATTTTCACGGGGCTTTTCTAAACTCGAAATTTTACTTCATGCGCCACGCGTATAAACCACTGATTTACAGTAAAATTAAAATATATAACGCTTAGATGTGATGGTATATGATGGACACATCACCATTGCCTGCTATCAATAGTTTATTGATTCATAGATATGACGTCATTGTTTCCAAGGCATTCTTTGCAAAAAAGAAAATATTATAATTTTAAATATCAAATCTAAAATAAATTATATCACTGAGTTCTTGAAAAAAATTCTTTCAACAAATATGAAAATCCAAAATAGCGTCCATAAGAAAAACAAAAGTTGGCTATGGTCCCCAGGTAAATGTTGCACCGTATGTTCAATTAAAAAAAAAAAACCTCTAGAGTGCTATATTAAATATTGTGGGTTGGGGGTCATTCAAAAAGTACGTACACGCTCCCGGGGGGGGGGGTTGGTCACGGGTGTACGGAAACGGGGGGGAGGGGGCGAATGAAAAGTGTACGTACACCTCGTTCCTTCTTAATAATTTGATTTTGATTCTAATTTGTATATATTTCGATCTCTATCGATTCACTTGATGTATTCATCGTATTACATGTGAACTAAGCTTTATACGGGCGCGTTTCGAACAAGTTTCCAAGTGCTGCCATCTATACTTCCACGGTGAAATCCATTCGAACTCCAGGTCATAACCTAGAAAGGCTTCGTTCGAGATAACAATCTGAAGAAAACGTTCAAGATAAAATACGTGAAAGGAAGGTAAGTGTTGCTACACAAAATCACTCATTGCGATAACCTAACAGATAATAACCAAATATCCATGAATGTCCGCCAAACGTAAATTTATATACAAAAGTAAGTAAACATATTGTCATTTTCAGAAATGCAACATGGACCGGAACAAAAAGTTTCAAGAACTGTTTAAACAGTACAAAGAGGCCTATCCTGATATGCAACCTGCTAAATTGCAAAAGATCAGTACTGACTTTTGGAACGCTGCGAAGTCAAAAGATGATTTCGAGCAACGCATCGAGGAAAAGTTACGAGAGCTTTTCAAAATGGCGAGTACAAAGAAAGGCGCACTGATGTCATTTTGGATCAAGGTATTGTGTCATATATATTTATTGTTTTTACATTAATATTGTTATTATTCAATTATTAGCGGGTATATAATTCTAAGATAATCATGTGACTGAATGTCATTTTCAGAGTACGACAAATCCAACTGCGGTCGCAATTAAAGCATCCACCTCCGGGTCTGATCTTGGTCCAGGTTCAGCAGCGAGTGATCCAGGAAACAAACCATCGACCAGTGGGACCGATCTCTCTCAAGAGGTCCAATCCGACGAGCCAGGCACAGCGAAGTACAAAACTCCAGCCCAAGACGCTGTGTCTAAAGAGATATTGCGTTTGAATTGTGACATTCAGGGATTAACCATAAAGAAAAATGCAAACTTACTCTCGGAGGAAGAAGAAAAATCTCTGAAAGACAACAAACTGAAATTGGACGAGTGCAGACAAAAACTGGCAAAGTTGAAGAAAGAGCAAGAACGATCAGTCAAAACCAGAGCTGTGTTCAAACGGAAACTACAGGAAATCGCCGAGAAGGATCCATCAAACTCTTGGATGACAAGAACGAAGAAAGGACGACCGACGATCGAAGCAGACCAGCCGGACCTTCTACAAACGATTGTCGACATCGTCACTTACAGAGGAGCGGCTGATTCCCGATGCAGAACCGACATGATACGTTCCGTGAAGACTTTGGATGAGCTGACAAACGCATTGAAGACTGAGTTCGGCTTCACTCTCAGCAGAAGTAGCGTTTATTTGCGTTTACTACCTCGGCGAGCAGATTCTACAGAAGGCAAACGTCATATCCGGACAGTTCCAGTCAAACTCATCAAAGCACAAAACGAGACTCATCGAACTCACACTGATGGTAAATTTGCGGCCGCGACGATTGGAAATCTGGAGGTATTGGCATCGGTACTGGGACCAAAGGAAGTCTTCTTCATAAGCCAGGATGACAAAGCCCGCGTGCCCATCGGACTAACTGCAGCAAACAAACAGTCCCCGTTGCTGATGCACTTGGAGTACCGCGTCCAGCTACCAGACCACGATTGGGTGATAGCTCCATCGCACAAGTTAATACCCTCCGTTTATGCTCTGATTGAAGTCGACCAAAATAAAATTCAGAGGAAAGATGCGGTCTCCTATTCAGGACCAACGTACATAGCCATTCGATCTGCTAAACATTCATCGTCGACAGCCTTTTCCCACGCCACAGATGTCGACCACATTTTCGCGATGGATGAGTTCGCCGACGTGCTGAAACGGCCTGACGGTTTGGCTAAACCTGTCGGGATATTCACAGTTGATGGTGGTCCGGACGAGAACCCGAGGTACGTGAAAGTGATTCAAACTGCAATTCATCATTTTCTGGACCACGATCTGGATGCTCTGTTCGTGGCCTGCAACGCCCCAGGACGAAGCGCATACAATCGCGTTGAAAGACGCATGGCTCCATTGAGTAGAGAGCTTAGTGGAGTTATACTTCCACACGACCACTTCGGAAACCACCTGAATTCCAGAGGTCAAACTGTTGATGCTGATCTGGAAAAGCAAAATTTCGCAAAGGCAGCAACTGTTTTGGCGGAAATTTGGTCGCAGGTAGAGATTGATCATTTCCCTGTGATAGCCGAATATATTGACCCAGAGAAATCGGAAATGAGTCCTACGCAGCTTCTCGAAAAAGATCTAGCTTGGGAAGCCAAACACGTGAGAAGCAGCCAGTACTGTTTGCAAATTGTGAAATGCAAAGATGAATCTTGTTGCTCTCAGTTCCGAAGCTCGATCCTGAAAGTTTTGCCGGAAAGATTTTTACCAGCGCCTGTACCCATAGCTCAAACTGACGAAGGACTGCAACTCAACGAACCGTCTGGTGAATTCCCATCACTGTTTCTGCTTCAAACCCTCCAACCGTCTATAAAAGCTGATCTCCAAGACCACTCTTCTGCTTCTGATGTTGAATTGCCTTACGATACAGCATGCCCGTCAGTCAAGAAGGACTTGAAGCGAAAGATCTGTCCCAAATGCAAGTTGTACTTCGCTTCGTTAACTTGTCTGAAAAAGCACCAAGCCTTTTGCAAATCTGTTTGCGATTTGCCGAAAGTCCGACCCGTCCGGATAGCAGCTCGTCGTCAAAGGAAGGCTTTGGCCATCATCCGCAACATCGAAGAGCAGGAGGACGCAGAATGGATCGAAGAGGACTTCATCGACGCCGAAACACCGGAGGTGGTCAAGGAGGGCTGTAACGAGAGTCTTGCGGCAGTTGTGTCGCTGAAGGAGCATATGCAATCTCCATGGGAATGATATAAATATCTATAAATGTTGTTTCGTAATCGTTATTGTAACCGTTTTTGCCCACTGATACGGCAGCTAATATTTTATTTGTGTTGGTTTTATATGAAAGGATATATTTGTGATCTCATTATGATATATTTTTTTTTTTGATATTATTTTGTTTATACATTAATTTTGGTTATACTTAGTAACGTAATGAGTATGATATGTTACTTTATACAACTAGTTGTGTTAATTTCAATTGTAAAAAAGGTGAATTCCGTAAATAAAGAATAAAGAATAAAGACAAATAAAGACGAAATAAAATATGTTGTAAATTTATTGTGTTTTCCTTCAAGTAATTCAATTATTTCAGCGCTAGGGGGGGGGGGGGGTACTGATGTGTACGTACACGCAGGGGGGTAGCTGGTGATTGTACGGAAGTGTACAGAGGGGGGGGGGGGGGGTCAAAAAATGGAATTTTTGGTGTACGTACTTTTTGAATGACCCCTTGGCAACTCTAAAATTTTATATTACAATTATTATGTCTGACGTTTTATATGTCAAATTTTAAAGCGCGTAGCTAACTTAAATTTAAAAAAAGATTAAATCATGGCAGTCTAGAGGTTTTATTTTATCGAACATACGATAGTTACCATAAAAACAAGAGTTCTACTAGATTCCTCATTAAAAGTGCCTGTATATTGTCAAAGTTCTAAATGTTCAGATTCAGTAGTTTTTTAGTAAAAAAATTAAAACAATTAAAAAAAAAACTGTTTTTTGTTGATATCTTGAAAACAAAAAAAAATTATTTCAAAATTGTTTTCATATTATTATTAGGCCCTAAAATACGCATTTTGCCTCAACTTAACCGACACTTTATCTCTTCAAATAACTGAGCTCCCTATACATTCTGTCGAAATACAGACACCCTGTATATATACACACACACACGCACGACACAAGTAAACACATACAAATCATCCTGATATCACAAAGGTTCACAAATTATATCATTTTAAAATAGTAAATAGTATTTATGATCCGTTACACTAAATAAATTGCATTGAATTATCTAGAGCAGGGGTTCTCAACCCTTTTCAGGTCGCGCCCCCCACTCATAACTCCACGCCCCCCTCTCTGATTTTATTTAAGTTTTTTTAGTTAGATTGAAACACTATTATAGCCTTATTTCACTTCACCTACTCTTTATCTATCGTGCCCCCCTGGTTGCCTCGCTCTCCTAAGGAAGCGTGCCCACCGGTTGAGAAAGCCTGATCTAGAGATACGATCTTTTCAATCATGTTTTTCTTTAAGTTATGAAATATGTCGCAAAGCTGAGACACTATAATTGATAAGGGTGATCTTCTTAGGTGATTTGTGCGGGAAAACTCATTATAGAACTTGATCTGGTTGATACACTGTTTATTTTAAAAAAAATCTGCCCAAGCAAGTCATCGCAATCAACTTTATTGCTGTATTGCGATACATGTATTGCGATAGATGTCCTACTAGCTAATCACAAGAATGCGGAATATCTGGTGGTTGGTGTGGAAGGCCGACTTGAGCGAGAAAACGAGGAATTTCAGGGATGTATCCTACTAACTAATCAACTTTATCGATTGATATGTAAGACCGACTTGACTTAGTATTGCGATAGATCCAACTAATGTCATTTGTTTTATTAACTGTTTAATGATCTCTTTGGCTCTAATGTATCGATTTACCGAGTATTTTAAATTATAGATAGGTTAAGTGGAAGAGCAGTTGATCTGACTATCAGATAGACTGAACATCGCCTATGTAATGTTGCTATACATTCTACACCTTGTATCTTTTTTGTATAAATAAAGACGTTTATTATTATTATTATGTATTACTAACTTATCACAAGAATGACGAATTCGATTATGAGTGGAACGAGGTGAAAGGTCGTTCTACCCACTAATCGAGAATGTATGTCCGATTGCTGTGTAGGGCTGATGTGAGAGATTGTCCCACTAATTAATCGCAAGTGTGTCGAGTGTGCGATGCTAGCTCCGGGGTGTTTTTTGTGGGTTTCCCATCTTGTAATGCAAATGCAGGGGCTAATTAATTTTGCTCCCACAAGTAGAGTCATATAGTTTTTTGAGTTTAGCTAAATGCACATGGCTTCTAAGCACAAGCGTTTGATAAAATATTCTGTGAATATAAATAATATAAGACATACCAAATGTCATAAATAGTTTAATAAACGTTGCATACGTTAAGCTCATATCTTGTTTTATTTATTGTCCACACATCCGCCTGGTCAAGTTAAAAAAGGAAGAAACACACAGTATTCACGATAAAACATATTGACACAAACAAAGAACCTGGTAAATTAATTAAAGGGTTACTACATACACAACACAATGTAAATATTAATATAAATTATAAATTTTCCTACGACCGCTCCCGAAAACAAACATTTCGTCGCTAAATCTGTGCATTGAAAGGTGACAATTGTATATTTGTATTTTGACAGTTTTAAAAATTAAATGTTAAAAACTAGTTTTGAAAGTAAAGACGTTTGAGGACGTCAGTGTCACAATTATTAAAATTAAGTTATACTCTGCGCCGCCTTTTGATTGTAGGAAAAGCAGGGTGTTAAACACGTTTTGAAAGCTGCATTGCATGCTCATAATTTGCATTTACTCGCCTGTGGCCTCGTAAATTCATTTGGTATTCGCATGCAATACGAAGCTTTCAAAACTTGTCAAACAATCTACTTTTGTATCGTATGTTCAATTAAAAAAAAATCTTTAGAGTGCCATGGAAAATATTCTACGTTAGCAACTCTAAATACATACAATATAATTATTATGTCTGACGTTTTATATGTCGAATCCTGAAGTGTGTAGCCAACTTAAATTTGAAAAAAGATTAAATCATGGCACTCTAGAGGTTTTTTTTTATTGAACATATGATACAATACCCTATGGTCGAATTATTACAATTCTCAAAAAAATAACCAAGTAGTTTTTTTCTAATTGATTTATGCGGAAGACCCCTTAATTTGTAAACATTGTTTTTAAACAAATATGAAAAATATACCTCTTTTCCTGTATGCACTCCCATTTTAATTCACTCCCAATTTCATTCAATTCAATCCAATCGAATCCAGTTCACTTTTTTTAATTGTAGGCAAAAGAAACACTCACTAATTTTCCAAAGATTTACGCACGAATTGAATTGAATTGAATATTGTAAAATAATTCTCGAATTAAACACTATTTATGCATGAAATAATTTCAAACGGGCTTTCACATTTCGGTAACAAAAATTATTAATAAATAAAAACACAAGAGAACTCCTTCCTTCACCCACTCTGCCCGTTCTGCACTTAATCGCGTTTTCACGCAAACTGAGTGAATGAGGAATTGGACAGCCGACCGTACCAACTTCCACCAGTGCACTGGCTGTCCGGTGTTTTCAATGTTGATATTGTCACTATTATTATTTTTAGTTGATTGGATTGTGTCGGTATCAAAGTGTTGAGAGATGGGAGCGAGAGAAATACGAGCGTGCGAAGGTGATTCATTAATTAATTAACAGGTTTATTTCATTCCTTTTTTGTGGATATTTTTGTAAGCTATGTTAGCTATTGATAATGGGTACTTACTACCCGAAATGTGCATTTAGCAAGAAAAATAAAAGTGAAGAAAGGAATATAACTGTGTTTAATTAAGTGTAATTTATCTATTTGAAATAAAACAACGCAGTTGGGAGGGTTTCACTTTTATTGTTGAACACTGCAACATGTTTCACCACACAGTGGCTTCATCAGGCAGATGAAATAATGATTTTACAAAGTACAGGTAAAGCTTATATGCGTTGTTTTATTTCAAATAGTATTATGGAGTTTCATCATGTATCCGCCTCATCAATTAAATATGTAATTTATCTGTTAATTAAACATAGTTATATTCCTTTCTTCACTTTTATTTTTCTTAAATATTATTAAGTGTAATTTATCTGTTTGATATTTTTATTAAATAATAACACCGTTAGATTCGTTGTGTAATTAATGCGTGTGTGAGTTATTGGTTTGTGAGAAAGTTGCTGAATTCGGGTCAACGTGTAATAAAATACGAGTAAGTAGGTGATGTGCACGCGTAATGCTCAATCAGAATTCTATCAGTAAAAAAAAAAAAAAAAAATCTGCTGTGGCCAACACACAAATTGAAGCTGAAGGAGTATTTAAAAAAGTCGAAAAATGCAAGTTTTAAACTGTTATTGCGAAAGAGAAAATGAAATTTTAAATTCCGCATTTTCCAGGGATAAGTAGATGACTGATGAGGGAATTCGCGTAATTTGTTGGTTTCGCAAGAATTTGTACCGCGAGATGCGGAAATCCGCGTGAAATCTAAGTGTTTCCCCAAAAAAATGCAATCATTGAAAATACCACATCAAAGTCTCATTAGAGATGCGATTAAATTTAATAGTAGCGTTTAAAAGGTAATTATCATTGATTTACCAGATTATTGTAGAAACAATACACTAGTCAAATATATTGAAAATCGTACAACAAGTATTATTATTAAACAAGCTCGAAAAGTTTGATATTACAGCAAAAAAATGAAATCCCTAAAATTTACATTTTGTTAATGTGCCTTTTTGTTATGATAGAACATTTATTAAACGTCACTGTTAGTGAACGAATTGAACTTAAAGAGTAATAATTACAACACATTTTTTTATGAAAAACTTGATTTTGCCAGAGGTATCAATTTTTTTGTTCTTAGTTGTACAGCAAGAAGCAGAAATTCGTGTGAAACCCACATTTTTTTATGAAAAACTTGATTTTGTCAGAGGTATCCATTTCGTTTGTTCTTAATTGTACAGCAAAAAGCGGAAATTCGCGTGAAACCCAAATTTTGCAAAAACAAGAGCTCCTGAAATTAGCGCTACGAAATCTCACCAGAGAGGAAATTAAATTTAATATTAGGTAATTAACATCTAGTTTAATATTATTTAGCATAATATATAAAATTACGAAAAAACTATTCGTTAAAATGCAAACAATGTCTTAATTAATAAGACAATTTTTTTTTTCCTGTGGGGGCGGATCCAGGGCGGATCCGGATGCACTGCAGCCTAGGTGGCTTATTGTACTGCCCCACTCATTCGGACAATCACACACATTGATACCACACCTAGGGTCACGACGAGACATTATTTTTCAAATAAAGTCTCCCCGTGCACGGGAATCGAACCCGAACTTGTGGCTCGCCGAGCGATACAGCCCGGCGACGTTACCGCTCGGCCACCACCTGCCCAAGACAACTTAAGACGATAAATATTCATTGAAACAACTACTTCCCGTGAAAATACACCTCCGGATATTGAATTATACAATGAAATATTTAAAATCTTATTTAATTTGATTTGTTACAACGCTCAATTAAAGTATATGTAACGTTTAGGTCAAATTCTCTTCAAACCAACTAACAATACAAATTTAAAGTGAAAGGAGAGATAGCGACAACTAAGAAATGAAAGGACTTGGATTAAAACTAATGTCTTAGGCCATCTATTATTTAGCAGTTGTAAAATGCAAAAAGATGTAAAATTTCCACTTCATACCCTGTGAGATATGATTTTCGCGATTTTTCTGGTAGTAAATTAGCAGACACTAATTCTGCAGCCTCTCTTACATCCAGTGGAGTGGTTGTTAACGAAGAAGATGGCAAACTGTCCATTTTTTCCACAGAAAATTGCTGAAAACAACACGCGTCAGTTTTAATCAGCGACGGCTCGCAGCCTAACTTCAGGGTCGGCCAGAGACCCAAGGTAATATGTATCCGTTATTGAAAGGTGATTTTGTAGCGCAATTCCTTGTATTTATAAACCGCGATTCCAACCTCAATTTTTGTGTGCCTTGGCGCTGTGGCCTACCCTGAAGTTAGGCTGCGAGTCGTCGCTGGTTTTAATGGTCCGTTTTGTTTTATAATAATTTGACAGATAAATGAAAAGATTAGAGATCGCGGTATCATGATTTGAGTGTGTAACAGGGCTTGTAACTGACGTCATCACAAATCGGGTTCTGTGAACCAATCAAAACGCGAATTAGCGTGGTTTAAAAACCATATTAAATACGCAAACGCCGTATTTAGTGAAACTAAGTGTTTAATGCACCCCATTTATGCTGCCCATAAAATTAAATATTGCAGATATTATAAGATTGTCGTAAACAAAATTAACGTGGTTTAAAAACCATTCATAGAAATAATAAAGAGAAGTGCAGAATTTTACCTAAAATAAACTTTTAGAGTTGACTCTATAATTGTTCGGCCGTTAATGGGTTCAACACGCAAATGCCGTGTTTAATGAAATTAAGTGTTTAATGCACCCCATTTATGCTGCCCACAAAATTAATTATTACAGATGTTATAAGATTGTCGTGAACAAAATTAACGTGGTTTAAAAACCATATTCGTAGGGGGACAGTTCTTCCACTCCATTTCTTCCACTCCATTTCTTCCACTCCATTTCTTCCACTTACCAATACTTCCACTACACCTTTACTTCCACTCCATTTCTTCCACTGACCGTTACTTCCACTAGTTCTTATTTCCACTAACCATCACTTCCACTAGTTCTTTTTTCCACTCCATTTCTTCCACTCCAGTTCTTCCATAAATTTTCGGTATGGTCATGGATGATGTTCCAGAAGACTTTGTTCCAGTCGCGGAATATTTTGAGGTATGGGTATATACAATGTGTATTTCGAGGGGTAGTTTTATTTACAATATTTACAATCTCAGGTCAACTACGTTCGAGGCAGGAAAGCTGTTGGACGACGCAAAGCAACGGAGCCTCGATATACACCAGATTTCTGGAACCAGTACAACGCCACATTACAGGACGAGTCTAGGACCAACAACGCCTCAGAAGGATGGCACAACCGATTCTCCGTGGTGGTGGGGCGCAATCATCCCATGCATGTATGCATTCCTTTTGGAAGTGCAAAAAGAGCAGGGCGATACAGAGACGATGATGCAGCAACTTGACTTGGGACAAAAAATCAAAAAAGGGCAATTACAATCGAAAATTAAAGCCGAGGAACGAATAGCAAACATTGTCAAAAAATTTAGTAAATTCGACGAAGAAAATAGGATTCTGGAGTACCTACAAGCTGTAGGCCACAATATCTCTCTGTGATACTTATACTGTATAAAATGTGGAATAATATAATGTAATTTGAATAAATTGTACAATTATTTTGAATTGGAAAAAAGGTATGGTGGAATTGGTGGTTAGTGGAAGTAAAGGTGTAGTGGAAGTATTGGTAAGTGGAAGAACTGGAGTGGAAGAAATGGAGTGGAAAAAAGAACTAGTGGAAGTGATGGTTAGTGGAAATAAGAACTAGTGGAAGTAACGGTCAGTGGAAGAAATGGAGTGGAAGTTGCGTCGCACAATCACCATATTAAACACGTAAAACCCGTGTTTAATGAAATTGAGTGTTTAATGCAACCAATTTATGCTGCCCACAAAATTAAATATTGCAGATATTATAAGATCGTCGTGAACAAAATTAACGTGGTTTAAAAACCATATTAACCCATTAAGCGCCATTGATGCATACACGTAACATTATTAATTTTTTTTTAATTAAATTACTAAATAAGTCACTTTGATATATTAAATTATTTGAGCTAACTTGAAAATGTATGAAAAAAATGTAAATATTTTGTTATTTAAATATTTCAATCTTACTTATTAAAAAAAAAAAAATTGTGTACATGCGTAGCGATTTTAGGTCTTCGGTTTTTCATCTTCTAGTGAAGGGGACGATCGCTGTTTTGGCCGGGTTTACAGCTAACCCTTCATATTTGCATCATCTTTCTACGGTACTTGGTGCCCTCTGCATCAAGTTAGATACAGTGGTCCCAAACTTCTTGCTTACTAGAATAGTCAGGTCATCTGCATATCCCAAGGCATAAATGCCTTGGTTTTCGAGTAGCAGCAGAAGGTCGTCCACCACACCACAGGAGCGGCGAGAGAACGCCTCTGTGCGGGCACCCGCCAGCGACTATTGCTTCTGCTGTTTTTCCATACGGAGTAGTTGTTACAGTTCGGCTTCTGAGCATATTGTTCACCCAGTGTCGCACTTGCGGGTTAATCCCTCTTTTCTCCATTGCTAGTTCACACGACTTTCCCGCTTGGTAGCCATATTGTTGACGGTGTAGTGGTTAGTCCTTTAGGACTCCTTCCCGTATGTGCCTGTCTACTAGTTTTTCTAATAGTTTTAGAATAAATGATGACAAGCTAATCGGTCTGTAAGATTTGGCCTGGGCATATGAGGCACGCCCTGGCTTGGGTATAAATACCACCTTTACAGTCCGCCAGCTGCTTGGGATGCATGAAAGGGCAAGGCTTGCTCTAAGGATCTCACATAATGGTTTCCTCAGTGTTGCTATCCCCTTTTGTAACATGACAGAATATATCTTGTCAGGGAAGTCCGATGTGGTCCAGGCAAACCAATGATGCTACAAATCGATAAATGATTGTGCATATGTAAAACTGTATATCTTGTCAGAACCTGGTGATTTGAATGGCTTGAACGTATTAATCTCCCATTTAATGTCACCAGGCTTAATAATCGTTTTCGCCGTATCCAAGTCTCATTTGTCCGGCTCGCTTAGGTCTTCGGATACAGGGTTGTCAAGTATTGCAGAACCCGGGAAGTGTGTCTGCAGTAATACCTGCAGGGTCCCTTCTAACGAGTCTGTGTACTTTCCACTTTTAGTCAGCAGTGAGTCCATGTTCCCAGCATAATCTTTGCTGAGAGCCTTGAATAGACGGGAGCTTGTAGGTTCACTTTCTATGTCCCTACAGAATTTTTGCTAGGAATCGCTCTTGGTTTTTTTAATGGCATTGTAATATGCCGTGTGGGCCGTTTTGTTCTGCGCCCATTTACCATTTTTCTTAGCTATATTAAACGCGTGGCGCATGAAGTAAAATTTCGAGTTTAGAAAAGCCCCGTGAAAATTTGTCTCGGGTCGCTGCGCGACCCTCGACAAATTTTCTACTCGGGGCTTTTCTAAACTCGAAATTTTACTTCATGCTTAGTCTGGGAGTGGAAACACTCGCTAAAAGTAAATTTCAATCAAATAATTTAGCAGAGGAAATATATTTTAACAAACATAAATAAAACAAGTGTAACATAACCTCTGAATTACTTCATTACAATGAAGTTAGAACTATTAATGGATTTGATAGCGAATGCCATCTAATTCTCCATAGTGGGCTGCGACTCAAATGCACACCATATCTCATGGGGGAGCAGAGCTTCTGATAGAAGAGGTAAGTCTTTACATGACTATTTAGTTAGTAATAATTTAGAAATACTCAATCGTGGGACGGAACCCACTTTCGTGAATGCGCGTGGCCAGACAGTGATTGATATCACACTGGCTACTATTGGTATCTCTAACATTATAGATAAATGGGAGGTCAGTCGGGAAGCGTGCATGTCTGACCACAGATGGATCACTTTTCAACTGGGCCTAAAATTGAGTCCGAGCAAACCCTACCGGAATCCGAGACTTACAGATAAGGATGCATACCGTATGCACCTTGGTGAGGGGTTGCAGGATGTAAAGAAGCAATGCCCTAAGGACTGTGCCAGCCTAGACCTCCTAGCGGAGGAAGTGCAGGCAAAGATTCTTAGGGCATATAAACTGTCCTGCCCACTTAAGAGGAGGCCTGAGACAGGGACGGCCACCCCATGGTGGTGCCCAGATCTCGACTCTTTAAAAGATGAGGCCAGGAAAGCATTCAATAGAGCACAACGCTCCAAAGAGGCCTCCGACTGGACCATTTACAAGGTCCGCCTTAGAGAGTACAAAAAGCTCATAAGGCAATGTCAAAGAGCGTCATGGCGTGCCTTCTGCGAAGGAATTGAAAGCACTCAAGAAGTTAGCAGACTTAAGAAGACTCTATCACAGGACCACCATCAATCTGTGGGAGTCCTGAAGAAGGAGGACGGCACCATGACTGACGACCTCCATGAAAGTCTGCAACTATTGCTCAAGACTCACTTCCCTGGATGCACTTTACTATCTACGCAATCTAGGGATGTGGCTGAAATCACTTCGACAATACCAGAAGACTGTATCAACGGGATGGAAGGTACTCCACGCTGATTACCAACTAACTCAGGTTGGTTGAGTTAAAGAGAGATGAGCAACTAACTTTTGAAACACGTATGCTGTTTTAAATTATTTATTTCAAAACAAAAAAAACAAAACAAAAACATTAAAACAACAAACAGAATAAGAACAAGAGAAGCACAGTGCACGAGTTACAGGGCAGACTTGGTGTGGCGTCGGCGTCGCGATCCGGATTTCTACTAGCCCAGCGGTGGCGTCTGGCTAGTGGTGTCTTCCGGATGGAGGCGGCGTCCAAGTACCAAGACGGCGTCTCGGTGTGAGACGGCGTCTGGCTGGATCCGGAGGCAGCAACAAACACTACGCTCGTAGTGCGGGACGTCAGGAACGACGGCGGAACGGCTAGCGTTGGCGTCGGGCAAAGTTTCCTGGCGTCGGTGGGTTGCTAGCCTGGCCTGGATCCGGCGGAAGCAACGAACGCTGCACTGGAGCGTCGTTGTGGCGTCGAGGCGACTGCGCTGGCAATCGGGTTCTCGGCGTCCTAGTCCAAAAACAGGAACGACGGCTGGGACGGCTAACGTCGGCGTCGGTCGTTTCCTGTTGTTGGAATCTTCTTCTGGCGGCAGGAACGACGGCTAGGACGTCTGGCGTCGGCGTCGGTAGAGCTTCCTGGCTCAGACAGAAGAGTTGAGGAACGGTAGTTCCTCCTGAATCCACATGCTGCCCCTGTACAGCACAAGAGTGGACTCCAACTGCCTTGTCAACCCCTGAACCAACGGTTTTGTTAACCACCGACACCCCTCCTCGTAAAATGTCTTTCAAATGGATAAAAGGGTGGAAGTGGTTAAGTCCGCTGCACCTGATTGGCTCGTCTCTGGGGTTGACATGCGCAGCCGTGGTGGCGCAATAATCATTACGTTTCGCCTGGCGCTGGCGACTTGTGCAAATACCGTGAAGTATAATAATTTAGATATTGTTATTTATATAAATTATAAATTTACAATTACATCACGGTAAAACACTTGACGACATATGTCGTGGACATATGTGGCCTTTGCATCGACGGCAGGGTTTCGTTGACAAGTATCAATTTAGTGATACTCGTCAAATTGCGCTATGTAAACAAACTCTTCTGTTTACTATATTAAGTAACCCAGTTTGTTACATGCGCAATACGTTGCGAATAAATATGTGCATTGTCCCTGATCAAATTGAATTAAAGTTATATTAAAACAAAATATATTAGCGCGCAAGTGTGCAGGTGTGCGCAAGAATACGGCTAGGTCGTAAACACAAACTTTCCCTTAATCCGGAGGGCGGTACCTGAAGGTACACATTTCGAGACCGAACGGTTGTTCTATTGTTCGGTCACGAACTGGCCTAATGGCTGATATTTCCCGGATTAAGGAAGGCTGTTTTTAATTCTTCAGAAAATAAGATTTGAGATGTTTCGAAGCAATAAAGTTTACGACCCTGCCTGTTGTGAACTAAAAATAAGCATCGAAAAGAATCTAACTAAAACCTAATTAACCTTAATCCTATATTCACAAATATTTACAATCCCAAACATCAATGTATATGAACGAACTTGAATCATTTTATAGTTACGATTATAAGGCATAATAATAAATAAACAAAGTGGGGTCCGTTGTTATCGCGAAATAAATACGTATTTGAATTATACCGCCGAAATAATCATGATAACGACGTTTTCGATAAAACGCCGGTAACAACTGGGAACTGGCTCATGAAGTGATAAATGAAGAAAACACCCTTAGAGCAATTGCAAGCTTTTCCGCCTTTAAAGCACCCGGACCCGACGGCATCTTTCCCGCCCTGCTACAGTGGGGACGGGATGAACTAGCTGAGTTTGTAATGATGCTATTTCGGTCCAGTTTGGCGCTGGGATATGTCCCTAAGGTCTGGAAACGAGCCAGGGTTGTTTTCATACCGAAGCCCGGTAGAGCAGACTATACTGCTCCCAAGGCATACAGACCAATTACACTTTCCTCGTTTCTCATTAAAACACAGGAAAGGATTTGTGAATGGCACATAAGAACATCAGCTCTAGCCAGACAGCCGCTGATGGCGACACAACATGCATACACACGGGGGAGGTCCACTGATTCAGCCCTGCATAGTGTAGTGAGCAGAATCGAGAGAACATTGGATGTTAAAGAATCCACCCTAGGTGTTTTTGTTGACATAGAAGGTGCGTTTGATAAAACGACCATACCGAAGATAGGAAACGCGCTAAGCAAGCGCGGAGTACCATCTAAAATGTGTGAATGGATTGGCAATGCACTGGCCAATCGTATAGTCACAGTGGATCAGGGAAGGGAACGTATAACCTGTAAAATTGACAGAGGCTGTCCTCAGGGAGGTGTTTTATCACCACTATTATGGAACATGGTTCTGGACAGCCTACTAGACGAATTTCAGCAACTAGGCTTGTTTGTGACAGCCTATGCTGATGATCAGGCCATATTAGTATGTGGTAAGTTTGAAGACGCCCTATGCGACCAGATGCAAGGAGCTCTAAACATAGTTTCTAGGTGGTGCAATGATCACTCCCTATCGGTAAACCCTGCCAAAACGGAGATGGTCCTGTTCACCAAGAAAAGGAAGGTGTCGAAAAAAGTACCAAAATTATTGAATACGATGTTGCAGTACAGCGACGAGGTGAAATACCTGGGCATCACTCTCGACAGGAAACTGAGCTGGAAAGCACACATCGACATCAAAACAGACAAAGCTATAAGGGCCTTCTGGCAATGTCGTCGGGCAGTGGGGAAAACCTGGGGTTTGAAACCACGCACGACTCTGTGGTTGTACACAGTTGTCATAAGGCTCATGCTGACTTACGGAGCTTCAGTTTGGTGGCCCAGAATCGAACAGAAGACCACGAGGAAGCAACTCTCGCAAGTGCAGCGGACAGTCTGTCTTAGTGTAACAGGCGCCATGCACACTACTCCGACGATGGCGATGGAAGTCATGCTATGCCTTCCACCACTTGATATCCACGTGGAGAAGGAGGCCATGGCGACTATACTTCGCCTTCAGTGCAGTGGGATTTGGAACAGTAACAGCTGTGGGGAAGTTAGAGGACACCTCTGGAGGAATGTCTGTAGAGATATACCTCTGTTAGAGGCTGTTAATGACTGCTGTGTACCAACACTAATACGGAACACACCCTACAACGTTACTGTTCAACCCACTAAGCGGATGAGAGAGTCTGCTATAAGGATCTACACAGATGGATCTAAAAGGAGAGAAGGATCGGGCCTTGGAGTTTTCTCTAAAACCCTAAAAATCCAAGCAAAGGTTCCGATGGGAATTCATGGAACCATCACGCAACTGGAGCTGATGAGAATAACACTTGCGGCTGAGTACATCATAAACCGCAAGGTGACAAATGTAGCCATACTAATCTTAACGGATAGCAGGCAAGCGATTCTGTCTCTGCAGGAAGCTTATGCTTCGTCAGAGACCGAAATAGAGTGCCAGGGGAAACTCAGACAGGCAGCAATGCACAACAACATTGAAGTCTGCTGGGTGAAAGGGCATGATACAGACACAGGTAACGGGAGAGCTGACGCGCTGGCAAGAGCTGCGGCTGGGATGAATCTACTCTCACCGGAGCCGCTAGTGCGGTTAGCTCCTCTCTCCCTGTGTTACATGTTACAAACCAATGCCCTGGAGAAATTCAGGATGCGTTGGGATGATATCGAGGGCTGCAAGCTCTCTAAGGAAACACTTGTGTATCCCAACGAGAGATCAGCGAAACGGTACCTGCAGCTGGCTAGAGGAAATCTCAGGCGCTTAACTGCCATCCTTACGGTCACTGTGGACTAAACGGGCACCTCTATAGGATGGGGATAGTTGACTCCCCATCTTGTAGAGGTTGCAGCGTGGAAGACGAGACTGCATGGCATTTTCTTTGTGAGTGCCCGGCACTATCGTCAATCAGGGAGTCCATATTGGGTGATAGATGGCCTACATAAGAGATCTACCCACCTCAGCTATGCTAGAATACCTAAACAAGGTGGGCTGGCTAAACTGAGGATGGGTGATCTACGGGAGGTGGCACAATGGGCCTAATGAGGCCTAAATGCAGTGCAGAACTGCAAACTCCCCTTTGCACCAGAACCAGAACCATAGTGGCATCGTTATAAATGAAGTTGGAACTTGCTACGTTCATTTTATTAATAGTTCAAAGCTAACTAATAGCATGTAGATTTTGTTCTATTAATACAAAATGTTAGTGATATATATGTTTATATTAAAATTATTATTTTATTTTATTTTATTTCATACTGTATATATTTATTGTATTATTCTACAAAAAGGGTTTTTTGTTATATCTGTAAGAAAGGCCACGCGCTAGATGTTCGTGGAGGCATTATTAAATAGCCAGTGGATGAATAAACACCTTAGCACATTATCAAGTGATTATTTACTAAGTTAAAGTTCCCAAAAATTACTAATTACTAAATTTGCGTAAATTAAATTCGCGGTTTTAACAGTTAGTATCGTCTTTTTACGCGTCTAGTAGAGATTAGAAGCATGAAGCTATAATGATATTAACGGCGATTCTATTAATAAGGCAGTCTTTCTTTTCATGATTTTTGCACTTGCCAGTATTGGGCAAAAAAAAATTAAATTACAATTGCAGTTACAACTACTTTGTAATTGTAGTAATCGGGAAAGTAAGTAATATTTCAATATTTTCAGTGTTTAATACGCGTGGCGCATGAAGTAAAATTTCGAGTTTAGAAAAGCCCCGTGAAAATTTGTCTCGGGTCGCTGCGCGACCCTCGACAAATTTTCTACGCGGGGCTTTTCTAAACTCGAAATTTTACTTCATGCTTAGTCTGGGAGTGGACAACACTCGTTCTTAAAAGTTTCAAATTGAGTGATCACTCTAGATTACTAAGTTTATTGCCACTTTACAAAGGCTACAGCTAGAAGGACCAATCATGGTCTTCGGAGACCGAAGGACTACAGGGAATCGAAGATTCTTTACAAGAAAACAACGAATATCTGAAGGTTTACAGCATGGATAGGAAAAAAAACATTAAATTTTGAAAAAATATCGAAGTTGGGTTGTTTTTCAGTGCCATTTTAAGTTCACTTTAAGTCAGTGTTTTATACGCGTGGCGCATGAAGTAAAATTTCGAGTTTAGAAAAGCCCCGTGAAAATTTGTCTCGGGTCGCTGCGCGACCCTCGACAAATTTTCTACGCGGGGCTTTTCTAAACTCGAAATTTTACTTCATGCTTAGTCTGGGAGTGGAAACACTCGTTCTAAACTTCATATTGCACGTTTTTATATAAAATCGACGATTACCTAAAAATGCACAGCGTATACATTATGTTTAAAGGAATAAATCACAGTAGGTAATACAATAAGTCATTCATAGAAATAATAAAAAGAAGTGCAGAATTTTACCTAAAATCAACTTTTAGAGTTGACTCTATAATTGCTCGGCCGTTAATGGGTTAAACACGCAAATGCCGTGTTTAATGAAATTGAGTGTTTAATGCACCCCATTTATGCTGCTCACAAAATTAAATATTGCAGATATTTATTTATTTATTTATTTTCACCCAACAGACATACAGTCCACTTACAGGGATTTAAACTAAAATTACATGTTATAACACAAATATATATAAGTAATTACAATAATTAATAATATCCTAATACATTAAGTAGTATTGTACATTAAGTACAAGTATAAAATGCGTTTATTGTTTTATTGTTCCTAGTATTTCACTACGAAAAGATTTATATACTGGCTGAAAGATATCAGTAGAATACTGAATCTCGTTATACGCGCGTGACAACTTATAGACAGGGGAGTTCAGGCAATAGTTAGTATTGGGGGTACAGTATGTAAAGGTTTTAGCATGGCGTGACGATATCCTGGGTACATGAAATTTAAACTGTGATAGAAATTGAGGATTATTCATTTTGTAATGAATTAAATTGTATCAATAACATAGCGAAATAAATAAATGTCTCTTATAAACGGATATATAGTCAAATTCACGTAACAGATCATCATATGAAATATCAAAGTCATATGTACCATTTTTTACAAAATAAAGATACCTTAAAAACCGCCTTTGAACACTTTCAAGCAAATTTATATACTTTAAATACATGGGCGACCAGACAATTGAACAATAGGTAAGTTTAGATAAAATATAACAAGAGAATAATGTTTTCATTACCTCTAAATTTTTGAACACTTTACAGTTGCGCATGATAAAACCCCACATTCTATAACAGCTTTTGACAAGATTGTGAATATGTAAATCAAACCTCAACGAACAGTCGAATATAACACCAAGATCTTTTAACTCTACACAACGGTTTATAATTGTACTTCCGATTATATAGTTATAGTTGAGTACATTCACTTTACGAGACAATAACATAACATTACACTTGGAGATATTTAACGATAACTTGTTGTTTACACACCATTCGCTGAGAGTGTTAATGTCAGATTGTAATTTTGCACAATCGTCAAGCGAGTCAATTGCATTATAGATCTTTAAGTCGTCGGCATATATCAAAACTGGACATGTCATGTACTTACAAATATCGTTAAAGTACAATAGAAACAGCAGAGGTCCTAAGTTGGACCCCTGAGGAACCCCACTATCCACTGCACGAAAGTGGGACTTGTAGCCATTTATTTCAACCAGAAATCGTCTGTTATTTAAGTAACTGGCAATTGTTGAAACTATGCTAACGTTGATGTCGTATTGATATATGCGTTCGACTAACAATCCGTGATCCAACCGATCGAACGCTTTCGTTAGATATTATAAGATTGTCGTGAACAAAAGTACACTGGCGAAAGAAATTAACGCATCACATTAATTTTTTTAATTTAAAAATAAAGTTTTGATGTTTAAAAACAAAAAAAATAACAACAAAACCAACTGAACTATAATAATGATTTTCAACACATTTTCTTTCATTAATGACTAGCGACCCGAGACAAATTTTCACGGGGCTTTTCAAAACTCGAAATTTTACTTCATGCGCCACGCGTTTAAAACACTGATTTCTAGTGAAATTAAAAATATACTATTAAGGTTGGAAATTTTTTGTGCTTAAGTAACCAAATATGTATTCACAAATATTTGAATTATTCGAAAATTTAAATATTTATATTCAAATATGAATAATTTAGTGACTTAAATATTCATGTTAGAATATTTAACTATTTGAATTAATCGAATTTGAATCCCAGCCTTAATAGCGATGATTCGAATTATTTGGGAGGATTTGAACCCCTGTATGAGGATTCGAATCCTTTTATAAGGATTCGAATCTTTTTATAAGAATTCGAATCCTTTTTTATAAGGATTCGAATCATCTACACTGGCGAAAGAAATTAACGCATCACATTCATTTTTTAATTTAAAAATAAAGTTTTGATGTTTAAAAAAAAAAAAAATAACAACAAAACCAACTGAACTATAATAATGATTTTCAACACATTTTTTTTCAATAATGACTAAAATAATGTCATAAATAAAAAAAAGGAAAAAAGTTAACATGTGATTATAAGACTTAATATCTAGTGTTTCCTCCTCTTGCTCGAATAACTGCCTGACAGCGACGGCTCATACTGTTAATTAATGATCCAATTTCATCCTGGTTAATATCTTCCAAAAGTTCCTGCAATCTTTGTCCAAGCTCTTGTTGATTGCTTGGACGCCGAGGAAGTGCTCTAAGGCGTCTGCCCATCGCGTCCCATAGGTGTTCGATCGGATTAAGATCGGGACTCCTGGCTGGCCATTGCATTGTGTTGATACCCACTAGGTCAAGATACTGTTGTACAATTCGGGCACTGTGTGGTTTTGCCTTGTCATGCATAAACAGGAAATCGTTTCCTCCAAAGGAAGCAAAAGGCATTACGGGTGGTTCTAAAATGTTTGCAATATAAGACGCTGCCGTGATGCTTTCTCTTAGTATGATCACCAACTCCGTACGAGCCTCTAAAGTGATACCACCCCACACCATAACAGAGCCTCCACCAAACATAACAATTGGAACAATGTTACACTGCGCATAACGTTCACCCGGCCGTCTGTACACATGCATTCGTCTGTCACTGCCGTAAAGACAAAATCTGGACTCGTCGCTAAACATAACATTAGCCCAATCGGCCTGTAACCAGTTTACAAGTTCTTGCGCAAATGTTAACCTGGCTCTGCGATGGTCTGCGGTTAATTGTGGTCCTTTTGCCGCTGTTTTCGGAGTTAAATTAAAACCACGTAACCTTTTTCTGATGGTAACGGAACTTACATGAACATTGTGGATCTCTGCGAGCATATTTTGTAGCCTAGGAGCCGTAATAAACCGTTCGCGTAACGTCTGCATCATTAAAAAACGGTCTTGAACAGCAGTTGTGGCCCTCTTTCTCCCTTGTCCTGGCCTTCTTGAGTATGCCTGAGTTTCCCGATGTCTCTTCAAGACACGGGATACGGTCGATTGATTAACACCAAGACGCTGACTGATGTAACGCTGACTCCTACCTTCTTCTGCAAGTGTAACCACAATCACAGCTTCTTCACTGCTTAAATTAAGATTCGGACGTCTATCCATATTCATTCTTCACTATTTAGCACTTAATTTTAACAATTACTTGAAAACAAACTCAAAAAGAAATTTTATATGAACCTTTCTTACAGTCAGAATAGTGAAAAGTGCTTCATTTTATTTATTGACAGAAAACCATGAGAACAAAAGACAAAACACAACATGTAAAACAGCATGCTTGATAAGATTTCTTATTGTAAAAATATGTTTGTGTTCAAAGAAAACTCGATTCCCAGATATCAAAAAAATCACAAATGATGCGTTAATTTCTTTCGCCAGTGTATATTATTCATTCCTTTAAATATTGCGTTACTGATAACAAATACCTTCCTCGATAAAAATAGTAATTAGATAGCCATAAAAAAGAAATGCGAAAAGCGCGAACAAAAATTCCTGCAACATTATTAGTTTCACCTTGGCTCTATTATAAAACATAACAGTCATTTGTTAAATATTTTTCTATCAAACAATGCACAAAACAGTTTATTCTCGCATTTTGCACAAAAATGAACGTCATAAGTTCCTTTATTGACTCCTGTAAACTAATTAAGTTCGAGTAAACCAAATACAGAGGTGTATGTGTACATGTACCGGGAAATGCATACATTTGCCGTTCAACGTATGTTTACACAAGAAATAAACTATCTGTTTTTCTTTCCTAATTTCTGTAAATTAAAAGAAACTATATTTGAGTAAACAGAAACATTTACACAAAAATATACTCGATTTTTTTCTTTCTTAATTCCTGTAAATTAAAAAATAACAAACGATCTTCAAGTAAACCAAACACAGAGGTGATTATGTACATGCACCGGGAAATGTACACATTTGCCGTTTAACGTACAGTTACTGAAACATTTACACAAACGTAAACCTTATTTTGTTTCTTTTTTAATTCCTTAAAATTAAAAAAAAAAGATGTTCGAGTCGACTAAGCAGAGAGGTGTATGTGTACATGTACCGGAAAATATGCAAATTTGTCGGTCAACGTACATTCACAGAAGCATTTCCGTATATACAGGGTGTCCCATTAGTGCGTTCTCGGAGGATATCTCAGCTCATGTTAAAGATTAAACAATTATTTCTTTACCAAAGTTAATTGATTTTTAGAGCTGCATTACCTAAATATATTTGTTTATATACAGAGTGTGCCATTAAGACAGAAGCGGGTGCAAATTGCTTATTTTAAATGGATCACCCTGCATATTAATTTGTTTTTGAATGTATCATAAAAATTGCCTATCATTTTATTGAAAACATTTCGTCCTAGTCGTATCGTTTCGGAGCATTTGATAGCGCTATCTATTCTGAAAAGAGTGATGCAAATTGCTTATTTTAAATGGATCACCCTGTATATTAATTTGTTTTTGAATGTATCATAAAAATTGCCTATCATTTTATTGAAAACATTTCGTCCTAGTCGTATCGTTTCGGAGTTATTTGACATTTATGGAGGAAAATGATATTTGCAGTGGTTTTATAAAGCTAAAATATCTTTGAAACTAAATGAGATAAAGAGCTGCAGATTTCACTATTCTCTTGAGAATTGGGGGCGCTATCACCTGCGCTATATAGTTGTTGCGTTTAAGTTATTTGGCTATAAAATAAAAATAGTTAAATTTATAAATTTTAAATTAAGGGTAACTTCATTTTTTTTAAATAGAACCATGTAACTTTTTTTATATCAATCGACTCAAAATGAAATTCTATTTCTAATTTGATAATAATTTTGTATCTGTAGATGTAATATAATTATCTTAAACATTTTAAACTTACGGATCAAATTATAAACCTAATAAAAAGAGAATTAAATTTTGAGTCGATTGACGTTAAAAAATTATATGGTTCCATTTAAAAAAATTAAGTTACCTTTGTTTGAAAATTTATAACTTCGACTATTTTTGTTTCGTAGTCAAGTAACTTGATTGCGATAACTTTATAGTGCATTTGATAGCGCTATCTATTCTAAAGAGAGTGGCGAAAACCGCAACTCTCTATCTTATTTACTTTCAGAGATATTTTAGGTTTACAAAACTGCCGCAAACGTGATTTTTATATATAAATGTCAGTTGATTCCGAAACGGAAC
This sequence comes from Philonthus cognatus, assembly GCA_932526585.2. Classification (NCBI taxonomy): domain Eukaryota; kingdom Metazoa; phylum Arthropoda; class Insecta; order Coleoptera; family Staphylinidae; genus Philonthus; species Philonthus cognatus. The sequence goes on from OW052251.1 coordinate 7,609,865, forward strand.
AATTTAGACCAAATGTTTTTAATAAAATGATACGCATTTTTTATGAGCAATTTAAGAACCAAATAATATACAGGGTGATCCATTTAATATAAGCAAGTTGCATCGGCTACTGCCTTTATAACACACCCTGTATACATGCAAATATTTTTAAGTTATGCAGCTTTTAAAATCAAGCAACTTTCTTAAAAAAACTTGTTTTCTATCTTTAACGCGAGCCGAGATATCCTCCGAGAACGCACTCATGGGACACCCTGTATATATCTCATTTTCTTTCTTTCTTTAATCCTGTAAGTAAATTTAAATAAATGAACGATGTTCGTGTAAGTTTAGTTTACACGAACATCGTTCATTTATTTAAATTTACTTACAGGATTAAAGAAAGAAAGAAAATGAGATATATACAGGGTGTGCCATGAGTGCGTTCTCGGAGGATATCTCGGCTCGCGTTTAAGATAGAAAACAAGTTTTTTTAAGAAAGTTGCTTGATTTTAAAAGCTGCATAACTTAAAAATGTATGTAATGTGTACTTGTAGCGGGAAATGTACACATTTACCGTTTAGATATTATAATAATAATAAATTATAATTATTACAGAAAGGTAAACCTTATTTTGTTTCTTTCCTAATTTCTGTGAATTAAAAATAAACAAACGATATTCGGGTAAACCAAGCACAGAGGTGTATGTGTACATTTACCGGGAAATGTGCAAATTAGCCGTTCAATGTACATCTATTTGAAAATATTCCTCATTTTCTTTCTTTCTTAAATTCTGTAGGTAAATAAAAAAAAAACTATGTTCGAGTAAACCAAACACATAAGTGATTGTGTACTTGTACCAGAACATGTACACATTTACCGTTCAACGTATATTTCTTGAAGCATTTACGTTAATATCATATGTTCAATTAAAAAAAAACCTCAAAAGTGCCATGGAAAAAATTGTGGGTTGGCAACTGTGAAATTATATATTAAAACTATTATATCTGACGTTTTATATGTCAATTCCCAAAGCGTGTAGCCAACTTAAATTTAAAAAAAAAAATGAAATCATGGCACTCTGATTTCATCTTTTTTAAAATTTAAGTTGGTTACACGCTTTGGGAATTGACATATAAAACGTCAGATATAATAATTTTAATATATAATTTCAGAGTTGCCAACCCACAATTTTTTCCATGGCACTCTTGAGGTTTTTCTTAATTCAACATACGATATTAACTTCATATGTCTTCTTAATTCCTATAAATTAAAAACAAGAAACGATGCTCGAGTAATTTTTTTATATAATTATTTTATTTTAATAAAAAAATAAGAATCAATCAATCAATAAATCATCCACATTTTTTTTAATAAACCTGCGATATCCTGATATCATGTGTTTTTTTGGGTTTTAACCAAAATTTATGATGTTACTTAATCAACGGTTTATTAATGAACTTTATGTTTTACTGTATGCCCAGATAAGAGAGTGCAATAAAACGATATTATGAATTATTGCGTGTATTAAGATTGTCAAAATCATAAAAAAAATAATAACTGAGTGTCGGAATTTGATAAAACTCGCAATGATTGTTTAGAAATGAATAAACTAGGTTTTAATAGGGTTTATAGTCTGCATATTTTAATCTGTTGTTTGTACTTCAATGTGTTGTTTTTTTTTACTTTTTGATGTACCATATGCTCTAAAAGTTTTATCCTCTAGAAAGTTATGAAATTATTTCTAAAAAAATATTATGTTGGTAACAAATTAATAAAAACAATAATAATTTTCACTGCAATTGTCACTGTTAATATTTTGTATACAAAATACACACAACAAGATTTTGACTTACCTTTTCCGGTTCGCCCTCAGATTGAGACAGAGACAACTTTCCTGCAAGAAAAAAAGGAAATTCTAGTGTTAACAGAAATAGACGATGAATGATGTAGTACATGTATGGAAGTAAGAGAGAAATCGTTTTCGGTAACCCAATTTCCAATTTGATTGAGATTTCGTCCTTAAGGCTAAATTGTCTTCAATTGGAGTAATCATGAAAAATCGAGGGCACGTTCGACGTTCCAGAAGTGATGAGTCTCTCACACTCGTATTTTATTATTATTGCATTCTCATAAATAATTATGCGTACATCGATTACGCTGATTTGTCTAAAGTGGACTGTGAATTTATTAATTTTTAACTTCGAGCCAAATCATTGGGTCGACATGATTTTTCGCTTATTTCAAAGGAAAATGATGGAATTTTGTTGCGCTTTTTTTGAAGTAGAGCTACGATTTTTTTTTGGGCACAGTATAACTTCTCAACTTTTATCATTTTTAACATTCTGAACATGTTTTTGTTGGTAGGACTTTTAAATGCAGAAATGCTTAAATTTCGTTATATCCACTTATGTGTCCTTAAAGAGAAAACTTTAGCGTTCCAAAAACTCAAAAATTCATCAAATTTCATCCACATCGACCGAAGTTATGGCTGTTTGAATATTCACGAAAAAACGTGAATTTTCAAGTGGCGCGTTTTTTTTTTGCGGTCGAGTGTATTTGATACGCCAAACTCAACCAAAATGTAAAGTTCATAAATTTACGTACGATTCTGCAAAAAAAGCCATTTTTTGAAAATATTACCTTTTGTTCGAACACTCCTCATGTGTAATTTATCGATTGATTTTTTTTAAAAATTTGTTTCGGTCTATTGAAACTGAGAAATTGGCTCAAGGTCCGATTATTTATCAATTAACAGTTTTGCACACGCAATATGCCGAAGACCCGCGTCTCGACGCGGGATTCGAATAAACGGCGGCCAATTGATGCAAAAAAAGGAAAACAAATGAGAAAAGAAACCGTCTCACGGTCGAATCGAGCTCGGTATTTAGGGCGAATATCGTTCACGACTCGTCGAATTTGTTTAATCGAAATGCGTGAATTAATTCATTTGTTTAGGCACGCCAGCTGGTCAAATATATTTGTACATTGACTTATTAATATTGTGGTTTCATTAAACACAATCCTTTGTAGAGAACTGAATAGGGTCCAAAATGGATCCCTGTGGGAAACCACAATACTAATAAGTCAATGTACAAATATATTTGACCAGTTGGCGAGCTTAAACAAATGAATTAATTTACGCACTTTGATTAAACAAATTCGATTAGCCGTGAACGATATTTACCCTAAATACTGAGCTCGATTCGACCGTGATTCGATCCAAAATGGAACCCTGCGGAACGTCGGCAAGTTACTTAGACTGGGTTTAATGTGTAGTTAGGTTACATGTTATGTCATACAGATGAAATTACCACACAGATTTCATCTGTATGACATAACATGTAACCTAACTAGACATTAAACCTAGTCTAAGTAACTTGCCGGTGTTCCGCAGGGTTCCATTTTGGGGCTAGTAACTAGCATCTATCATAACCAGCCTAGGTTATGATAGATTTAATTCCTTTGAACTATCCGGTGTTCAGTTAAAAATAAATTAAATTGCCAAATCTTGCTTGCAGAAGTCTTTGTAAGACTAACTTGTTGTAGATTGCGAAAAGAATCGCACTTTTAATGTTTCAGTTAAAAACACGATTGAGTTGGCTATGAAATTTTCAAAACATTGTAAAGTAGGTCGTATCTGAATTTGTTAGTCGCTCCTGTCAATGTTAATCTATTCCAGATTTATAAGTTTTTTTTATTTGTTCGCCATTTCAATGTCCACTCACCCAAAGGAAGAAGAAACAACACAACAACTACAGTGCGATCATTTAAATTATGATTCAGAGTAGGCCGCATTTTTTGTTGTGCGGTTGCCTAGAATGCTAATTAAATAATGGATTAAATTTGAGGTTATGCTAAACTATGTGTTAGCAGTCAGTAGTACCAACCTAATTTAAAATTCAAAGCCTACTCTAAATGATATTTTAAACGATCGCACGGTATAAGAAAAAGGCAAATTAATTAACCCAATCTGACATTTAAACTCCATTCCGTGAATGTTGACATTCACGTCAACTCCAAAATTCTGAATTCCGGAATTCCGATGGGCACTGTTGTGTTTCATTTGTTACGATGATGTGCATATAATAGTATTAAATGGTAGAAAAACTGTTCATCTTTGATACATACATAAATTGATGAGGTGAATGCCACGATTCACCGAATAGACTGTATGTCAGGTAAATTAAGCTGCGACTTTACTTTTTCCTTCTATCAAAATCTATTATATTCTATTTCCTTCTATCAAAAAAACAATGCACTCTCGATCGTGTTTTTAAATGAACAGCTGATATTAATTAAAACACTTGATATTGTTTTACCAATTTCATTCATACTTTCTGACTATTTTCGACGATAAGTCATTATCAAGGAATACGACTTATTATGGAAACTAGTCCGAAAATATAAATAAAATCAGTGAAACAATTCTAATGTCCGGTTTCAATTAATTCTTATTCGTTGATTATATTTATTTGTCAATTGGAATAGACATTTTTCATGTCATAAACATCAATATCATGTGAATTGCCGGATGTTTTGAACTATCACTAGATTTTAATCGATGAATTGATCGATTTAACTGGTGTCGGTACAGCACAAGTGTTTTAATTAATAGTTCAAAGTTATTCAGAATGTTTCGCCATGGGTTAAATAAAGATAGATTAGCATAAAGACAATTTATCATAAAAAAAAATTGAGTTTGTCAATAGGTTGCAGAATATTTACAAAATATAAAAACGAATTAAAATTAATATCGACTTTCTGCAAAATGTTTGTCTCCAAATATTCATTGAAACAACTACTTCTCGAGCTAATACCCTAATATTTTCTATTTATTTCATTTAGTTTGGTTAGAGAATAGTTTGACCTGATGCTGCATTTTGCATATAAATTATGCATAGAACAGCAGTGCTGTCGTGTAATGCAAATATAATTCAATATCTGTCGGGGTATTAGCTCGAGAAGTAGTTGTTTTAATGAATATTTGAAGACAAACTTTTTGCAGAAAGTTGATATTAAAGATAGATTAGATTTAAAATTTTCAAATAAAAACAAAACGAATCAGTTTTTTTAATAAAGTTGTAATCTAACAACGAGGTTTTTTTAAATGTTTGGTATTTTGATCTTAATTTTTGTAATTAGTTTACAAACGAATGTTTACCTTTAATATAATATAAATACAGCTTGTTATTGTTTCATGCTAACACTTGAGAAAAGTTCGTATCATGATCCAGATTTACTTCATCTTATCTTAATTTTTTATATCTGTGCCAATAAATATAAACAATTAAAAAGTCGATTGTGAGTATATTGATCGCAAATAAATTACTTTTCAAAGAAATAATTATAATAAACACAATAAGTGAAAAACGATAAATATCGATTACAAATTCTAAGAATAACTATGAAATTTCTTTAAAAACATCATTATTGATGATAATATTATGCTATACAGGGTGTTTTAAATTTAATATACAGTGTATTTGAAATTCGAATGTGTATTATGGATTACAGAGTATTTCAAACTGATTAGAACAGTTTATGTGTGATGTTACCGAATGTGTTTTCTAAATTTGTTAATTAACTTATTAGTCTGTATCATACTCACTTACACTGTAAACCTATATTTAGTTTATATATATTTCTCTGTAATTAGGCTATGCTTGTTGAAAAATAAATTATTATTATTATTATACAGTGTATTTCAAATTAAAATGTAAATTAACTTTACTCGTACACAAACCGATTTTTTAAAAAGGAATTTATTTCTTGACACCCGTGTTCACGGTTTGGTCTCTAATTCATAACTAACGATACAATAATAAAATATAATATAATAAGATAAAATAGCGAAATAAGCATGAGATAACAATTATGCAAAATAAGCAGAATAATATATAAATGGATAAATAGATAATAAGTGCTATTGTTTATAATGAAAGGAGTCTGTTGTGTTGGCGTCAGGTAACTTGTATTTAAATCAAACATCCATTGCTTTATCAAAAAAAAAGAAAAACAGGTCACTGTTTCCTCCACGAACAACCTAAACTTTGTTTGTGAAACCAGAAAACAAATATCAAAATTCAATTTGTATTCAGTATTCCGGCATCAGACACCCACAGACGCGTTTCGGACTTCAAGGTCCTCTTCAGTGTGGTCCCGGCCCAGTGCTGAGGAATACTGAACATTTTTGACTATTTCAAGCCAATATGTGAAAACTATTAATGGATTCGATAGCTAACGCCATCAAATGTTCCATAGTGATATCGTCAATGACACGAATGCACATGCATTCCTCAGCACTAGGCCGTGACCACACTGAAGATGACCTTGAAGTCCGAAACGCGTCTGTGGGTACCTGATGCGGGAATACTGAACACAAATTTAATTTTGATATTTGTTTTCTGGTTTCACAAACAAAGTTTAGGTTGTTCGTGGAGGAAACAGTGACCTGTATGTGCACTTGAGCATTCGTGTCATTGATGATGCCACTATGGAGCATTAGATGGCGTTAGCTGTCGAATCCATTAATTCATTGCTTTATTTTATTTGTTTATTTATATATTTTAATCATTAACCTCTTGAGTGACACGAAGCGTTTTGTTAGACAATTTGAAAATAAAATATTTTACATCAACTGCGGTTTTGGATGGTTATAATAATAATAATAATATACTTTATTGCCCAACAGATAAGTCAATTTCATTACAATTTAATTATAATATAATATGTATAAACGTATAATAAAAACTTAAATTTAAATTTAGAATTATAGATAAACTTAAAGAAATAAGAAAAAAAGAGAGAAAAAATAGCATAACAAATATAAAACCATAGTGAAGAGTAAGTAGTTATATTAAATGATTGGATTTGGTTGAGACAAAGAAAGATTAGCATTTCTACTCGAATGGAAAATTGGTGATTTTAATAGTGTTAGTCTTCGGAACAGGTAAATAAAATGTGTTAGAGTCACGGGATGATAGTCTGTGTACATATATATTTACTTGTGATAAGTCAGCGCAGTCAATAATGTTGTTTAGCAATTTGTACATAAACAAGGCGCTATTCATATCCCTGCGGCTAGATAATGAGTCGAAATCATGTCGCTGAAGGAGTTGGTTGTAATCCAATCCTCTAATAGGATACGTACCGTCCAATTTTTGTTGTTTTTTTTTTGTTGTTTGGTTATTCACCAATTTGATATAGAAATTGATCTCCAAACAGAAATTGATTATATAAATCAATTCTGGTACTGGAGAATTTCAATAGTTATTGGAGGTTACTAACTTTTAAATTAATCAATTATTGACGTTGCATAAAATGTTGTTTTAAACTAATTTTAAATTTATTAATGTCCGTGATTTTCCTGACTGATACCGGTAAATTATTGTAGCATTTCACGCCTGATATAAAAATACTATTTTTCAAGACATCAGCTGTGTTCATTTGGATTAGTAAATTACTACGCCTACGCGTGTTATGGTCGTGAATTTGTTTGAATTTTTTGAGTTAAATGTGTGAATTAGTACTATGCATTATTTTATGTATTACTAAGCATCGTTTAAAGTTGATTTTATTTTTTATTGTTAGTTCTGGGATTAATTTATATAAATCTTTCGTGGGGGTAAATCTGTTAAGGTTATAAACTATTTTTAAAATTTTATTCTGTAAAGTATTAATATTTTGTTCACTTGTTCCGCCCCATATGCTACAGAGATAATTTATATTAGATGGGAATAGTGTGTGATATAAAAGGTGTTTACAATGCGTTGATATTAATTTGGCGACTCTGTATATTGCACCTGTTACTGCACTAGTCTTTTATGTTAGATTTCCTAAGTGTTTATTCCATTTAAAGTTTTCAGTTATTGTTAGTCCTAGGTATTTCGTTTCGTTTGTTTTTAATAAGTTAGTGTTATCGATTTTAATGTTTAAGTCTTTAATGCTTTTATTTTTCTGTGCTGTAAGCATATATGTCGTCTTATTTTCATTTATGGTTAAGTGATTTTCTGAGAACCACTTTGTTAGTATTTTTAAATCATTATTGGCTAGGTTTTCTAATTGAGATAAATTTTGTCCGCTATACAATATACACGTGTCATCGGCATAGATATATAATTTTCCACTGAGTTTCAATTCAAAAATATCATTTATATATGTGATATATAATGTGGGGGGTAGTATTCTACCCTGTGGCAGCCCGTATTCTGGAGTTAATGAATTACTGAGTGATTTGTTTATTTTAGTTTGCTGTTTTCTTTGTTTTAAATAGCTGTCAAATATTAGTAGTTCATTTTCTCTAATTCCTAGTTGTTCCAATTTGGTTATCAGTAGTGAGGTGGAAATTGTATCAAAGGCCTTTTTTAAGTCTATAAAAATAATAAGAACATAATTGCGTTGGTCGAGTTCAATCTGGGTATTATATGTTATGTCTAGGCATGCCGTTGTGGTTCCGGTTTTAGTTTGATAGGCATATTGATTTGGATGTATGATTTTATTAAGTTGTAGATGGTTTTGCAGTCTGGTTAATATTACTTTCTCCACATTTTTTGATAGTACAGATGACACCGCGATAGGACGGTAATTTTCTGGGAGTAGTGGGTTTCCAGTTTTATATATCGGTGTTATTACTACTTCTTTCAATTCCGTAGGGTACAGACCTGTTACTAATATGTTATTTATTAATTTACTTAATGTAGGTGTTATTTCATATGTGATGTATTTTATTAGAGTGTGTGTTATGGCATCTTTTCCTGGGGATGAGTACTTTTTTAGTTTGTTAATTATTGATTGTATTTATTCTTCGGTAGTTGCTTCGAAATTGGCGTTTAATAATACGGTTTTATGAAGAGCATTTGTACAACTTTTCTGCAAGGTTCTTCCCAATTGTGGCGAAATAATTGTTGATTGTATTTGCTATCTCGTTATCTTCCTTTATGATTTCCCCTTGCGGGGTAGTTATTTCAGTGATATTATTGCTTTTTTTAATTTTCGATTTGTTTAGAATTTTGTTGATCTCAAACCACATTTTCTTTGTATTGCCTTCCGCGACTTCTATTTTGTTTTTATAATAAGTCAATTTTCTTTGTTTTATTAGTGCGTATGTAGTGCTTTTTTGTTGAATGTACAAATATTTTAAATGTTGGTTATTTGGATTATTCTTGTGTCGTTTGTATAGTTTTTCTCGTTCTTTAATACTCATTACTATTTCCTTATTGACCCATTCATGATCGATTCTCCTTTTGTAAGTAATTGTTTTAGTTTCATTTTTAATTAAATTTGATAAGCAGTTGATTAAATCTTTAAATGTTTGTATTTTATCTTTGTTTATTTTTCTGAATTTAGTTTGTATATTTTCATGGTTTATTTTTATTTTACTTATTTTTTCATATTTTATTTTGATTACGTTTGTTGGCCATTCACATATTATGGCTTTGTGATCTGATACTGACGTTTCTTCTAGGTTGCTCTTTATATCTTGATTGTCTACTGTAGATAATATGTGGTCTAATATTGCATTATGTCGAATTGTATGATGTAAGTCAATAGTATTAACTATTGCGTATCCTTGTTCCTGTACAATTTTTGTATACGTTTTGGTTGTATAATTATCTTGTAACAGATTGATATTGAAGTCTCCTATTATTATGTGTTTTGTTTTATCTAGTAGGATATGCTCTTCTAGCAATTTCCATAAATTGTTGGAATTAATAGATGGTGGTTTATATATTATTGTTATATGTGATTTATTTGATTTTAAATATATTTTTATTATTTCAATTCCTGATATTGTGCTGTTTATTACTACATTATACCGTATATTATCTTTTATGTTTATTACTGTTCCTCCTCCTCTAGTTTCCCTGCAATTGAAGACTGCTTTATAGTTGGCTAAATGAAAGTATTGGGTTTCTTCTTTGTAAAGCCAAGTTTCAGTAATACCTATTATATCTAAATCGTTGTATAGTCGTGGTAATGCTTTAATATAATCGAATTTATTTTTTAAGCTTCTTATGTTTTGAAAATATAAATTTTGATTTGATAATTTTTTTATTGTTTTTTAATTTTAATTTTATTTATTTTTTTTGCATTTTTAAAGTTTTATTTAATATTGTAATACATTTTATTTTGTTATATAGATATCAGTTAGCTATTTTTTCAATGTCCTCTTCGTTTCGGATTTGGAATATTTTACTTTCTTCGTCTTTTCTTACAAAAACTTTACCACTTTTTATCCAAACGAATTCGAATCCATCCCTTTTCAATTTCCTCGCTTCATAAAATAATTTACTGGTATAGCTGGTTAAAAATCCATTAAAGTATATTAATGGTAATTAGTTAAATTATTCCTTTATTCCTTTTACTTCACTTTTTTATTTTAATTCTATATGTACATTTCGGGTACAATGTACCCTTTATCAATAGAAAAAACTAATTGACATTTTCGTAAATAAATAAAAATAGAAATACAACTATTTTCACAACCAAGTGCGATTTATTTGAAATCAGATAAGGGCAGGCTAGTTTAAGGAATTAAATTTAAAAGTGGGTTGTTTAAAGGACTTAAATCAAAATTTAGAAGGTTATTCCTATTTTTGTGCATTTCAATTGCTTCTAACATGTTTAGTTGAAAATGGTTAGATTCTTTTAGTAATTTCAAATTATTTATAATAAATTTGTGTCCCGTGGTTAATGTATGATGAGCTATCGCAGATTTATCTGGGTTATGGTTTTTAGTATGGTAAATATGTTCTTTAAACCTAGTTTTTAAATTTCGTATAGTTTGTCCAATATACATTTTGTTGCAATTGCTGCATTTTGATGAATAAATCCCAGACTTTTCATGATCATCAATTTTCTTAAAAGTATTCCCCAATAAAAGTTTAATTTTGTTTTTTGAGTAGTATGCAGGTTTAAGATTGAATTTTTTGTAAATTTTATTAATTTGATTAGTTAATTTTGGTTCGTGAATAATTTTACAGTAATTTTTATTTGTATTAGATTCTATTATTGGTTCTAAACGTGATGCTAGACGAATGGAATGTGTTCTTTTATGTTTATTGATTAATTTCTGAATAATGTTAGTATCGTAATTTAATGCTTTGGCTAAATCTAAAATTAATGTAAACTCACTTTTTCTATTTTCTTCAGATATTGGTAACTGGATAGCTCTATAAATCATACTATTAAAAGACGATAGTTTATGTTTGAAAGGACTATGTGAACTTGAGTGAATGTAATTAAAGGTGTGGGTGGGTTTTCTAAAAATATTAAAGGATAATTTGTTATTGTTTTTTATAACTAGTAGGTCTAAGAAAGGAAGTTGACCATTGATCTCAATTTCATATGTAAAATTTATGCTAGTAAATAATTTATTTAATTGATTTGTAAAATTTTGAATATCGGTATTGGTTTTAATAATTGTGAAAATATCATCAACATACCTTAACCATAAATTTGGGAAATATTGTATGCTGTTCTTTGCAATATTTTCTAAATGGTTCATGAAAATGTTTGCTAAAAAGGGGGATAATGGATTACCCATAGCAGTGCCAAATGTTTGTTTATAAAATATTCCATTAAATTCAAAAGTGTTAAAATCCATAACTAAAGTTGTTAATTTTATATAATGATTTATTTCTTCTTGATTTTTACCATTTGTTTTTAATAAATTTTCGAGAATAATTAAAGTTTCATTAATTGGTATACTAGGGAATAAAGATTCTACATCAAATGAGATCAATAAGTCGTCTTCTTGTATAATTACATTTTCTAGTTTTTTGGTCAGTTCAAAAGAGTTTTTAATAGAAAAATCATTGTTAATTTTGAGTTGTTTAAATTCATTAACTAACCATTTTGCAATTTTGTATGCAGGAGAATTCAACTAAATATGTTAGAAGCAATTGAAATGCACAAAAATAGGAATAACCTTCTAAATTTTGATTTAAGTCCTTTAAACAACCCACTTTTAAATTTAACTCCTTAAACTAGCCTGCCCTTATCTGATTTCAAATAAATCGCACTTGGTTGTGAAAATAGTTGTATTTCTATTTTTATTTATTTACGAAAATGTCAATTAGTTTTTTCTATTGATAAAGGGTACATTGTACCCGAAATGTACATATAGAATTAAAATAAAAAAGTGAAGTAAAAGGAATAAAGGAATAACTTAACTAATTACCATTAAACTAACCTTTACGTAACTCAAACAAGAATATCTTAAAGTATATTAAATTATTGTCTCCTTTTAAATTACATTCCGCTACTTTTACTGATTTTACTTGTTTTCTTTTTTCCAGCACTTTGTTTCTTATTTCTTGTGATTTGAATGTTATTATAATGGTTTCATCTTTGCCCTTTCTGTACACTTCCTCTATGTCGGAGTTAACAATTTTATGATTTACAGCTTTAGTTACCTTTTTACTTTCCCCCGTATGTAATACAAAGGGAAAGTATTGTTTTCGTGAAAATTTTCGAATCAAAAATTTTAGCGGAAATATCCGTTTTGAGGTCCCCTGAGTCGAATAAGACTATTTTTGAAAAATGTCTGTCTGTCTGTCTGTGTGCGCTGTACCGCAAAAACCGCTAAAGATATCAAGATGAAACTTGAAACTTAAGCTTTTTGTTACAATCGGAAGAACTGAAAAGCTTTTGGTAAAAATCGGAAAACCGGAAGTGGTACTTTACTCTTAGCGTTTTTCAGTTTTTTCAGATTTTTTCAATAAATGTTCATCAAACAAAAAATTCTTTCAAATAAAAGTTGTAGATAATAACAAAATGAAGATGTATTGTTCATTTACTTTTTATCATAGCACTCTTAGTTTTTGAGATATTTCAAAAGTTGTGTGTTTTATCTAGTTATTGGTGTGTGACAGTGTATGTGTCGATAGAATTGAAAAATGTTTCAAATAAAAATTGTAGGAAATGAAAAAATAAAGATTTTTTGTAGATTCACTTTTTGTCATAGCACTCTTAGTTTTTATTATATTTAATAAATAGTGTTTTTTATCTAGTCATTGATTTGTGTCAGTGTATGTGTTGATACAATTGAAAAATGTTTCAGATAAAAGTTGTAGGTAATAAAATATTAAAGATTTTTTGTATCTTCACTTTTTGTCATAGCACTCTTAGTTTTTGAGATAATTAATAAATAATGTTCTTTTATCTAGTCATTGGTTTGTCTCAGTGTATGTGTTGATACAATTGAAAAATGTTTCAAATAAAAGTTGTAGTTATCAAAAAGTTGAAGACATTTTGAAAATAATAATGCTACAAATATTTTAAAGGTGATTTAATACGCAATTTACGGGGGAAAGTACTATGATGGACACATCACCATTTTTTATTATATCTTCCAGTTCCTCATCTTTTCCTTGGTTTGGTATTCCAACTAACGTCATAGATTTATTTAGTTGTGATTGTTCTAGTTCCCCGCATCTACCCTCTAGTTCGATTACTCTTTTCTTTAATTTAACATTTTCAAGTTTTTTATTTTTTTTGTTATTTTGGGGTTTACGTCATCTATTTCCGCTGCTAAGGCCAATCATGACGCCGGAGATTAGGTCTACAGCTATCCGGGAATTTTGCCGAACCCGGTGGGAGTTCCAACCCACCGGTAGGGATCTTTAACGTGCACGCAACATCCAGGCAGTACACGGGTCCTACATGCATTTAACGTCATATCCGAGAAGACTGAGTGTTTGGCATTTTTATCCTAACGTATATATATGCAGACAACTTGTTGGGCCGGTATTTGAACCCCGGTCCGTGGCGTGGCAGTACAACACTCTAACCACTACACCACCAAGCTGCCCATTTTCAAGTTTGAATTCCTTTAATAAATGTTTTAGTTCCTCATTTTGTTTGGTATTTTCATCAAATTTTGCTGACATATACTCTACATTCTCCTTAAATTTTTTAAACTCTTTAATTAGCTCTTTGACATTTTTTATATCATTGTTGATTCGGATTTCTTAATATTTTATATTTCGTGTATTTTCTGCATTATTTTATTTTTGGGTTTTTCATTACTTTATTTGGCCCCTTTTTTCATAAAAGCAGAAAGGGGCGCTTGTATTTACTTACCAGTTTTATTACTCTTTGTGCTTGTGGTTTCTAAAGCGAAACCTGAGAGCCAAATGTTTGGCGGGATTTCATTTATTTCCCTTTACGGCCGAAAGAACGATTAACCATTGTCAAGAAAATTTCTTCAATTTCTAAAGAGCGGGCCCAAAACGTACCTAATTGGGCCCATAAACGTTAATCCGCGACCGAGCGAAGCGTCCGGACTTGTCCCTTTCACCATGCCCAAAAATTCCAGAAATTTCCAGCAACTGACCCTCTGTCCTTATTTTTCACACTGAAAAATCATCCCTCGCTTTCTCTTCTAGAATCCCTCTCCAATCAATCCTGACCAATCAGATTTTCCTATCCCAAACCGTTTCTTCTGTTAACAAAACCAGAAAACAGTCTTTTCTTGAACACCGTTTCAACAACATCGTTCTTTCGGTCGTACCGCGCTTTTAACTTTCTTTTAACTTGTGTTTTTTGACTGATACTTTCTATCCACGTGTTTTTAACTTCACATATTTTTTCCGTTATTATTTGTTAATTGTTTTGTATATATGTCAGTATTTAAATAAATCGTTTTTGTTTAACTTACTGGTTTAAGTAATTTTTATTAAAGTCGCGAGAACCGCGCAATTTACAATCATCATCATTTAAATCTTTATTTTTTTCTGGTCCACCCATGTTTTTTTTTCTAAATAGTATTCTATTACAAAATTTCGTTTTTGAACTTATTAAAATTACAAAATATATTTTTTTAAATTTAATTTGGATAATAGGATAATAAAGCAATCTGGTTCAACAACAGACAATTTTTCACGTTACGCGGTCTTTCGTAACGGCTTAGATTTGAGACACACTTCGGATAGCAGACCACGGTAGGGTTTACACAAGAAGACAGAGGTTATATTTACTAAATTGTTACTTTTATATTTTGTATTATTTATTATTACTGTTCACTATTTATTTGTTCGCTGCGCCCCAATGTCCGTGAATGAACGTCCACGGTCAAGATAGCCTGTTCGCGATAAGCGAGTGCAGAATTTATTGAAAGAAAAAAAAGACACAAACAGCACCTCTACAGAAAATGTTCCGTTGCGGATCAGATTTTATTAATGGAAATTGTAATTTTCGTGCTTTATATTGTTTATTTTGAAATAATATGCGCACCTATTTGATCGTTACGCACAGAGGAATTAGATGGTACTTATCTTAGGTTTGTGTTTGTCCAGAATACCCTTGAAAATGCAGACTTTATCTGGAGCTCACTTCAATACGTCTCTACACGAGTAGACTTGAATTATATATCTTAAATGACATATATACGCTAGCGTGGTGGATGTTTTGGCAAAGACGTATATATTCGTGTGAGTTCAGGTGCCATCGTAGGTTGTGGCACCTCACATGCGAATATATACGTCTTTGCCAATACATGTATCACCCTAGCGTATGTATACGTCATAACCATCCAAAATCGCAGTTGATGTAAACTATTTTATTTTTAAATTGTATTTTTACTTTGGAAGTATTTTATTATTATTGAGATTGCGTTAAATGATAAATCCCAAAACATGGAGCAGTGCATAATCAGGTATGACAGGATTTACGCCAATAGCGACTTATAGATACTAATTGTGTGCAATTCCTTAATTCACCCTAGCGAGTGCGATGACTCGAATGCATTGCAAGGATTCGAATCTTTTTGTAAGTATTCGAATCTTTTTGTAAGTATTCGAATCCTTTTGGAAGTATTCGAATAACCCAGATTTTAAATCGAATACGAATTCTTTACAAATAACGCAACTAATCCGAATCATGAATCCTTTATGACTAAAGTATTAATAAACATAATTTAAATCTTTCGAATTTTTACCAGCTCTGTTATTTAACCCATTATGCGCCATTGATGCAATACCGCAACAATATAATTTGTTTGTTAATTAAATTACTAAATAAGTTAATTTGATTCATTGTTATATTCGACCGCAACAATATAATTTTATTGTTCATTAATTGTTAATTAAATTACTAATTAAGTTAATTTAATACATTGTTATATTCGACCTGACTTGTGAATGTGTCTAGAAAAATGTAAATAATAATTTTTATTATTACTCATATTAAAAAAGTATTTTCGAGTATATTTCTAGCTTCACAATATTTCAGAGCTTTATACGCGTGGCGCATGAAGTAAAATTTCGAGTTTAGAAAAGCCTGAAAGTTTGTTTTGGCCGCTCCGCTTCGCGGAGCGTCCAAACCAAACTTTCAAGCTTTTCTAAACTCGAAATTTTACTTCATGCTTAGTCTGGGAGTGGAAACACTCGTTCGAAACTTCAAATTGAACGCTATTTTAAAAAAAAATTAAATTTAAAATAAAATCACTTGGTATGTTTCACTAATTTTACTTCCTTACTCCGACTATTTTCGGCTATTAGCCATTTTCAAGGAATGTACAAAAATATTGTTTTACAGTAAATATATACAGATTTACAAAAAGGGGGAGGGTCAGGCAATAAGAGCGTTCGCGATCGCGGATGTCCAGAAAAAAAATTAAATTTAAAATAAAATAACTTGATATGTTAAAGGTAGTACCCTCAACTTTCGAGAAGGCTTGGAAATTACCAGAGCCATAAAATTAAAGAAAAACGTCAACACAACGAAGACAGTTGTGTTGACGACGTTTTTCTTTAATTTTATGGCTCTGTTTATTTCCAAGCCTTCTCGAAAGTTGAGGATACGACCTTGAACATACCAAGTTATTTTATTTTGAATTTATTTTTTTTTTTTTAAATATTCAATCATGTTTCATCAAGTGATCAATGAGAAACAAGTTGAACGCTATTATAAAATCGACGAATATCTGAAAATTTACAGCGTATAAATTACGTATATTTAAAAGAAATATTTCTAGTATGTGATATAATAAGTCAGTCATAGAAATCATAAAAAAGAAGTGCAGGATTTTACCTATAATAAACTTTTAGAGTTAACTCTGGGGACCCTCGAGGGTCAGTGAGTAGAGCTCTTGCTCTTGGGCCAGAGGGTCGTGGGTTCGAATTCCACCGGGGGGTGCCAATTTCTTATGGGGAAATTGGCACCCTCTGGAGCCATGGTTGTAAGTGAATGTGTTGTGCCGTCCACAATTAGTTGCATAAGCATGTAAAGAATTAAATACTTAAATGGAATAAATAAAATTAAGAATTGATGTTGGCCAATAGTCTACGTTTCTAAGGCCAGGCAAAAGCCAAACCCAAAAAAAAAAAAAAGTTAACTCTATAATTGCTCGACCGGTAATGTGTTCAGTGCAGCAATATTCGCAATTATTTAAAGAAACAACAAAAAAAAAACTAGTTTCGATCAATAAATCCATTCGCTTATCACCAAACACGCAAAAAACGCAGGCGAAAATCGGAGATAATTGCTTTCTTTGCGAATTTATTCACCTATTCAACATCAGTTCTGGCCGATTGAATACACGGTGCGTATCACGTCTTCACTTTTTAGAAAATACAGTTCGGTTTTCGAGTTTTCAAGTGCTAGTGTTTATGTACATTTACGATAGTAATTGACTGGTCGACAAAGCTGCAAAGCTAAGGCTAATAATTACGCGAGAAGTGCTACTATTTTGATTCGTTGTGAAGTTTTGATTAACGGTTTATTAACATTAAAATGCACCACTAGAAATTTGGATATAAAGGATCGACTTTCATTAATTAAAAGGTTAGTACGACGATTTGCTTTCTTACTATTTGGGCTTTGAAGCCAAGGCCTATTATTTCGTAAAAGAAGAAGAAGCAGGGAATGTTTTTTGTTAAAACTGTTGTTGAAACTGAAAAATAGTTTCAAAAAAAGCGCTTGAAAACAGAGAATTATTAGAGCACTTAAAAATGTATTCGATTTTCTTTGTGTTTTGCACCTATAGAGAGATTAAACATAATTCTTTTTCAGCCTCATCATTCGGTGACATTTGTTTCCATTATTTCTTCGACCATTTAGAGCAGGGGTCTCCAAACTACGGCCCGAGGGCCACATTCGGCCCGCGGACAGATTTTGTCCGGCCCGCGGAGAGCTAGCATACTTGAAAACTCATATTTTTTATAGCAAATTAAATTTAGTTTACTGAAGTATTCTAATTTTAAAGGCTTATTGTTATGGTTTTGGCCCTCGGAACTTACTGGAGTAATCAGTATGGCCCTAAGGCTGGAAAGTTTGGAGACCCAGGATTTAGAGAATACATGAATCTATTTTGCCATTTTTTTCCTCGACCATTGAGAAAACCAATAAATCTATTTAAATTATGTGTAAAGTATTTGTTTTGAATACTGTATAGTTGAGGCTGTTAGTTGCTGAAACTCCATAATATCACTTTAATAAAATACTTAGTTTGTTTAGGTTCCAAAATTATATCGTATGTTCAATAAAATAAAACCTCTAGAGTGCCATGGAATATATTCAAAGTTGGCAACTCTGAAATTATACATTATAATTATTATGTCTGACGTTTTATTGACAATTCCTAAGGAGTGTAGCCAACTTAAATTTAAACAAAGATTAAATCATGGCACTCTAGAGGTTTTTTTTTTATTGAACATATTATATTTATTGTACTGCAACAATTGTTTCAGCACACTGTGGCTTCATCAGGTAGATGAATACCATTCATCTACCTGATAAAGCCACAGTGTGGTAAAACAATTGTTGTAGCACAATAAATATAATTTTGATACCTAAACAAACTAAGTGTTTTATTAAAGGGATATTTGTTTTAAAGTGGGTACCCGATCCCCTATTAGGATAAAAAAAACTGTGTAGATTTTTTAATGGGGTCTCTGCATATAAAATTTTTGAACAAATCATAACAAATCAAATTCAAGTACTGTTATTGAAATTATGCAAATTTTGGCATATTTACAAATGCTTAGCAAATAAGTGTGGGTTAATGTGGGCTAGGTCAGGTTGCATCCACTACTACTACTTTTTTTTCGCAAGCTTACGAAATTGATCTTACTCAATCCTGAATGACATTCATGACATTATCATTCAATACTAATAAACATAAACACAATCTGTGATTTACTGCCAGGCGCAAATGAAAGCGTTCCAGATTTTTTTTCGAGAAAACTTTCGCTTTTCGGAATCAGCGCAAAACTGGACGCAATGTCGCATGCAAAAGATCGCAATAAATAAATCACCAAATGCACGTTTAAGAAAAACAACAGATTTCTTAAGCAAGTCTAAACTCAAAGTTAAAATTATCTAGAGAAACAAAAATTAAGTTTGTTTGAAATATTGTAAAAAATACATGGATTTTTAAATTCACTGAATTTACTTAAAAATATATTAAACTTTAAGTTTCCTAAAACTAAACAAAAAGTTTTTTTTTTATTGTCAAGACAAAGTTTAATTTTATTAAAGAATTATACGTTTGATAAATTATGAAAAATGAAGGGATGTTTTAATCAATGTAAAACTAATCAAGTCTTTAAACTCAAAGTTAAAATTATGTAGAGAAACAAAAATTAAGTTTGTTTGAAATATTATGAAAAATGCATGGATTTTTAAATTGGTTTTAAATTCACTGAATTTACTTAAAAATGTATTAAACTTTAAGCTTCCTAAAACTAAACAAAAAGTTTTTTTTTTAATGTCAAGACAATGTTTAATTTTATTAAAGAATTATACGTTTGATAAATTATGAAAAATTAAGGGATGTTTTAATCAACGTAAAACTAATCAAGTCTTTAAACTCAAAGTTAAAATTATGCAGAGAAACAAAAATTAAGTTTGTTTGAAATATTATGAAAAATACATGGATATTTAAATTGGTTTTAAATTCACTGAATTTACTTAAAAATGTATTAAACTTTAAGCTTCCTAAAACTAAACAAAAAGTTTTTTTTTAATGCCAAGACAAAGTTTAATTTTCTTAAAGAATTATACGTTTAATAAATTATGAAAAATTAAGGGATGTTTTAATCAACGTAAAACTAATCAAGTCTTTAAACTCAAAGTTAAAATTATGTAGAGAAACAAAAATTCAGTTTGTTTGAAATATTGCGAAAAATTAATGGATTTTCAAAATAGTTTTAAACTCACTGTATTTACTTAAAAATGTATTAAACCTTAAGCTTACTAAAACTATAATATATAAAATTACGAAACAACTATTCGTGAAAATGCAAACAATGTCTTAATTAATAAGACAACTCAAGACGATAAATATCCATTGAAACAACTACTTCCCGTGCAAATACACCTCCGAATATTGAATTATACAATGATGATTTTTTTTTTTTTAATCTTTATTTCCACTATAATGCTTTTTACAATAATTAAATTAACAATACATTACACAAAATATGGCAGCATAGTGAAAAAAGGCGGAGTTCAGCATATACATCTCTAGGAGATATTGCTGATCTTCCACTCAACCTTTAAGAACAAAACAAGAATATTTACTTAATAATAATAATACAATAATAATAATAATACTTTATTAATGCTAAACACAATTGTGGTACACAGGTCAATGGAAATTACGCTAATACAAAAATATAAACGTACAATAAATATAAATACATGTAAGAAAAAGTCGTTAAAACATTAAAAACATATTAAAATGAGGTAGTTATGTTCTGGAAAACGAAACACTTCAGATATTAGATAGCTTTTAGAATTGAGCTTAAATTGGATTCATTCAGAAAATCACCAAAGCTAAAATAGGCTTTCTCCAATAAAAATCGTTTTATACAAACTTTAAATGTTTTTATTGGCAATTCTTTAATAACGTCGGGGATATTATTGAAAAATTTGGGTCCCCAATATCTAGCTCCAGTGTGAGATTTAGTTAAGCGCATCATGTCTATATGGATATTATTTTCTTGTCTAGTTTGATGGTTATGAATAACATTTATTTGGAGATATTCACTAATATTTTTCTTTATATGAATTAAACATTGATATATGTATAGGGATGGAAGGGTTAGAATGTTCATGCTTACGAATAGAGGTTTTGTGTCTGATCTGTAAGCAGCACGAGCAAGGATGCGGACCGCCCGTCTCTGCAGTTTAAAGATACGCTGCCACCCTGGAGAATGACCCCATATAATCAGACAATAACTAATCCGAGATTGAAAATGCGCAAAATAAGTTGTTTTAAGAACATCTAGGGAAACTGAATGAGACAGATTTCGTAAAAGGTAGATGCGGCAGCACAGCTTTTTCGCAAGTTGATTGATATTTTCAACCCAGGTCAACTCCTTATCAACCCACATTCCCAAAAATTTGACGTGCGGTGAATAAGTGTTAGTAATTTTATTTAAAGTGAACAATACATTTACACTTTTATTCGGATTTAGATGAAGACGGTTGCCTGCAAACCACTCAAAGGCCATTGCCGAAGCACTGACATTCAAAGTAAAAACTGTGGTAAGGTCTTTATCAACACTTACCAAAGTTGTATCATCAGCATATTGGATAACGTTTACTTTAGGAATGTATACTGGCAGTTCATTGACATAGATCAGGAGCAGAAGTGGCCCTAGGATTGATCCCTGTGGTACCCCAAATTTAATCATTATTGGTTCAGATGTTTTACCATTTATCCGAGTCATTTGTGTTCTGCCAGTGAGATAAGAATTTATAAGACATACACTAGATGAACTGAAGTTATAACATTCAAGTTTATTTAGGAGAATATCATGTGACACACAGTCGAATGCTTTCGACAGGTCTAAGAAAGTGGCCATTGCAAAGCCTCCGTCTTCAAATGAATCCAAAATAGTGTTTACCAGATATAAAAGTGCATCACACGTGCTGACGCCCTCACGAAAACCGAATTGGTTACAATTAAGCAGTGCATGTTCCTCCATGTATTGCACCATCTGGTTGTATAGAATTTTTTCTAAAATTTTTGAGAAAGTAGGCAGACACGAAATGGGTCGGTAGTCATTCACGTTATTTCTATCCCCCTTTTTAAAAACAGGTACTACAGCAGCTACTTTCATTGCATCAGGAAAGGTGGACATCCTGATGCACTGATTAATTACTTTAGTTATTTGAGGAAGAATAGCCTCCTTGCACATTTTTACTAGATTAGTAGAGATTCCATATATGTCAACACAATTTCCACTTTTTAAATTGCAAATAACGTTTCTAACATCATTGCATGACACTTCCTTGAAATTAAAATTACTATTACTTAATTACTATATTACTATAAGCCTAACAGTACATACGCATTTACATTATTTTTGTATAAATATAAACATACTCTGTGTGACAGATAATGTTAAGCTATTATTTTCAGAGTTACTTTCAATTTATTGTAGCTAGATGTTTGGAACAAGTCATGAGCCGAGTTGTAAGCCTGATAGATTTGATACGAGAAAGAGCGTTGAAATAAACAGGTTTTGTGTTTTGGAGGAGATATTCTTCCCCTGAATCTAGTGTTCAGGTGATGAACGTCATTCCTAAAAGTGATTTTGTTAAATAGGTAAGCCGGCATTTTGTTATTAATTATTTTGAAAAATAGACACATAGCTTGAGTCCTCCTTCTAGCTTCCATATCTAACCATTTAGCATCCTTTAATTTATGCGAGATATGGTCAAATTTCCTGAGACCATAGATGAAACGCAAACAAGCGTTCTGTACCCTTTGAATGCGTATGCGCGTGTTGCAATCAATCGCCGCGTGATATAAGGTTGAGCAGTAGTTAAAGTGGGAGAGAACTAGACTTTCACATAATGTTGTTTTAGTGAATTAATTTCTCATCTGGCACTTGGTGAAACATATTACACTCTGTAAAGTTAATTAAAGGAAAGGCACTTGGTATTGTTTCACAATTAAATCTTTACTCCGACTAGTTTTGGTTTGTTAGACCATTTTCAAAGGAATGTAATTCCTTTTCCTTTAAAAATGGTCTAACAAACCGAAACTAGTCGGGATAAAGATTTAATTGTGAAACAATACCAAGTGCCTTTCCTTTAATTAACTTTACATATACAGTGATGGCCTAAGACATTAGTTTTAATCCAAGTCCTTTCACTTTTAATTTGTTGCTATCTCTCCTTTCATTTTAAATTTGTATTGTTAGTTGGTTTAAAGAGAATTTGACCTAAACGTTACATATACTTTAATAGAGCGTTGTAACAAATCAAATTAAATAAGATTTTAAATATTTCATTGTATAATTCAATATCCGGAGGTGTATTTGCACGGGAAGTAGTTGTTTCAATGGATATTTATCGTCTTAAGTTGTCTTATTAATTAAGACACTGTTTGCATTTTCGCGAATAGTTTTTTCGTAATTTTATATATTATGTTTAAAGTGTGCAAACTATAAGAAGCGTAAGCTTATTTTCTCAAATTCAAATAGTTTTGAATTTGAATTTATCTTCCTAAAACTAAACAAAAAGTTATTTTTTTGAATGCCAAGACAAAGTTTAAACTTTTTAGAGAATAATACTGCGTTTGATAAATTATAAAAAATCAAGGAATGTTTCAATCATCGTAAAACTTTCCAAGTTTACTCATAAATGTATGAACTTTATGCTTCTCAACAGAATAAAAATATCTAAAAGCTCCGTGAACATTTTCTACGCGGGACTTTTCTAAACTCGAAATTTTACTTCATGCGCCACCGGTACAAAACACTGACATATTACGAAGTTTAAAACACACCGCTAAACTTTACATTGAATCAGTGTTTTATACCGGTGGCGCATGAAGTAAAATTTCGAGTTTAGAAGAGCCTGAAAATTTGGTTTGGCCGCTCCGCGCTTCGCGCTACGCGACCAAACCAAATTTTCAGGCTCTTCTAAACTCGAAATTTTACTTCATGCTTAGCCTGGGAGTGGAAAACACTCGCATAATGCTTCAAATTAAATTCTTTTAATAAGCTACTTAATGGTAAATACATTTAATCAGCGGATTAAATTGGTTTAATATTAAGAAGGTATCCCAAAGGCCTGGAAAAAAGGTATCCCAAACGGCCGCTGATTAAATGTACTTAACATTAAGAAGCTTATTAAAAGAATTTAATTTGAAGCTTTAAGCGAGTGTTTTCCACTCCCAGGCTAAGCATGAAGTAAAATTTCGAGTTTAGAAAAGCCTGAAAATTTGGTTTGGTCGCGTAGCGCGAAGCGCGGAGCGGCCAAACCAAATTTTCAGGCTTTTCTAAACTCGAAATTTTACTTCATGCGCCACCGGTACAAAACACTGACATATTACGAAGTTGAAAACACACCGCAAAACTTTACATTGAATCAGTGTTGTGTACCGGTGGCGCATGAAGTAAAATTTCGAGTTTAGAAAAGCCTGAAAATTTGGTTTGGCCGCTCCGCGCTTCGCGCTACGCGACCAAACCAAATTTTCAGGCTTTTCTAAACTCGAAATTTTACTTCATGCTTAAAAATATACAGCAAAGGATAAGAAAAATTGGCTACAAAAATGGTTAGATCATTTATGACGCTATTTGTGATTGATGGTTTGTTGATCAATTAAGGTGAAATAATTGATTAATTCTCTTAACGCGTCTTAAGAAATTGCTTCTGTTTTGTTTGATAGAGCGGAGGATTTTTTACACGTATCTATTCTTGTAAAATCATTATTATTATTAGTGCAAGGTCAATTAATGTAAACAGGTAAATAAATAGATAGAAAGCCGTGTCGTGGAAAATTCTGTTTCTTGTTTGACGGGTTAAATAATTAGATGTTGAGTAATTTTACAAAAAAAAAGTGTTAAAAGGTCTATTATAAATCCAATCCTAGAATTCTGTGAATTTTATAGGAAAATTTTACTCAAAACAATACAATTTATTTAAAACTTTGTATTGTAAAACTTTTCAAGTGCTAGTGTTTGTGTACTAGTGTTGGTTTATTATCTTTTTACAAGATAATAAACCAATTTTTCTTTTATTTGTATATATCACGATTTTCCCATGTAAATTTTAAGACACACATTTTGTTTTACAACAGGGGATCTCAACCTTTTTCAGGTTGCGCTCCACGCCCCTCTCCATGATTTAATTTCGGTTTTTTAGTTGAATTGAAACACCATTATGGCCTTATTTTACTTCACCTACTCTTAGGAAATCTGTTGCGCCCCTTCTGACAATTTGCCGCCCCCCTAACGGGTCGTGCCCCCCCGGTTAAGATCGCCTGTTTTACAAGATAATAAACCAATTCGAATACAAATTAAAACAATATTTCAGTCAAAAATTGTGAAACAAACCAAGTGTAATTTAATTTAAACCTTCATTATCAATATTAAAACAATAGTTATTGTTGTTACAATATTGATAAAACGTTATTTGTTTGTTTTTTTGTTCAGTGTAATTTTATCTATATGTTATGTAACTCAAACTAAAGCAATTTTTATTTTTTAGTTTTTCTGAAGCGTTCAAAATTAAGATTAAGATTATTTTATTTTAGTTTTATATTTCTGATAACCCGGCGCCTTAAGGGGTAACAAAGGGATAGCAGAAGAAGAAGATATGTCTTATAAATACAGACACATTTTATAACTTTCCACACTTTTTATGTTCAATAGTTTATGCTTTTACATATTAATTATAATTAACCATCATAACAATTTTTTTTAAATTGGGAAATTACTAGTTTGTTGATGCGTGGAATGCAACAAGAGCCAATAGGCGGAACGACCCGTTTTCTAGTAAATTCCACAGCTGTAGAGCTTGCTTAATTGATAGTGTGTTTTGTTTTTTTCACAAATCAATTTCGTAAATTGATTGTAAAACGTTTTCCAAGGTCGATCGTAATTGATTTCGTCGTTTTTCCCATTTTTTTTTAACACATTTAGAGAGAATTCACAAGACTGGGGAAATAAATTCCAGTAATTTTGTATGATTTTCTTTCTTTTAAACGTAATTATGAAAAAAAATAAAGATCTTGTTGGATTTCAACCGTCTTTAGAAAATTCACAAGCCTGCAATAATATATTTCTGACGATGCTACTTAGCAAATGGGTCACAGATGGCGTTGTTCTGTTAAAACTTTCAGTGTCCCTGTATTTAAGAGAGTAACGTAAACTGGCATCGATCTTGACGCATTTAGGCGCAAACTAAATCAAATTAACAAGACGCGCGTCAATCATTTCAGAATATGATTGGTTTAGTTTGAGTTTGGCGCCTAAAGGCGTCAACATGGATGCCTAAACTAAACGTTTAGGCACTAAGGCCCATTTGCACCCCGACTGATTAACTTTAATGAACCACTAATCATGGCTCAGTCAACTTAGCTTTTTTGAAAAAATCTATTGCGGTAGACGGGCCTTCGCTAGCGCCATAAAAATTAGAGCTAGCGCCGTTTAGACAAGAGAGTTACGGGGGTTTAATAATAATAATAATTATAATCTTTATTCAAAATGGAGACAGTACATGATACATACAATAATTACTAGGATAATTACAACAGTAACATATTCCGTTGCCAATCGAATGCGTCAAAAAAGAAGAAACTATACAATTCCTAAAATAATACTTGACTAAAAAGAAAAACTATTAATACATGTAGCTATGTACATATACTTATGTATGCATTCATTCACTTATTCATATAATCTAAAATAGAGTAATTTTCCTGTTCGCCCAAATAATCTTTCAAATCTGTTTTAAATCTATTCTCATGTTTAATAATTTTTAGGTAGGTAGATAATTTATTGAACACCCTCAACGCGGCAACGCGGTTTGTACTTTCGGGGGGCTAGGTTGATGCTAGCCCCCCAAATTTGGATTTTTCATGTTTGTTAACACTATTCGGATTCCTCAGAGCTAGCGCTACCAATTTAAAAGCTAGCGCCACGCCCACAACCCAAAAAAATGATAAAACATTTTTAACCCAAGCCCCCTAAAATGAGATTTTTTTAATCAATCTGGATGGAAAATATAGCTCAGAGCTAGCGCCAGCAGAATATGAAAAAAATATTCTCTCAAAAATATCAGGTAAAAAAATATTTACATCCAAATTTTGATGCGAGAGCTTTCAGATCCTGTATGCGTATTACCATTTACTTGCTGAATTTCAATACAAAATCATGTTTGACATAGAAAATACCGCTTTTAAAAAATACTTCGGCGTTGTAATTACTATATTTATGTTTATAGACACTGGCTATTCGAAACATGATGCCTAGAAAACAGACAATTGTGTTTTCACTCCTTGCTAATTTAAATCGTTATAACTCAAGAATAAACCATACGATTTAAAAAAACTCTTTTGACATTGTAATTACTATACTAACGTTTAAAAACACTGGCAATGAGATATCTTTCGCTAGTAAGACAGTGGCGTAACTGAAGATTGTTTTTTCACCCCTTGATAATTGAAATCGTTATAACTCGGAAACTAACCGTACGATTTTAAAAAATCTTTCGGCATTGTAAATACTATATTGATCTTTATAAACACTAGCAACACGATAGGCTGCGCTATTAAGATAGTGGCGTAACTAGCGATTGTTTTTACACCCCTTGATAATTGAAATCGTTATAACTCAAAAACTAACCGTACGGTTTCAAACATTCTTTCAGCATTGTAATTACTATACTGATATCTATAAACACTGACAACGAGATCGCTAATGCTAGCAAGACAGTGGCGTACGTGGCGGTTGTTTTTTCTACTACGTGATAGCTTAAATCGTTATACTCGGCAACTTACCATGCGATTTCAAAATTTCTTTAGTCATTAGAACACCTAAAGTGCTGTTCATAAGCACTGCTAACGAGATAGCTAGCGCTAGCAAAACAGTGGCGTATCTAACGATTCCTTAATAATTTAAATCGGTATAACTCAGGAACTAACTGTACAATTTCAATACTTTTTTTGGGCGTTAGAATATCTAGAGTAATATTCATTACCACTGGCAACGAGATAGCCAGCGCAAGCAAGACAGTGGCGTACCTGAAAATTGTTTTCCGACTTTTCTAAACTGGCAATTATACTTCATGCTTAATCTAGGAGAGGAGAACACTTACTATATTGATGTTTATACACACTAGCAACACGATAGGCTGCGCTATTAAGATAGTGGCGTAACTAGCGATTGTTTTTTCACCCCTTGATAATTGAAATCGTTATTTATTTATTTATTTGACGCCAAAACAACATTTTACATCGATTACATTAATACACATATACCTAAAAAGAACATTTTATATGGATAGCATTAATGTACATAAACTAAACTTAAATTTAAAAATGACTACGAACAAACAAAATGCCGAGCGACCGATTTAAATTTATAACTCAAAAACTAACCGTACGGTTTCAAACATTCTTTCAGCATTGTAATTACTATACTGATATCTATAAACACTAACAACGAGATAGCTAGTGCTAGCAAGACAGTGGCGTGCGTGACGGTTGTTTTTTCTACGTGATAACTTAAATCGTTATAACTCGGCAACTAACCATGCGATTTCAAATTTTTTTTAGGCGTTAGAACACCTAAAGTGCTGTTTATAAACACTGCTAACGAGATTGCTAGCGCTAGCAAGACAGTGGCGTACCTAACGATTCCTTAATAATTTAAATCGGTATAACTCAGGAACTAACTGTACAATTTCAATATTTTTTTGGGCGTTAGAATATTTAGAGTAATATCCATTACCACTGGGCAACGAGATAGCTATCGCGAGCAAGACAGTGGCATACCTGAACATTGTTTTCAGGCTTTTCTAAACTGGCAATTATACTTCATGCTTAATCTAGGAGTGGAGAACACTTGCTATATTGATGTTTATAAACACTAGCAACACGATAGGCTGCGCTATTAAGATAATGGCGTAACTAGCGATTGTTTTTTCACCCCTTGATAATTGAAATCGTTATAACTCAAAAACTAATCGTACAGTTTCAAACATTCTTTCAGCATTGTAATTACTATACTGATATCTATAAACACTGTATAATCAACCTCTCTTAGAACCATACTACTGGGTTGATTAAATGAGGGGATTTGCAGTAAAACCTCTTTGGTTGGTACGTGTCGTTCAGTAAAATATTTATTAAACTCATTAGCTGGTAGCGCTAGCTCTGAGGAATCCAAACAGTGTAAAAAAACTTGAAAAATCCAAACTCGGGGGGCTAGCATCAACCTAGCCCCCCGAAAGTTCAAACCCCCTTAACTTTCTTGTCTCAATGGCGCTAGCTCTAAATTTTGTGGCGCTAGCTAGCGCTACCTAAGGCCCGTCTAGCGCAATAGTTTTTTTCAAAAACGTCGAACTTCGGGGGGCTAAGTTGACTGAGCCACTAATCATTGATTAAATTAAGTCATAATTCTAGAATATAAGAATGTTTTAAATTTGTAAGATATCCTAAACATGTCTCTTTTATCATTATGCGATTTTATAAATAATTTATACCCAAAATTGCTGTGGTTTTAAGGAGTACTAATCACTAATAAACTTAATCGACTTGGGTGCAAACGGGCATACAAGTTTTAACACTAAAAACTGTATGGGACACTAAAAACTGTATGTTTAGTTATGTGCAGTTTAATTAAATTGTAAGTTTTAAAACTTACTTTTTTCGTCTTCCATGATAAACAGCTGCGCCCTTCTTCGCCTTCGTTTTTATAACTTTTCTTTTCTCTTAAAAAAATAATAATAAGAAGAAGTAGATGGAACGAACTACATGGATCGCCTATTTTAATAAGACTAATTTAATTCATCGATTAATCAATCAATAAGTAGTTCGCTCATTTTATCAGTCAGAGAGTAGGCGCTTCTTACCAATCGATAAGCTTTAATCAAGCTTTAATCTATGGAAATAAGTCATCGATCGATCGATGATTTGTAATATTCTTTTCTTTCTTGATGATAATAATGAGATAAAATGTAATTAAATATAGATAAAACGTATTGATAATGTTCTTTATTCATAATTTTAATATTCTTGATGGGGTTAATTGTAATTATTGATATATTAATTGCTTTTTGATAAAATTGTATGGAATATAATCGTAATTTTATATTTTCTATTGTAGAAATGTACTATTTCTTGTTATTATTTTTTTTAATTAATTATTAAGTGATCGCTTCTTCGCAGTTTTATTTAATTAGATTGTAGCACTTTTCTAATATTCTTTTAAGTTTATTTAATATTTAATAATAAAAAATACAACTAAGTACTAGTTTTTTACTAACCCATTAGATCCCAAGCACTTTTATTCTAAAAATAATTTTTCTTTTTATATTATTCAGACGAAAGTGTCAACATATTACGCTTCGCGGAGCGACCAAACCAAATTTTCAGGCTTTTCCAAATCCGAAATTTTACTTCATACCTAATGTGGAAATGGAAAACATTCGTGCAAAACCTTAATTTAAATTTATGAAACGAATATATGCTGTAATTAGGATATGTATACTTAAATAACTTTTTTTTATTTTATTTTATTTTTTATTTTATTTTATTTTATTAGTGCTGATACAAAAATATGTTTACACTCGTCAATAGTAATACAATAATATATAATAATAGTAATAATAATAAAATAAGGTATTTAGTTAAATCACTGTTACATTTCGCTAAAGTGGATTGGTAGGTATAACGATCCCCATTTGTTTAGAAATGGTTTTGGTGACAAAGCTTGTGAAGATATATAGGGTGCAAGTTGAAATAGTAGTGAAATATCGAGACTAAACAGATTAAAAACTTAATTGTATGAATATTTCTAAAAGTAAAATAACAGCACAACAGATTAAAAGCATTAGAATAATAAATAATAATGACTAGCAAACTTAACATTGAGTCAAGTTTATTTAGTAAAGGATCTCGGGATCATGCTTTATTCAAAGCTGTCATTTAAGTCGCACCTTGACTTCGTAGTCAATAAAGCAAATAAGGCGCTAGGATTCATTAAACGTGTTACCAAAGATCTGGTCGATGTACGGACTTTTAACATCCTGTATAACTCCCTTGTTCGGTCTCATTTTGATTATTGTAGAACGATTTGGTCGCCCTCATACGCTACATATGTCAACGGGATGGAAAAAGTGCAAACTAAGTTCATTAAGTTTATGTCATATAAATTGACCCAGAAAAATATACACCTAACAACCGAGGAAACGATGGCATACTTAGGACTCACAACTTTGCAACATCGTGGCATGGAATTAGATATGTGTTTTCTCTATAAAATCATAAACTGCAAAATAGATTCAAGTCATATTGTTAGTATGATTAATTATCATGTACCACCTAGACATGCACGTAGCCGCATGCTACTTCATAACGAATTTTGCAGGACGACTTGCAGTTTAAATTGCCCCATGACTCGATTAACGCGCACGGCTAATGATATTTGTAGCGGTATTGACTTTTTTAACTCATCTTTAGGTTTAATTTAGAGGAGTCTCGCGGATGGTGTGCACTAAATGTTATAACCCTATTGTGGTTTACGCAGATTAACATATGTGTCTTTGCGCATATTTGTGATTCATGTTTTGTGTCTTACATTTTAGTTATATGTTTATGGCTCTACATTGCAAATGGCTTGTCCGTTAATAAAGAATTATTATTATTATTATTATTATTATTAAAAGATCAACTTTAATAATCAGTAAAGAAAACAACTTAGACTTTGTAATAAACTCCCGGTTTTTTTATTCGCATAGAGAGATAGGTGCATTGATTAGAATGATTCCTACGCAGGTACTCAATCCTGATTACGATTGAGCGAATTGCGTCAATCGGCGTCATATAAATTCTCTCGAACGCGTCTCGAGTGTTTGCATGGCACCAATTTTCAAATTCCAATTTCCAGTTTCGACTTCGAGACGTAAAAATCGACATAAAATTTAAGCACCCGAAATAATAATAATCGGGCGTGTTGTGGAATTTTCCCACACTCAAGTGGGCCAGAAGCGATTTTTGCTGGTTGCACGTTTTATCGAATTGTTAATTATTCTATATTATTAAATCTGTGTGTGTGTTAATGAAATTATCAACTTCAAATTCAAATCCTTGGTTATGTGGAAAATATATTATAGTTTAAAACGGACATGATGAGTTTCCTAGTTACGAAAATATTTAATTATGCCAATTTCCTTAATGTCAAAATGCTGCGTTATTTAGACAACAATTCAAAAATTCGAATTCCAACTAAAATAGAGGATATTTTTTCTATTTCGGCTTTGTTGTGTTTGTTATGACCTTTTTTTCAAAAGGTCTTAGTTTTGGTTTTTTAAAAAGGTGTTATTTTCAAGTTATGGTGTTTATCATTTGTTGAAACTACTGCTAGGCAATTAACACAGACCCGAACAATACAACTAAAATATTATGAAAGATAGCTACAGTATTTTTCACGAATGTTGGCAGTCACGTCATCAATTTATGTACGTATCAAAGACAAGCATATTCTACCATTTTATACTATTATATGCGCATCACCGTAGTAAATAATAGAAACGTATGTCTTGTGACTCCTGATACAAGTACCGGCAACAGTGCTCACCGCTCCGAAACGTGAGGCGATGCATAAGACAAAGACGCCATTATAGTGCATGTCTACCCCAGCACCATAGATTAAATTAGATTGCCCACTCCTAGGGGGCTCCAGGATCGCAAGTTTAGTGTCCCTTATCACTCGATGAGGGGGCGCTGTAACCAAAAATGACGTCATCGGGGTGTAGGTGTGGTGACGTCGCGTGGGACGCGCGGGAGATTTAATCTATGGATTATACTATATAAATCGTCGGCCTAATAGTGAAATCCACTAAGTAAATTTTTGGCTGTTGTTAGTTGTTGGGCAATTTGATGGTTTACTGAATTGTACTAAATCTGGCTCAGTAGGGGTATAGTAAGTAAGCCTCACTATACCTCTACTGAGCCTGCGATTTGCTACAATTCAGTAAACCATCAATATGCCCAACAAATAACAGCCAAACATTTTCTTAGTGGATTTCATTAGTAAGCCGACGAAATATGCTATATGTGGTAGAGTTCGTTGCTAGAAATACCGCGGTGTTTGAATAACCGCGCGATGAGAGAAATAATAACATAATTAAACTATAAAATGTATATTAGAAATAATTATTCAATTTAAATATTTACAATTAAATTAAAAATAAAACGTCCTCTCATCGAAGTGTCGCAAATTAAATTATACATTCTTATTATTATACAACAAAAATCACATAATCCTAACCTATAATAAATTATTCTATTGGTGGATATTGTGAAGCAAATTACTGATAATATAATTGATTAATCAAAACAGGTTCCAATTTTAAGGATTATTGATAATAATCTCACTATAAATTGTTCCAAATTTTAACAGCTTAAAGTAACCTTTAACAGATATTTAAATCATATGTTAATCAATTGTTTCTTTTTTGAAACAGCCAAATTCCGCGCTTTTATTTTTCTATATTTTATTGAGGCCAACTTTTTGACAATATCATTGATTTTTACATGTTCGGTTCCTTTTAGAATCCTATTTAAGTTTTGTACCCACATATGGATGTAAAAGGTGATCATATAATTATCAATGATATCAATCAAATTATGGTCTGTGCAGGAGAATGAAATATTTGAATTTAATGAATGTACTTTTGATTTTAAATATTGAACAATATCACCAAAAATACATATTTTTGGCAAAAAAAAATTAATGATTTGAAATGATTTGGAAAGATATCTGAAAAAATTAGTGCTCGGCTTCAAAAGAGATTTTTTATTGTAGTCCCTACAATTAATGTAGCAATGGAAAGACTCTTTTGTGTCGGACACTAACTCATTTCTACATGTATTGCAGTCCCGCACTTTCTTTAATACATGTCTTCCCAAATATCCTGCTATGTAAGCATTTGTATTATCAGATAAAAAATTATATGAATTTTTAAATTCAAACACATCAGATATATTTGGGGGAGAAGTAATTATCCGAGGTAAAAAGTCATTTGTTAAAAATATCTGTAAAAAGTTTAGTGCCCCTTCACAACCATCTGTTTCGCAATTAAAATAAGGAGAATTAATGGTAGTGAAATTATTAACAATTAATGCTTTATACGATCCCTTAAATGATGAGCATGTTGGATTTATATTACGAGCACCATAACACCTTACACTTCCGAAGAAATTTTCCAAGGGATCTTGGTTTATGTTTCGAGGACAAAGATATTCAAAACCAATAGAAGATAATTTTTTCCATATGCATTGAAAACCTTTTAACGTACTTATCCAGTTTGCAATGCACGGTGGAACAAAATTACCTTTAGGTCTTTTAAATTGCATTGTCCTCAAAACATCAATTGCTTCAGAATAAAATCTAACATGTTCACTGTCTTTGTGAATCGCACATCTTAAAGTTTTGTCACCTGTAACTGATGAACCATTTACACTATCAAATAATTTATCAAAAAATAACAAAAACTCAGAAGTGCCAAGCATTGTTTCTGTCTTAGATAACTCATTGCCATAGAGTACCAGAAATCTCAATGAAGAAGATGTTCGCTGTGAAAACACCTGAGATGCTAACTTCACTTTCATCTTATTCATTTTAGCTTCATAAACATGGCAATCAGTTATCTTAGGTAGAAGCCTACTATCTGGGTCTCCAATATCCATTTCATGTAGCTTCACAATATCTGACCAGCAAGCCGTGAAGTTTGTTCCCTTCCATTTGAATGTGGCATTGTAATTTAATAAATTGTTTCTGACACATTTCAGAAGGTGAGGAGGATCAAACAATGGTATTATTTCCTGATTTCCTATCAGGAAACCACTTGAGCGATTCTCCTTACCTTCCAAAATGAGTGTACGATTTGATTCCTCCCTTAATTGTTTTATAGCCCTAACATTAGTTGCATGTTGATCACATATTGTGCAAACAACATGCAAACCAATGCCTTGCAGTTGTTTTATAATAATTTTTATGTTCCTGGTCAGATCTGGAACACCCATACCATGTTCCACAAAGAAATATGCTACGGGTTGTTTCCATTTGATCTGTATACCACGAACCATAAAAACCATTACATGGTCAGCAAAACGTAATTTATTTTGCTCACCACAACACACAAAACCATCAATGGAGGAATCAATTTTATTAAAAAACATTCCTGTACTCAACGACATTTCATCAAATAAAAGGGCACAATACTTCTGGTCTTCATCCATCTTATCACAAGTACTTTTCAACAAACCCATAATGGGTTTATTAATACCCGGACCAATAGGAATGCGATTCAGTAATCTCTGAAGACATTGTCTGGATGGAAGTGCAAATACTTTTGCCAAAAATCTGTACAATTTAGGGCTTTGTTTATACATAGCTAATGCAAAAGTTTTGTCTTCCATCGAGAAACGTCTTCCATGAGTTTCATATTGTTGCAACTTTATCTGTGACATGAAAAAGTTAAAAGATGTTTCATTCATATGTCTCCGAAACATGGCTCCAGTTTCTACAACATCAAGTGCATGATCAAGACGCTCCTTATTAGAAGCATTTTGTGCATGCAATTTTTTTGCAACCTTCTGAATATCTCGGGCATAGGAATGCAATATCTTTGCTTGAGGGGAAAGCTTTCTTTTTCGTGTCACATTTAATGTTTTTAACAATTTTACCTCCAAACATTCCTTCATGGTCAGGGATCGTACTTTGTAATTAGATGGATTGTTACGAAGGGGTGTGCTCCCAGCGACTGAAATATGTCTATTTGGTTCACAGCTCGGACCAGCAGCAATGGGCAACTGCACGTTGTCCATGGTGCTGTGCAACCGCACGCTGGGAACGGTGTTTGGCAACAGCAAGGTGTCAATCGTGCTGTGTAGCTGCAACTTGACGTCCCTGGATGTTCCCAGAAATGCTGGATCTTCCGGAAGATCCACAGACACTAGGAACAAAATATATATTAGATATACGGTTCTCCTTGCACGCTCGCTCGAAAAAATATATTTTTTAAGAAGGTGATTCAAACAACACGTATCATTAATTTTTTGACTAAACGAGTGATCGTAGAAAGTTGGACCAAAAATGTTTACCACGAATAAATTACAATGAAAAAGTCAAGATTTTTGAATTTTCAAATGGTACGGAGTATCAATATTGGTGTTATTACAAAGACAAAACAATCAAGTTTTGTAGCCGTTCAGACGTTCAGTCAAAAAATGATTGATACGGATGGTCTCAATCATGTATAAGAGTAAAAAATAATTAGCTTACCAGCCGTTGTATCTAGATATAGTGTGGGGACACTCCGTGGCTTCAAATTGCTTTTACTAGTAAAACATTTTGTCCCTTCTGCGAAGTGCCTGTCGCAAATGAAATGATTTCTGACCACTTGCATCTTACTTTTTTTGCGCAGGTCTTCGCGTCCAACAGCCTCCAGCCATTGTTCATACACCTAAAAAAGAATATAAGCCTTAGATTAAGTTCTTAAATTCATGCAGTGTACATGGAATATTTAGATTTGCTATGTAATATAATTTTATTAACTTGTATTGTATTGATACCATTTAAGATTTAATTCAAATAAAAGGATGACCAAAAACCAATTTAATTATAATGAACTAATGTAACAAATGTTAAAGCTTACCCCATTTCTTCTTGTAAATCTATGCATACGAATATTTGTATCACAGTTATTGCACGATTTTATAGCACAATAATAAGACATTTTTTTTAAATGAAAAATATTTCCAACATTCCAATACTTACGGTGTTGTTTATATTAGCAACCGCCAAAATATGATGTCTTATCAGCATTCTTGATAAGGTGTTGATTGAAATACCTTTCCCGTAAAGTTCGAAACTGCGGGAAATTTGAAAATCCGACATTTGCGCCCTCCCATTGGGTGATAAGGTCAACTAAATACGTGAACTTCCAGATTTATATGGAGTGGACGGGGTGTGCCCAGCACAACGCTTCCCAGAAACGTCAGTAGCGTCACTATAAATTCCAAGTTTTCAATTTTCTGAGTATTTCTGTTTGTTTTAGTTTTTTCGTGAGTTTTTCGTGTTTTTTCTTAGTGTAAGTAAGTGTAGAATTAATTGTTTTGTGATTAGATCTAGTTTTTTATAACCATGAACACAAAATGCTTGAAAAAAGACTTACTGAAGTAGCCCGAGTTATGATTATTAAAGTAATGGACTACTTCAACCAGGAAAAATGCAATGGAGGTCCCCTTTTACCTTAAGATGCAGTCCATGAGGTGAATTGTTAAAATAAGGAGAGCTGTCGGTGAGGGAAAGCGCTTCGTTATTTTGCATGCTGGTCAGAGTACAGGTTTCGTGGAGAATGCTTTCCTTATTTATGCAACAACTTCAAAACTTGCAGACTGGTTATGCATGCACCTTACCACAGCGTATTCGTAGAAAATCAGCCCAAAATTTCTTGGACGAAGGCACAAATCACACATTGACTACAAGATAGCAATAAACCTGTGGAAGTAACAAGTTCAAGGCGGAACTGTTAGCCCTAGCCAAAAGATATGCTAGACCTAACAGATATGTGGTAGGTGAATATCTGCTCGAATATGGCCATGAAATATTGCGACTCCCACCGCATCACTGCGAATTTAACGCCATAGAACTAATATGGGCACAGGCAAAACAATATTATGATGCTCATATAGGCGAAAAAGGATATGGAGACAATGAAGTGTTAGTCATGTGGCACAAATCCTTAGAAACATGTACTCCGGAAAGGTGGGATCTGTTGTTAGACACACATAATCAATTATCGACAGATGATACATCAGCCAAAACGTTCTGGATAATGTGCCAGAATTTATTATTCGTATTGGAGATGGGAGTAGTTCAGACGATGATGTAACACAGTGATAATGATTAAATCAACTTCCACCAAATTACCGGGTGTTGATTCGATCATGTAATACCACATTTATGCATTTTCCTGCTTCTCCGGTCATTATAGAGAAAAGGTCGCTATTTGGTTAATATCCAACGTCGTTAACTATTTTTAATCGTGGTTTGAAAATTTGATAATTTAAAATAAATAGCCTCATGAACACCCACACAAACAAGATTTCTATCGCGTCCATTTTAAATTTCATGAATGAAGATTCATAGTTTTTGAAATGGACGCGATAAAAGTGAAAATAAATATTTTTATATTAAAATTAATTGTATTGCATTTTGTTATTATTGTACATAGAATAATGTCAATCTCATAACAGTAATCATTCTTTCGGGATTTTTTTTCGTAAGTGCATTCCAATAACGTATTCATTGGCATGAATTCTTCCTAAGATTATGTTGGAATGCAATTTCTAGGGTTTCAATCAGAGCTGGGCAGGATTCGAATCCTTTTAGAGGATTCGAAAGAGGCATTCGAATACTTTAGTTTAACTGGATTCGTTCCGTTTTTTTAAGAGGATTCGTATTCGAATCCATATGTAGGTGATTCGAATCCTTATAAAAGGATTCGAATATTTATAAAAGGATTCGAATATTTATAAAAGAATTCGAATATTTATAAATGGATTCGTATATTTATAAAAGGATTTGAATTGTCAAAAATAATTCGAATTAATTGTGAGGATTAACATGAAAAATGTCTTTCGTGTTTGTAAATTTCTCGTTAAATCACTGTTTTATACGTGTGGCGCATGAAGTAAA
The DNA here is from genome assembly GCA_932526585.2 of Philonthus cognatus. Classification (NCBI taxonomy): domain Eukaryota; kingdom Metazoa; phylum Arthropoda; class Insecta; order Coleoptera; family Staphylinidae; genus Philonthus; species Philonthus cognatus. The sequence goes on from OW052251.1 coordinate 7,648,522, forward strand.
ATTTCGAGTTTAGAAAAGCCCAGAAAATTTGTCTCGGGTCGCTGCGCGACCCTCGACAAATTTTCACGGGGCTTTTCTAAACTCGAAATTTTACTTCATGCTTAGTCTGGGAGTGGAAAACACTCGTTCAAAGCTTCGAATTAAACTTAATAAAAACAAAGAATATCTAAAGATTTACAGAAAATAGGATGTTTTGCGGAAAACACTATTTCTACTAGCAGAAACAACTAGCACTATTACCAGCCAGAACTTTTAGCTCAGATGGTTGTAGCTACAGCTGACGAAGCCAGTACTAGTATAACAAAAGAACCACTACTACAAAATGTAATGTTTACTTTTTTTTCAGTTATAAACGATTTGTCCAGTAGCAGAAAGAACTGCCACTATTATCAGACAGAGCTTCTAGTTTCGCAGACAGAGCCTTTACTACTACTACTACTAGTAACAGAAAACACTAGTGGTAGTAGAATAAAAAACTACTATTAAGCTAAAAGAACGACTAAGGCTGCAGCCAGAAAAAAGAATCGGAGGGGGTTATAAAAACTTTATGGGGGGGGCTTAGGGAAAAATATTGTTTTTGCTCTTACAGTCCCGCTTTTACATATAAAAAGTTATCATTTTGAAAATTTCAGAGGGGGTTTGAACCCCCACATCCCCCCGTCCTCCGGCTACGGTCTTGAGAACAACTGCTACTAGCTAAAAGAATAACTACCGCTATTAACGGAGCTTCTAGTTCAGATGGTTCTAGCTTCAGATGTCTTCAGCAGACAAAACCTGTAGTACAGGTTCCGTCCGTACTAGTAGTAGAAAGACCTACCCGTAGTAGAAGGAACAAAATATTAGTTGTTCTTTCTATTACTGAAAGGACGAACGCTACTAGCACAAAGAAATTGTACTACTAGCTAAAATAACTATTACTACTGATAGAAACGTTTACTTTTTAGCAGAACATGCTATTTATACTAGCAGAAATAACTACCGCTATTGGCAGACAAGGCTTCTGGTTCAGATGGTTCTAGCTTCAAATCTTGCCACCGGCAGATGGAGCCTGTACTACTACTAGTAGCAGAAGGACCTAGCAGTCGTTTTTTTTATAGCAAAAAACACAATTTCTACTAGCAGAAAGAACTAATGCTATTAACAGAGCCCCTAGTTCAGATGGTTTTGGCTTATCGTGTCTTGCCACCAGCAGACGGAGCTTATCCTACAACTAGTTGCAGAAAGTCCTAGTAATAGTAGAAGGAACAAAATAGTAGTTGTTTCATCTACTACTAAAAAGACGATTGCTGCTAGCAGAAAGAACTTGTACTACTAGCTGAAAGATAGATAGTTTATTTCTTTTAACATAAAACGCATTTCTACTTGAAGATTAAAAATACATGTTTTTTCTTTGTCGCCGCCATTGTTTAACAAACGCCAATTGTGTATACTATTAATTAACGAGTGTTTTTTGAGAAATTATTGTTATCTTCATTATGGTTTATAATTATTTATATTTCTTCGGAACAATTTTTTTTCTTTTAAGTATACGTATTCCAAATTCAGCCTATTTTCTATAAACATTAGATATTTCTCGTTTTTTTTAAAAGTTCAATGTGAAGCTTTAAGCAAGAGTTCTTCACTCCCAGGCTAAGCATGAAGTAAAATTTCGAGTTTAGAAAAGCCCCGTGAAAATTTGTCGAGGGTCGCGCAGCGACCCGAGACAAATTTTCGGGCTTTTCTAAACTCGAAATTTTACTTCATGCGCGACGCGTACAGATCATTGATTTGAAGTGAAGTTCAGAAACACACAAATACATGTTTAATCAGAGTAACAGGGAGTCAGATATTTAGTCTTTTATCAACGATGTTCAGTGGTAATAATAAATAATTAGCTTTTTAATATTTTTGTTAAAACAACTGGTAACGATATTTATATAATATTGGTTGCAAAAAAATAATAAAATCAAATTTATTCTTAAAGGATTTGTATTCGTGATTCGAAAAAACAGGTTTCGAATCATATTTATCTCTTACGAATCCTTTATTCGAATCATATTAAGTGATTCGGATTCGTGATTCAACCCTTTTTACGAGGATTCGTCCCAGCTCTGGTTTCAATGCAGGATTCAGTACAAAAATAAACACCAAACCCCTTTTTAACGTTACGCCAATGACGTTACGCCAATGAGCGCAATTACTACATATTATAATTGATGACGTGAGTGTAAACATTCGTGAAATAGACTGTATGAGACTTGTGCTTAAATTAATTGATAAGGTTCTGCAATTACACAAAATGATTTTGTTGATTTGAATAATTTTGTTGATTTTTAGGACAATAACGCGATTAGTAAATTAACATTTAAAATCATTATATTCTGATAACTCACAATTATTCATAATTATGATAAATTCAAATTCAAACCCATTTGAATTCGAGAAAATAAGCTTACGCTTCTTATAGTTTGCACACTTTAAACATAATATATATTATGTTTAAAGTGTGCAAACTATAAGAAGCGTAAGCTTATTTTCTCGAATTCAAATAGTTTTGAATTTGAATTTATCTTGTTTGAACTGTACCGTAAGGTAAATAATACGGTCTCACATTCTTCATACCTGCTAATGACATAATCCCCCTTTTTACCTATAAATACCGACCATCATTTTCACTCATTCCATTTCTGTGTACCTGTTCATTCCACACACACTTTTTCCAAGTAAGTTTGTTTTAATTTTATTCCTATTTTTTTTTAAACGTCATAAGCAAAGCTATACTGAAGAGAGATAAATATCGAAACGCGTCTATAGATGGCCTAAGACATTAGTTTTAATCCAAGTCCTTTTACTTCTAATTTGTTGCTATCTCTCCTTTCATTTTAAATTTGTATTGTTAGTTGGTTTGAAGAGAATTTGACCTAAACGTTACATATACTTTAACAGAGCGTTGTAACAAATCAAATTATATAAGATTTTAAATATTTCATTGTATAATTCAATATCCGGAGGTGTATTTGCACGGGAAGTAGTTGTTTCAATGGATATTTATCGTCTTAAGTTGTCTTATTAATTAAGACATTGTTTGCATTTTCACAAATAGTTTTTTCGTAATTTTATATATTATTGATAATTATACTTATTAGTCATTTTTAATTCAAATCATAATCAATTATATTTGAATATGCGATACTAAGAAATTGTGCTGCTTGATAATAATTCAATGTGTTATTCACACAGTTAAAATAAAAAACAAAAAACAGATCGAGTATCGATTGCGTTGATCTTATCTTCAAGTGTTTTTTTGTTACTTAATTGTTTCATGCATCGTTGGGCATTGTAATCAGTTATTTGTAATCGTAGGTAATTCACTATTTTGATTAACCGATTTTTGTGTGTGTTGTAAATATTTTGCGAAGGCACGTGGCTAAATTGTGTATACATTGTATGCATAAATTAAATTAATGTTTTAATGATTATAATATTAAATGAAACAAGTAATCCTTTTTCTCTACTAGTTTATTTTAATCACTAGTTTTAGAGATATGATTTTTTTTAATATTTGGTATGAAAGGTGACATACAGCAATATATTGTTTAAATAAAGAACAATTAAGAATTACAACATTCTGGTTATTTATACTCGCTCTATGTATATTGTTTAATCAATTATTGAAGAAATTTTGAAAATAAAATATGTGGTTTGGGAGTTATGAACTTTTGAAATTCTGGGGAATCTGTTTCATAATTCGTGTGATGGTGGAGGCGCCAAAATCCGTGGCTGGAAAATCCGTGGCTATCTTCACATCGGTTATCATAAACATCCCTCTTTCATCAATATCCGATTGTGAAAACAATTTTAAAATAAAAGTGTGTAGTGTTTTTAAGAAGTAGTAATCACTGATTAAGTTATCTCCTGAAACTCCTATTTTATTTTACAAATTTCTTCACTAATTGCTTAAACAATATATCTAGACTAAGCATAGATGGTCAAAACGTTGTCACTCTTATTTGTTAACATTTTGACCATCTATGCTCAGTCTAGATATATTGTTTAAGCAATTAGTGAAGAAATTTGTAAAATGAAATAGGAGTTTTAGGAGATATGATTTTTTTAATATTTGGGATGAACGGTGCTATACGCGGGACAGCAATATATTATTTAAATAATTAACAAATAAGAGTGACAACATTTTGACCATCTATGCTCAGTCTAGATATATTGTTTAAACAATTAGTGAAGAAATTTGTACAATAAAATAGGAGTTTTGCGAGATATGATTTTTTAAATATTTGGTATGAACGGTGCTATACGCGGGACAGCAATATATTATTTAAATAACTGACAAATGAGAGTGACAACATTTTGACCATCTGTGCTCGTTCTAGATGTATTGTTTAAACAATTAGTAAAGAAATTTGTAAAATAAAATAGGAGTTTTACGAGATATGATTTATTAAATATTTGGTATGAACGGTGCTATACGCGGGACAGCAATATATTATTTAAATAATTAACAAATAAGAGTGACAACATTTTGACCATCTATGCTCAGTCTAGATATATTGTTTAAACAATTAGTGAAGAAATTTGTACAATAAAATAAGAGTTTTACGAGATATGATTTTTTAAATATTTGGTATGAACGGTGCTATACGCGGGACAGCAATATATTATTTAAATAATTAACAAATAAGAGTGACAACATTTTGACCATCTATGCTCAGTCTAGATATATTGTTTAAACAATTAGTGAAGAAATTTGTACAATAAAATAGGAGTTTTACGAGATATGATTTTTTAAATATTTGGTATGAACGGTGCTATACACGGGGCAGCAATATATTATTTAAATAACTGACAAATGAGAGTGACAACATTTTGACCATCTTTGCTCGTTCTAGATGTATTGTTTAAACAATTAGTAAAGAAATTTGTGAAATAAAATAGGAGTTTTACGAGATATGATTTTTTAAATATTTGGTATGAACGGTGCTATACGCGGGACAGCAATATATTATTTAAATAACTGACAAATGAGAGTGACAACATTTTGACCATCTTTGCTCGTTCTAGATGTATTGTTTAAACAATTAGTGAAGAAATTTGTAAAATAAAATAGGAGTTTTAGGAGATATGATTTTTTTAATATTTGGGATGAACGGTGCTATACGCGGGACAGCAATATATTATTTAAACAATTAACAAATAAGAGTGACAACATTTTGACCATCTATGCTCAGTCTAGATATATTGTTTAAACAATTAGTGAAGAAATTTGTACAATAAAATAGGAGTTTTACGAGATATGATTTCTTTAATATTTGGTATGAACGGTGCTATACGCGGGACAGCAATATATTATTTAAACAATTAACAAATAAGAGTGACAACATTTTGACTATCTATGCTCAGTCTAGATATATTGTTTAAACAATTAGTGAAGAAATTTGTACAATAAAATAGGAGTTTTACGAGATATGATTTTTTAAATATTAGGTATGAACGGTGCTATACGCGGGACAGCAATGTATTATTTAAACAATTAACAAATAAGAGTGACAACATTTTGACCATCTATGCTCAGTCTAGATGTATTGTTTAAACAATTAGTGAAGAAATTTGTACAATAAAATAGGAGTTTTACGAGATATGATTTTTTAAATATTTGGTATGAACGGTGCTATACGCGGGACAGCAATATATTATTTAAATAATTAACAAATAAGAGTGACAACATTTTGACCATCTATGCTCAGTCTAGATATATTGTTTAAGCAATTAGTGAAGAAATTTGTACAATAAAATAGGAGTTTTACGAGATATGATTTCTTTAATATTTGGTATGAACGGTGCTATACGCGGGACAGCAATATATTATTTAAACAAATAACAAATAAGAGTGACAACATTTTGACCATCTATGCTCAGTCTAGATATATTGTTTAAACAATTAGTGAAGAAATTTGTACAATAAAATAGGAGTTTTACGAGATATGATTTTTTAAATATTTGGTATGAACGGTGCTATACGCGGGACAGCAATATATTATTTAAATAATTAACAAATAAGAGTGACAACATTTTGACCATCTATGCTCAGTCTAGATATATTGTTTAAGCAATTAGTGAAGAAATTTGTACATTAAAATAGGAGTTTTACGAGATATGATTTCTTTAATATTTGGTATGAACGGTGCTATACGCGGGACAGCAATATATTATTTAAACAAATAACAAATAAGAGTGACAACATTTTGACCATCTATGCTCAGTCTAGATATATTGTTTAAACAATTAGTGAAGAAATTTGTACAATAAAATAGGAGTTTTACGAGATATGATTTTTTAAATATTTGGTATGAACGGTGCTATACGCGGGACAGCAATATATTATTTAAATAATTAACAAATAAGAGTGACAACATTTTGACCATCTATGCTCAGTCTAGATATATTGTGTAAGCAATTAGTGAAGAAATTTGTACAATAAAATAGGAGTTTTACGAGATATGATTTCTTTAATATTTGGTATGAACGGTGCTATACGCGGGACAGCAATATATTATTTAAACAATTAACAAATAAGAGTGACAACATTTTGACCATCTATGCTCAGTCTAGATATATTGTTTAAACAATTAGTGAAGAAATTTGTACAATAAAATAGGAGTTTTACGAGATATGATTTTTTTAATATTTGGTATGAACGGTGCTATACGCGGGACAGCAATATATTATTTAAATAACTGACAAATGAGAGTGACAACATTTTGACCATCTTTGCTCGTTCTAGATGTATTGTTTAAACAATTAGTGAAGAAATTTGTAAAATATAATAGGAGTTTTAGGAGATATGATTTTTTTAATATTTGAGATGAACGGTGATATACGCGGGACAGCAATATATTATTTAAACAATTAACAAATAAGAGTGACAACATTTTGACCATCTATGCTTAGTCTAGATATATTGTTTAAACAATTAGTGAAGAAATTTCTACAATAAAATAGGAGTTTTACGAGATATGATTTCTTTAATATTTGGTATGAACGGTGCTATACGCGGGACAGCAATATATTATTTAAACAATTAACAAATAAGAGTGACAACATTTTGACCATCTATGCTCAGTCTAGATATATTGTTTAAACAATTAGTGAAGAAATTTGTACAATAAAATAGGAGTTTTACGAGATATGATTTTTTAAATATTTGGTATGAACGGTGCTATACGCGGGACAGCAATGTATTATTTAAACAATTAACAAATAAGAGTGACAACATTTTGACCATCTATGCTCAGTCTAGATATATTGTTTAAACAATTAGTGAAGAAATTTGTACAATAAAATAGGAGTTTTACGAGATATGATTTTTTAAATATTTGGTATGAACGGTGCTATACGCGGGACAGCAATATATTATTTAAATAATTAACAAATAAGAGTGACAACATTTTGACCATCTATGCTCAGTCTAGATATATTGTTTAAGCAATTAGTGAAGAAATTTGTACAATAAAATAGGAGTTTTACGAGATATGATTTCTTTAATATTTGGTATGAACGGTGCTATACGCGGGACAGCAATATATTATTTAAACAATTAACAAATAAGAGTGACAACATTTTGACCATCTATGCTCAGTCTAGATATATTGTTTAAACAATTAGTGAAGAAATTTGTACAATAAAATAGGAGTTTTACGAGATATGATTTTTTAAATATTTGGTATGAACGGTGCTATACGCGGGACAACAATATATTATTTAAATAACTGACAAATGAGAGTGACAACATTTTGACCATCTTTGCTCGTTCTAGATGTATTGTTTAAACAATTAGTAAAGAAATTTGTAAAATAAAATAAGAGTTTTAGGAGATATGATTTTTTTAATATTTGGGATGAACAGTGCTATACGCGGGACAGCAATATATTATTTAAATAATTACCAAATGAGAGTGACAACATTTTGACCATCTTTGCTCGTTCTAGATGTATTGTTTAAACAATTAGTAAAGAAATTTGTAAAATAAAATAGGAGTTTTAAGAGATATGATTTTTTTAATATTTGGTATGAACAGTGCTATACGCGGGACACCAATATATTATTTAAATAATTACCAAATAAGAGTGACAACATTTTGACCATCTATGCTTAGTCTAGATATATTGTTTAAGCAATTAGTGAAGAAATTTGTAAAATAAAATAGGAGTTTTAAGAGATATGATTTTTTAATATTTGGTATGAACGGTGCTATACGCGGGACAGCAATATATTATTTAAATAATTAACAAATAAGAGTGACAACATTTTGACCATCTATGCTCAGTCTAGATATATTGTTTAAGCAATTAGTGAAGAAATTTGTAAAATAAAATAGGAGTTTTAGGAGATATTATTTTTTTAATATTTGGTATGAAAGGTGACATACGCGGGACAGCAATATATTGATTAAATAAAGAACAATTAAGAGTTACAATATTCTGGTTATTTATACTCGCTCTATGTATATTGTTTAATCAATTATTGAAGAAATTTTGAAAATAAAATATGTGGTTTGGGAGTTATGAAATTTTGAAAATCTGGGGAATCTGTTTCATAATTCGTATGATGGTGGAGGCGCCAAAATCCGTGGCTGGAAAATCCGTGGCTATCTTCACATCGGTTTTATGATATATTGTAAATTTATAACATTCTAGAATTTTGACTAAATCAGAGGCTTAATCAATAATCAGTGGTTGATTAAAATTATTCAGTCGTGGTGCAAATGGGCCTAGATGTACATTTCGTTCACCAAGTGAATATTTTCAATAGTTGTACTAAATTGAAACTGATGTACATCTAGTGATTAAAATAAACCAGTGGAGAAAAATGATTACTTATTTTATTTAATATTAAATTCATCTTTACGTAACTCATAATCGTTTATTTTAATTGTTTTGTGTTGTAGGCGTTCACTTTGTGGTACATCTGAAATACACTTGTAAATAAAACACTTTTTGCTATGTTTAACCACTATATTTTGCACTTAATTTGTGACTATAGTTTCGACTATCTAGTAGTCATTAGAAAACTAAACATTATTTAGTTTGATAATGACTACCAGATAGCCGAAACTATAGTCTCAAATTAAGTACAAAATATAATGGTTTATCAAAGTTAAAAGTGTTTTATTTACAAGTGCATTTATTTGAATGATTATGTTATTGCACTAGTGCTACATCGCACTATTTTGTACAATTATCAATTGTTTATTTATTCAACCGATTCCTTACCTTAAACGTTAAGTTTAATAGTTAACTGTTACCAAATCAAATTTTCAGGCTTCTCTAAACTAGTAATCTTACTTCAGGTTTAACCAGGGAGTAAAAACAAGCTCCAAATTGAAGGCTATTTAAAAACAAAGAATGTCGGTAAATTTCCATCGTATGCATTTTGTTTACGAGTTTAACGATTTTTTATAGTTAATTAAAATAAACACATTGTATCATAAATAAACAAACTATTTATTAAATAAATGTGCATCTGAATATATATACAAACCAAAAATATAACAAAAATGAATAAAGTAAATTAATAAATGACAAGAATAAATGACGAAAAAATACAAGTTAAAGATTGAAAAAGTACAAGAAAATGAATTACAACAAAGTTTCACAATTAGGTGAGATATTTTAAACTTACTTGTGTCGTGGGTGGAATTAGAATGATTTCAGTTGAAGGGATGTTGTGGATTGAAAACTTAAGGAAGCACAGGATTGGTTGAAAGTTTTGAAAGTGGGGAAAATGTTTGGAAAGAGATGATAGTAATTTTGCACAGAAAAGAGTAAGATGGGGAAGGAAATTCATGAGAAAATATTTTAGGTCAGGGCTGCGTTTTATAACTTATTTTTATTGAGTCTTGGACGAGAGCTCAATCTTTATTACGGAATCTAAGGCACGTACTGCTGGAAACCATTGTCTGCTCCAAAATTTTTGACAATGAGTTTTACCGCTCGGTTTACGATGTTTTCCAGGAGTTCGAAGTTATAAAACGCACCCTGCCTCTGCGACACAAAGGCTGCAGGTACCAGAAAGGATACAATGAATTGTAAAATGGTCAAACATTTCACAACCCGAATGTAATGTTTACAAAATATTCAAAGAAATAGAAATATCACAAAAATTTATAAAAATATATAAAAAACACTTAATTCGCGATGTTTAGCGCGAACACATTTCGATATGTCCATCGTATGCATTGGGATATGTGGCGCGAAACTACCGATATGGTTTGAATGTTTAATAACTTTTTTTAGTTAATGGGTAATTATTATTATTATTTGTTATACAGTATATTAATGGGAAATATATTTGGCTTAAGTATGAAAAAATATATCCCGCAAGTGGTGGCCATTTTCGGCTTCGCACATTCGTGCTCTTTCCAGTACATTTTCCATAACTTTTCGTAAAATTTCCGGTGTTATGGCTTGAATTTTATTGCGAATGTTTTGTTTTAGCTATGGTATGGTCGCTGGCTTATTTACGTATACCCTTTCTTTCAAATTACTCCAAAAAAAACAGTCTGGAGCTGTTAAATCCGGTGAACGTGGGGGCTAATTGAAATCGCTTCTGCGCGAAATAATGCGTTCGCCAAAGAGGTCCCATAACAGAGCCATTGTGTCCCTTGCAGTGTGGGCTGTCGCTCCATCTTGTTGAAACCACAACTGTGAATGGTTTTCTGCAGCTGGCCTCAAAAAATTGTCCAGCAACGTTCGATATTCAGCACCATTAACCGTAACTGAGGCGCCATGTGCATTTTTTTAAAAATATGGACCAATGATCCTTTCAAACGATACACCGCACCAAACAGTACACTTAAGTGGGTGTAATTGTCGCTGATAAACTGTTCTTGGATTCTCCATAGCCCATATCCTGCAATTTTGCTTGTTTACGAAACCATTCAATTGGAAATGGGCTTCATCGCTCATTATCAAATTGTTAATGAAATCGCGATTTTCTTCTGCTTTTTGTCGGAACGAAATGGCATAATCAAGCCGTTATTGGTAGTCTATCGGCTTCAATTCTTGCACAAGCTGAACCTTATACGGGAACATGTGCAATGTGGCCAAAATCCTTTGAACGGACCTCCGCGATAGCCTCAGTTGTGCCGAACGTCTTCTTGTTGATGTTTCTGGACTGTCCTGCACACTATCCACAACACGTTTGACATTTTCTTCCGTGTGGACCGCACGTGGTCTTCCGCTACATGGAAGGTGTCGAAAATTTGCAACCAGGCGGTTTATTGTTGATGCTGAAGGTCCAGTACGCACATTAAAAAATCTACAATAAGCACGCTGCGTCTATAACAGGCGGAAAAATAACATGAGAAAAAAATAATCATCAGGGTCGTGGGTTTCCTCGTACCAAACTAGTTGGGCGCCAAATGTAACAGGCGGGCACTCACGCTAGACAAAAAAATTAAGTTTGACAAAATAAACGGTGGTGCTCACTGTTAACCTCCGGCTTGGCTCACTTGATCGGCAAGCTGGAAAAAAAATGTTAGTTATTTCTGATCTTTGTTGCTCTAAAGTTTACGACTTAGAGTTGTAGTCTTCTTTTCTCTGGCTATTTCTTCGCTGGATTGGCACAAACACTTTCACTTTGTTTATTATCAATTTTAGAGGTAACGGGGGTAAGCGAATGAGTTTAGATAAAATAATGTAAAAAAAAATCAATTAGTTCATGAAAGAAACTGTGGTTTATTTACAAACCAAAAACAAATAGAGGAATTAATTAATATTTACAAAAAAAAGAGAACGAAAGAAAAGACAAGAACTAATTAGAATAAGGGGAAAAAAAATGTCGCACTCGCGTAAACTGGCCTCAATAATAGTTGAATTAAAAAATTGAAAAAAACAGACACGACTTAGAAGTGCTTCGTGAAATTAAAAGAAAAAAAAATTTGTAAACTCCACACGACCAACCCCAACTTCCAACTCCTATGGTATGGTATGGTATGGGGTCGGTGGGTCGTGTGGCCTCTGGGCCTTTCGAAGTTACCTCGACCTAAAAGATCTTTTGTAACTATCCCTGACCTACTTGAGTCCCTCAATGTCTAGACTTCTTATGAAGTCTACTATAACTTGAGGGTTAATCCAACTCCTAACTTCAGCTTCCAACTAACCACTTCCAACTCCCAACTTCAGCTTCCAACTCACCACTTCTAACTAACTACCCCAACTTCCAACTTGTTGGCGGGAGAAGCTGGTAGGGCTACCACTTCTCCCATTGGCTGACCCGTAGGCTTGGGGGTAAACGCAGATAGCGCTTCGCTCAGCGCTAGGGCGCGCGCATGCGCTCTTTAAATTGCCTACCGCCGGGAACCAGTACGGATGTACAACCACATAATTAAATTAAAATTATTGCAAAATAATTGTATTTACAACTAGTCCTACCGTTGGTACGGATGCTACAACCAGAACATGCAAATATATTAAATATTTGCATGTTCTGGTTGTAGCATCCGTACCAACGGTAGGACTTTTTACCATGTTTGGTAAACTAATCGCCGATGTTCCCTGTATGAGTGGTATACCAACTAGTATATGTGTGTCATTTATAATTAAATTAAATCACACATATTAAAAATAGAAACAATTTCGCAGCTGTACCCTCTCGCGTGTTTGCGCGTACTTTCCCTCTATTACCCTTAACAATAACCCGGGTCTTGGAATACCCTTTGGCGTCATAAACAGGGATTACAAAAATTCCCAGTCCGTAAAATGCGGGGCGTAACTGGTACCTGGGGTAATTCTAAAGAAAAATTTCGGGTACAGCGTTGTGGGCGTAACGTGCGGATTATTGAGCGTTTAACGCGAGTGCAATTTGTACATGGGGAAAAACCTACTAATCCTAAAAAAAACCTATGTAAACTTAAAATTAAAATATACAAAACATACAAATTCAACTTTCAATGTATGTAATACAGACTTTACTCATTTTATAATTATTATGATTTATGAAGCTGATAAATAAAGGGAATTAAAAAAACAAATGGGTGCCGCTGTAAAAAAAATGAATCAAAAATTATGTTGCCCGAAAAATTATTAAATTACGCTGATTAAATCAAAGTTCCGGCGTTTGCGGTAAAACGCCGGTAACACGTCAAAACAATTGATCGTTGATTTTCAAAATAAAATTCAACAATTTTTGATCGCTGTTCTGTTGTGTACTGTTTTATTTCAAATTTCCCAGGTTTTCTTTACAAAATTCTGAAATAAAAATAAAAAATATAAATAAATTTAAGAAGTTATTAAACATTCAAACCTTATCGGTAGTTTTGCGCCACCCTGTATATTTCAAAAATAAAGTACTGTGCATGATTTACAATATAGGCAAATAATTACAGAACAAAAATACGTAAATAAATATTTATTCGTCATAAGAAAAGTTTTATTACAACTTATTTATAAAACGTTTTGGTTTTTCTGTCCACTTGTTTTTTTTTCTTCATCATATAATACATAATAAATTACAAATTACATTTATACATTATAAGCATATGTTTTTTTGGACTTACATATTCATAAACAAAATATATATGTATGTATATGTATATTGTGCATAAAATCATCTGAAATAATTCTCTTTTATATAATATATAAAAAATATAAATAAAAACTGCTTAATCCTAATACAAAAGTTCTTTTATTTACTCCAATAGAGCGAACACATTTAAATAACGTTTCTTCAACATTATAACAACGCACCTAATATACCTAATAAAATCCATGAAACGTTACAAAAGCACATGTAACGTTTCATGGATTTTATTAGGTTTTTTCAACTTTCTAATAACGTTTCATGGCTTAGTACGTTTTCCTTAAAGTTATAATTATGTTTCGTGGGTTAATGAGTGTACAGTTGCGAGAGACAAAAACTAGTACAGCAGGGAGCTTTAGCCACTTCTAAAATACCGTATTTTTATTCTTGTAAAACAAACTTGTCATGTACAGGTTAACAAGAATGTTTTTCTTGGCCAACAAGACGGTGCTTTTGTTGACATGCAATGTCTCTAATGCTAATACCGTCTCGGTAATTATATTTCGTTTGACATCTTCGCAGATTTGTCAATTTGATTATAATTACTTTTCGTATGTGAGTGTACCTTAACGTTAAAATGACGTTTCAAAGTCTAGCAACTTTCCTTCAACTTTATAATACCGTTTCAGTCTTTTGTCCAATTCACTGATTAGAGAGGCTTCTACTTCGTTATACATTGTTGAACATAAATAAAACACTGTTTATCACTTTGTTTGTATAACAATTGGTTTATTTGGTGACTATAGTTTCGATACTACACGTATCATTATCAAACTAACGGTTTGATAATGATACGTGTAGTATCGAAACTATAGTCACCAAATAAACCAATTGTTATACAAACAAAGTGATAAACAGTGTTTAATTTATATTTCAGTCTTTTGTAACTTTACCTCAAAGTTATAATTACGTTTCATGGTTTGGTGAGTGTACCCTAACGTTATAACAACGTTTCATGGTTTAGTAACTTATCTTCAATGCTATAATTACATTTGGTAATGTAACAACATGTAACATTTGTAACATTTCCTTACTCTTTTTAGCCCTGGATTTTTTCTGGTGCCCAAAGAAATGTTTCGTACACTGCATATTATTTATTACTACCTCAGATATACAGAGAGTTTTTCTTTTAAGTATATTTATCTCAATGCACTGTATACGCTGTCAATCTGCAGATATTCGTAGTTTTTACAAATATTTCAAATTGAACTTTCAAACGAGTGTTTTCCACTCCCAGATTAAGCATGAAGTAAAATTTCGAGTTTAGAAAAGCCTGAAAATTTGGTTTGGTCGCGTAGCGCGAAGCGCGGAGCGGCCAAACCAAATTTTCAGGCTTTTCTAAACTCGAAATTTTACTTCATGCGCCACGCGTACTAAACACTGATGTAAAGTGATGTTCAGAATACACGTTTTTAGCATACTGCTTTAGTAGAATATTTTAAACTTCACATAAAATCAGTGTCTCGTACGCGTGGCGCATGAAGTAAAATTTCGAGTTTAGAAAAGCCTGAAAATTTGGTTTGGTCGCGTAGCGCTACGCGCTACGCGACCAAACCAAATTTTCAGGCTTTTCTAAACTCGAAATTTTACTTCATGCTTAATCTGGGAGTGGAAAACACTCGTTCAAATTAAACAATTTAAAAAAAACAAACGACTATCGGAAAAGTTACAGCTCATGCATACAAGTATGTATATTTAAGAAAAAATCCCAACACGTTTAGCAAATTTTAGTGGTGGCAAATCGCTGGCTTAATATTACAAGGTTCTATGCGACATTTCTTTCGATTTTCAATTTGTAATGTTACATGTGCATACATAGAGCCTTGTAACATCACAAATTGAAAAATCGAAAACATTTGTCACATAGAACCTTGTAATATTAAGCCACCGTCAGGGCCGAAAGGGTTAAACCTGTAATAGGTCAGTGCAAATATTATTTTTGACGAAATTAAATTAAAATATTAATACAAAAATCACCCAAGAAAATATTAAAGAAAAATCAACATTCAGTAAATACGAGAATAACATTAGTCGATCAAAATTTTTTATCTGAAAGAAATAACAAATGCAGCATCGCCTTAAAATAATAAACAAGTACCGGCGCGTGGAGAAATGCTAAGCATACAGAAAGATTCAGTTCAAGGTTTAACCAAGCGCAAACACAACGAATTTGCGAAGTCGGGGGAATTGCGTGACGTCAGGGATGGGTGGTATTTTATAACCATATATAATCTGCGCGAAATCTTCCATCTCCACGATCGGGTGGGAAACAGAGTTATAAAAGCTGTGCTGAGCGGAAAACATGAGGAGAGTCAAGAAACAGTTCGGAAGAAGAACATCACGAAAAGCACCACAAGTTCCAAATCACAGAGGGAAATAAGAATAACACAACAAAAATCAAAATTATACAACAAATATAAAAACTATACAACAAAAAAAGAACACAAAAGCAATTGACGGGTGTGGTCGAGCTGTGCGTGGAAAACGGAGGAGTGTTCCCGCTAGTTAATTGCTGATCACAATTAACGGGTGTGGTCGTCCCGAGTTAGTACTGCAGAGTTATGTTCCCGCTAGTTAATAGCACAAAACCAGTTGACGGGTGTAGTCGAGCTGTGCGTGGAAAACGGAGGAGTGTTCCCGCTAGTTAATTGCCTGAAAACAATTAACGGGTGTGGTCGTCCCGAGTTAGTACTGCAGAGTTATGTTCCCGCTAGTTAATAGCACAAAAACAATTGACGGGTGTGGTCGAGCTGTGCGTGGAAAACGGAGGAGTGTTCCCGCTAGTTAATTGCCTGAAAACAATTAACGGGTGTGGTCGTCCCGAGTTAGTACTGCAGAGTTATGTTCCCGCTAGTTAATAGCACAAAAATAATTGACGGGTGTGGTCGAGCTGTGCTTGGAAAACGGAGGAGTGTTCCCGCTAGTTAATTGCCTGAAAACAATTAACGGGTGTGGTCGTCCTGAGTTAGTACTGCAGAGTTATGTTCCCGCTAGTTAATGGCAAAAAAACAATTGACGGGTGTGGTCGAGCTATGCGTGGAAAACGGAGGAGTGTTCTTGCTAGTTAATTGCTTGAAAACAATTAACGGGTGTGGTCGTCCCGAGTTAGTACTGCAGAGTTATGTTCCCGCTAGTTAATAGCACAAAAACAATTGACGGGTGTGGTCGAGCTATGCGTGGAAAACGGAGGAGTGTTCCCGCTAGTTAATTGCTGATCACAATTAACGGGTGTGATCGTCCCGAGTTAGTACTACAGAGTTATGTTCCCGCTAGTTAATGACACAAAACAATCAACGGATGACGTCGGGATCTGCTTGCTAATCAGAGGAGTGTTCCCGCTAGTTGGTTGTCTGGTAAGCTCCGAGATGGTTTTTGTGGGTTTCCCATCTCGTAATGCAAATGCAGGGGTTATTTAATTTTGCTTCCACAATTAGAGTCAAATACTTTTTGAGTTTAACTAAAATGCACATGGCTTCTAAGTACAAACGAAAATAAAGTATTTCGAGAATATAAATAATTTAAGAAACACAAATTAATTAAAAATGTCATAATTGAGGTCAATAAACTTTGCATCCGTTAAACTCACATCCTGTTTTATTTATTGTCCACACATACTCCTGGTCATTAAAAGGGAAGAAAGACACAGTATTTCCGATAATGCATATTGACACAAACAACGAATCTGTTAAATAAATTAAAAGGGTTACTACATACACAACACAACGTAAATAAAATACAAATTATAAATTTGTATAATACCTAGGGTCGAATCATTACAAACCAAACCACGAAACGTAATTATAACGTTTCGTGGTTTAGTGAGTATACCTTAACGTTATATTAACGTTCCATAGTTTAATAACTTTTCTTCAACGGTATATCAACCTTTCCTAGTTTTGTAACCGTTTCTTAATATTTCATCAACCCATTTTTAACGTTATTTAAATGTTTTTGTTCGCTCAATGTTTTTTTTTTTTTTAATATCCTTTACTTTGTTCATTATAATAAATGTATATGTATATTTATTTTTGATTCCACTATTTCATATGTATCACAACATTTACAAGTGTAAGAGTAAGTATAAGTATAATGTGTTATGTTTTTTGTTTGTTTGTTGTTTTTAAATACAATAGTACATTTTCCATTTAGAATGCCGCTTAGCCTCTTAATTTAAGAGGCGAAATAAAAAAGAAACGAATTCGAAACGAACGTTTTTTTCTTTATTATTATTATTTTTGTTTGCATGGCGCTAGCGTGATTCTTTGTATGAAATATTATACAGGGTGAGTCGACTTTTTTTATGCGTTCTCTTTGTGAATAGAGGAACGTGGTAAATTTAATTTGGAAATTAGTGTAGATGATGAAATGCATTTTTTAAAAATTAGTATAGAAAAAATCAAAATCAAAGCTAATTTTACATTTTGTGTAAAGAGTTACATTAAAGTGTGAAAGTTTTTACAAGTTTTATGCCGAATAAGACAAAAATAACCTAATTTTTGGAAGTATTTAAAATTAGTGTAGATGATGAAATGTAGTTTTAGTAATTAGCATGAATGTGAAATGGTAAATTTAATTTGGAAATTAATGTGAATGATATACTGCACTTTTTGAATTTAGTATGAACAAAAAAAATCAACATGAGATGAATCAAATATTAAAAGTTTAAAGAAAAATCAAGGCAAACTTCACATTTTGATAATTACATAAAAATCACTTAGTTTGTTTCACTACTACTACTAAAAACTAGTCGGAGAGAATAAAAAATACACTGGCGAAAGAAATTAACGCATCATTTGTGATTTTTTTGATATCTTGGAATCGAGTTTTCTTTGAACACAAACATATTTTTACAATAAGAAATCTTATCAAGCATGCTGTTTTACATGTTGTGTTTTGTCTTTTGTTCTCATGGTTTTCTGTCAATAAATAAAATGAAGCACTTTTCACTATTCTGACTGTAAGAAAGGTTCATATAAAATTTCTTTTTGAGTTTGTTTTCAAGTAATTGTTAAAATTAAGTGCTAAATAGTGAAGAATGAATATGGATAGACGTCCGAATCTTAATTTAAGCAGTGAAGAAGCTGTGATTGTGGTTACACTTGCAGAAGAAGGTAGGAGTCAGCGTTACATCAGTCAGCGTCTTGGTGTTAATCAATCGACCGTATCCCGTGTCTTGAAGAGACATCGGGAAACTCAGGCATACTCAAGAAGGCCAGGACAAGGGAGAAAAAGGGCCACAACTGCTGTTCAAGACCGTTTTTTAATGATGCAGACGTTACGCGAACGGTTTATTACGGCTCCTAGGCTACAAAATATGCTCGCAGAGATCCACAATGTTCATGTAAGTTCCGTTACCATCAGAAAAAGGTTACGTGGTTTTAATTTAACTCCGAAAACAGCGGCAAAAGGACCACAATTAACCGCAGACCATCGCAGAGCCAGGTTAACATTTGCGCAAGAACTTGTAAACTGATTACAGGCCGATTGGGCTAATGTTATGTTTAGCGACGAGTCCAGATTTTGTCTTTACGGCAGTGACAGACGAATGCATGTGTACAGACGGCCGGGTGAACGTTATGCGCAGTGTAACATTGTTCCGACTGTTATGTTTGGTCGAGGCTCTGTTATGGTGTGGGGTGGTATCACTTTAGAGGCTCGTACGGAGTTGGTGGTCATACCAAGAGGAAGCATCACGGCAGCGTCTTATATTGCAAACATTTTAGAACCATCCGTAATGCCTTTTGCTCCCTTTGGAGGAAACGATTTCCTGTTTATGCATGACAATGCAAAACCACACAAAACCACCTAGTGGGTATCAACACAATGCAATGGCCAGCCAGGAGTCCCGATCTTAATCCGATCGAATACCTATGGGACGCGATGGGCAGACGCCTTAGAGCACTTCCTCGGCGTCCAAGCAATCAACAAGAGCTTGGACAAAGATTGCAGGAAATTTGGGAAGATATTAACCAGGATGAAATTGGATCATTAATTAACAGTATGAGCCGTCGCTGTCAGGCAGTTATTCGAGCAAAAGGAGGAAACACTAGATATTAAGTCTTATAATCACATGTTAACTTTTTTCCTCTTTTTATTTATGACATTATTTTAGTAATTAATGAAAGAAAATGTGTTGAAAATCATTATTATAGTTCAGTTGGTTTTGTTGTTATTTTTTTTTGTTTTTAAACATCAAAACTTTATTTTTAAATTAAAAAAATTAATGTGATGCGTTAATTTCTTTCGCCAGTGTAGTAGTGAGACAAATCAAGTGACTTTCATTTAATTATCAATATTGTAAACATATTTTACCAAGTGATTATTGAGAACGAAATTGAAGATATTACACATTTTGAATAGAGTGAACATTATCGTAATTTCTTTTTTATTTCGTAAACCAAATTGATTGTTTAAAGTGTTTCAAAAGTTATAAAAAAGTGTAAAAAGGAAACATTTTAAAAATTTCTAGCCGAAATAACAAATCTCATGCCGAATAAGATACAAATAACCTAATTTTAGAAAGTATTTAAAACTAGTGTGGATGATGAAATGCAGTTTTTGAAATTAGCATGAACAAAAAATTAAGGCAAACTTTACATTTTGAATGGAGATAATTCATCATTTCCTTTCCTTTCGTAAATCAAATCGATTTTTTCGTGTAAAGTGTAAAAAGTAAGCATTTTTCAAATGTAATGTCTAAAATGACGATAATTCATCATTTCTTTTCTCTCCGTAAATCAAATCGATTTTTTCTGCTGTTTCAAGAGTTACAAGAAAGTATAAAAAGGAAACATTTTACAAATTTCATGCCTTAATAACAAATTTATTGCAAAATACCTAATTTTGGGAAGTATACTCAATGACATTAGAAGTGTAACACCCAGAAGGAGTTATTATTTTAACTTGATTTTTTGCCAGTATGGTAGTCTTACATCAAGAATATAATGATTACATTTTCAAGAAATTTTATTAAAAAACAATCTAAAAAAAATTAATAATGTGTTTGGCGACCCCTTTGCTGTATACACTCTTGTAGACGTCTGGGCATCGACAAAATCAGATGGTCGATGTCTTCTTGAGGCATCTCGTTCCAAGCAACTTGAATTTCATGGTGCAAAGAGAATATTCTTCTTCCCATGATATCCCACACATGTTCAATGGGATTTAAATCCGGCGAACGGGGCGGCCACGCCAAAACATTAACACCAGCTTCATTAAGAAAGTTCATAGTTCGACGAGCAATATGGGGACGTGCGTTATCTTGTTGAAAAAGTACGTCTGGGCGGCCATCTAACTAAGGCAACAAAGTCGGTCGTATGACGTCTTCAACATAACGCGCAGCTGTCATACTGCCTCGAATGAATACAAGAGGTGATCGACTACCATATGCAATAGCCCCCCCAAACCATTACTCCAGCACTCCTGTGTACATGCCTCTCAATAGCAAACCTAAGATCAGGTCGTTCTCCACGGTAGCGTCGTACCCTTCTACGGCCATCATGCGTACCTAGACAAAATCGTGATTCATCGCTGAATACGACATCGTGCCATTCTGCCTCCCAATGCTACCGTTCTCTGCACCAGTCCAACCTTTGGCGACAGTGTCTCGCTGTTAAAGGAAGCACTAATCTTGGACGGTACGAAAGAAGCCCAAAGGATTGAATGCGGCGATATAAGGTTCGCATACTAACGGGCCTACCTTCTTCTCCAATCCATTGATCACCGATTTGACGCGTAGTAGCGAAACGGTCTCGCAGGGCTATTTGTCTTAAGCGCCGATCTTGACGTTCTGTGGTACGCCTTGGTTGACCAATTGGTCTTCTTCTTGCTCCTCTACCTTCTTCTGTCCATACCTGATACACACGTATTACAGTTGCTGCAGTGGAATCAATACGGCGGGCAATTTCGCGATAGGACATACCGACATCTCGATAAGCAACAACTCGACCCCGGTCAAAATCGCTCAAATGGTGATATTGTGGACGTCTTCGGACTCGAGGCATTTTATTTAAGCTTAACACACTCAACGGAAACACGAAAACTAAAAACATCTGTACTAAACAGCTTAAATAAATAGTTTTATCAAAAAAGAAAAAGTGAAATATTTTTTTTTTCACAATAAATATAAAAGGCACAAGGTTGAAATTGTTATCAATGTATGCTTTAAATATAGTCACTCTGTTGCTAAAATATGAATTCAAAAAAATCATTCCTTCTTGGTGTTACGCTTCTAATGTCATTGAGTATATTTGAAATTAGTGTGGATGGTGAAATGGAGTTTTTGAAATAATCATGAAAAAAAAATCAAGGCACAATTCATAATTTGAATAGAGTAAAAATTATCGTCATTTCTTTTCCTTTCGTAAATCGAATCGATTTGTTCGGCTGTTTGAAGAGTTACAAAATAGTGTAAAAGGATTTTTTTATTTCATGCCGATTAAGAATATACTATCATGTTTTATGCATCGATTTACGATTATTCGAGAAATCACCTAATTTTGGAAAATATTTAAAATTGCCTCTCCAGAAATTCCCTTATTCATTGTTTCCTTAACAAAAACAGTAAGAGTTTTTTTGGATTTCCATAGAAGAGAACATGAAAGAAAGCAAAAATTGAACCACCAGAATCACCCTGTGTATTTTGATTAAAAAACACTTAGAACTTTTCTTCAATACTTTATTTTGTAACCGAAGTGTCCATTATCAATGGTTTGATACTTGGTTACAAAATAAAGTATTGAAGAAAGGTTCTAAGTGTTTTTTAATCAAAGTATAATTATCTTCAAGTAACTCAATCAATCCAAACACCCTGTGAATATATTTTTTTTTTCTGGACGTGTAGGGGCGTATTTTGGGCGGATCTGATGTTTGAAAAAGTGATGTTTGTGTTGTATTTGTATTTACATTTTTCCAAATATGTATTTGTGAAATGATTCTTTACAAAAATAAATTAAAATAAATTATATTTAATTTAAGTTGTTGTTGTAGATTGCGACAAAAATCGCACTTTTGATGTTTTAAATTATATTTAATTAAAAATAAACACTAAATTCATGACAAATATATTAAACAGTGTTAAGCGATAATTAATAATAAAGTAATAAAATTATAAAGTAATTTCATTACAATGTATTGTATATTCAATAAAAAAAAAACCTTGAGTGTTATTTGAAATAAAACAACGCAGTTGGGAGGGTTTCACTTTTATTGTTGAACACTGCAACATGTTTCACCACACAGTGGCTTTATCAGGCAGATGAAATATTCATTTCATCTGCCTGATAAAGCCACTGTGTGGTGAAACATGTTGCAGTGTTCAACAATAAAAGTGAAACCCTCCCAACTGCGTTGTTTTATTTCAAATAGTATTATGGAGTTTCATCATGTATCCGCCTCATCAATTAAATATTTCTTGAGTGTTATGATTTAATCTTTTTTTAAATTTAAGTTGGCTACACGCTTTAGGAATTGACATATAAAACGCCAGACAATATTTATAATAGGAGTTAGAGCACTGCACGGGCTGGGCTTTGGATCGGCCCGGTACCGGGCCGGACCAAACCCGGGTCTCAAATTTCTTCAAGCGGACCGAACCGAGCTGGGCTTCCAATCCAAAATACAAGACCAGCCCGGGCCGGGCCTGACTTTTTTTAAGTTTGTTTTTGTTTTTAATTGCAAACTATTAGGTTTTCCAATAGGGATGATATGATTTTGAAGTGACGTTTCGGCCATATGTAATATTTCATGATCTGTCATGTATTTTTCATTCTATTCAGTAGTTAATTGTTTGGTGTTGTAGGCGTTCACTTTGTGGTACATCTTAAATACACTTGTAAATAAAACACTTTTTACTTTAGTATAAATGAAATTGCCAATTCTTGGTTGCAGAATACTTCAAACATTAAAAGTGCGATTCTTTTCGCAATCTACAACAAGTTAGTCTTACAAAGACTATATCAAACACTAATTGAAACAACTACTTCCCGGGCTAATACCCCGACGGACATTGAATTATACAACAAGTGTTTGCTGTTACACACAGTAACCTACTGCAACTGTAACAATTTGGGTCAAATTATTTAAGCCATCTATAGACGCGTTTTTTTTTACTTTGTTTAACCACTGAATTTTACATTTAATTGTGTGACTAGTTTCGACTATCTAGTAGTCATTCTCAAACTAAAGTGTTTTTTAGTTTGAGAATGACTACTAGATAGTCGAAACTAGTCACACAATTAAATGTAAAATTCAGTGGTTAAACAAAGTAAAAAGTGTTTTATTTACAAATGTATTCAGTAGTGTTTACAATTTCATCATGGAGAGACATACGCAAGAACAACGTTTACAAATTATTCAGTTTGCCATTCAGTTTGCCATTTTATGATCGTAATAATCGTCCAAGTGTGCGCGCTATTCGTCGAATTGTTGAAAATTGTGAGCGTACATTTTCTTTACATAATGTTAAAGTGCCAATAAGACAAAGAACCGCTCGAAGTAATGCAAATATTGCTGCCGTTCAGGCAAGTGTTGCTGAAGACCGCAATTTGTCGTTCTCAACAATTGAGACTGTTTCAAACCACAACCTGGCGGATTTTCAAAAAGGATTTGGGTTTGCATCCGTATAAAATTGTTCTCACTCAAGAACTGAAGCCATTGGACCACCGTAAACGTCGTGAATTTGCTGATTTTGCCTTGGAACAACTTGAAAACGATAACGATTTTTTTAAGAAAATCATCTGCTCCGATGAGGCTCACTTTCATCTGAGTGGTGCGGTAAATAAACAAAACTGTCGATTCTGGTGCGAAGAAAATCCACAAATTATTCAAGAAAAACCATTACATTCACCTAAATTGACAGTTTGGTGTGGTTTTTGGTCTGGTGGAATCATCGGTCCGTACTTCTTTCGAAATGAAGATGGCAACACCGTTACTGTCAATGGAGAGCGGTATAGATCGATGATAACCAACTTTTTATGGCCGAAATTGAAAGAAGTTGATCTTGACAACATTTGGTTCCAACAAGTCGGGGCTACGTGCCACACAGCAAATGCAACAATTGAATTATTGCGAGAAAAGTTTGGAGATTCGATTATTTCAAGAAATTGTGATATTGAATGGCCTCCAAGAAGTTGTGATTTAATTATTGCGAGAAAAGTTTGGAGATTCAATTATTTCAAGAACTTTTGATATTAAATGGCCTCCAAGAAGTTGTGATTTAACACCATTAGACTATTTCTTGTGGGGTTATTTGAAGTGATTGGTCTTTCGAAATAAACCAGACTCTCTTCAAGCTTCACAACTCAATATTGAACGTGCCATTCATGACATACGACTTGATTTAGTGGAAAAAGTGCTCGAAAATTGGGTTCATCGAATTCGTTCCTGCAGAAGAAGTCGTGGAGGCCATTTGAATGACGTTTTATTTAGAATTTAATTGCATCGATTGTACTTCACATTAAATAAAAAACATTTGAATTTCCTTAACAATAAGTGTGTTTTTTTTAAGAAATCATATCACTTATTGGAAAACCCTTTATATCTATAAACAAGTAAATATATAATTACAAGTGTAATAAACCTTTATTAGGTAATGTTTTAAAACTCCGAGAAAATTTTGAATTATTGAGACTAAAATATTGGCCGGACCGGGCCGAGTCGGGTCTGTTTTATTATTTACCCGGGCCGGGCCGGGCTCAAGTCAATTATTTTATGACCGGGCCGGGCCAGGTCGGGCTTACAAAGTTTGATAGCGGGCCGGGCCGGGCCCAAAAAAATCGGCTGATGCAGGGCTCTAATAGGAGTATATAATTATACAGTTGCCAACATACAATATTTTCCATGTCACCCTAGAGGTTATTTTTTATTGAACATACGATATTTACATACATTTAAATTACAAAATAATTTAGTTACTTTTTAACTGAATTTAATAATAGTAATTAAAATTAAAATAATTACTTTTCTTATGGTTATAATGACAATGTAATTACAGCTACTTTAATTACCTTGTAACTGAATTTAATAATAGTAATTAGAATTAAAATAATTACTTTTCTTATGGTTATAATGACAATGTTATTACAGCTACTTTAATTACCTTGTAACTGAATTTTATAATAGTAATTAGAATTAAAATAATTACTTTTCTTATGGTTATAATGACAATGTTATTACAGCTACTTTAATTACCTTGTAATTGAATTTAATAATAGTAATTAAAATTAAAACTATTACTTTTATTATGGTTATAATTACAAAGTACAGCTACTCAAGGCTGTAGCTAAAAAAAACAATCGAGGGGGCGGGTTTTACTTGCACAAATATTGTTTTTGCTCTTTCATCACAAAAATTTTACATTTTTATAATTGGGGGGGTGGTGGTTAAACCCCCAAATCCCCCCCCTTGGCTACGGCCTTGCAGCTACCTTAATAACTTTGTAAGTGAATTTAATAATAGTAATTAAAATAAAAACAATTACTTTTCTTATGGTTATTATTACAAAGTAATTACAGCTACAACTGTAATTTAATTACGTTTCTGTCCTACACTGATTTTAAATATGAAAATGAAATAATTTGTATGTGGTTGGCACTGGAATAAGGAGCCGTCCAATAAATATTTTTC
Organism: Philonthus cognatus; assembly: GCA_932526585.2. Lineage (NCBI taxonomy): Eukaryota > Metazoa > Arthropoda > Insecta > Coleoptera > Staphylinidae > Philonthus > Philonthus cognatus. The sequence goes on from OW052251.1 coordinate 7,674,718, forward strand.
CCCTTTTACATTCGTTTATTTTTTTATTTTTGTTATGTTTTTTTCAAATTTGAAGTTCCTTAGAATAGACATATATTTTATGTATGTACAAACAGTAAAAATATCCGTATAAATCCAATAAACTGGAATGGACAGTGGTGTTTTTTTTGTTTTTGTTAGTTTTTTTTTTATGCACATAGAACACCCAGCGTATGCGAATTTGTATTAATATTTACATAATTTTTGTTTTTATTTATGTATTATCAGTAATATTACATTGAATTGTAAATGAATGTTGTATGTAAGTATATACAAGGTAGCTGAAAAATCTTTGTGTTTTTAAAGTTTACACTGAACCAGTGTTTTATAGAAATAAAAAATGAATTCAAATTCAAAATATACATCTTTAGCATACTGCTTTAATAGTATGTTTTGAATTTCAATTGAAATCAGTGTTTAATACTCGTGGCGCATGGAGTAAAATTTCGAGTTTAGAAAAGCCTGAAAATTTGGATTTGCCGAGGCGCGACTCGCTTCGCTCGCGCGCCCCGGCAAATCAAAATTTTTAGGCTTTTCTAAACTCAAAATTTTACTTCATGCTTAATCAAGGATTGGAAACACTCGTTAGAAGCTTTAATTTGGACGTTTTTATAAAATCAACAAATGCCTGAATATTTACGGAGTATTAAGTACAACTTCTACGTTTTTAGAAACATTAATTAGATTTAGAGGACTTTAGGATTTTTTTCTGAGGACAATAAATAGCCTTAATTGTTCAAGAATAATGATAATGACATTAAACTAGTAGAAATTAAAAAAAATATAAGTGAAACAGAACCAAGGGAATTTAATTTACAAAAACAATATAATATTGGATATTTAATTAAAACACTTGGTTTGTTTCACTAATTTATATTTTCTCCGACTAGTTTCGACCATTGGTCATCTTCGGGGAGGAATGTACAAAAAATATCTAAACAACTATTTATATACAAATACAGGCTATATATTTGGTTTCACCAAGATATTAATGAAAAAAAGTATCCGATATCGTCATGTGCTATTAAGTGATCAATGAAAACCAAGCTCTTTAGCTTTATAGCTATATAAGTGTTCCAAATTTCTTAATATATTATTTTCAACCCTTCCTGATAATAGTGATGTGTTTTTTTAGCTACCCTGTATATTAGCAAGTATATACGGACAAGGAGATGTGAATAAGATAACCTCTCGACTATTTTGCTCAATGTTTATTATACCGTCTGTCCCGTTTCATAGGAAATTCCCATGTTAATTTTTCAATTTAAATTTTTATCTCCATTATTGAATTTAAATGGTCAGATTGGAATTAAAATGATTCTCATATTTAATAAAAATATTTCAAAAGCAGTTTTTTCGTACTTTATTCCGTGTTTATCTAATTCTTGCTTAAAAATGATGAAGAAAAATGAACTTGAAAAATCATCAAAATAAAAATTGGTATGTATTTTGTATTTCACAGAATAGAACACTTTACAGCGGCGGCTCGCAGCCTAACTTCAGGGTAGACCAGAGACCCAAGGTAATATGTATCCGTTATTGAAAGGTGAGTTTCTAGTGTAATTCCTTGTATTTATAAAGCACGACCCCAACCTCAAATTTTGTCTGCCTTGGCGCTGTGGCCCACCCTGAAGTTAGGCAGCGAGCCGTCGCTGAGACTTTACCTTTTTAGGTTGGTCCTCAGCAAATGCCAACTTGAATAATCTAAATCAAGTTGTCACTAAACTTTGTCTCAAAAGTAGGAGGACCACAACTTTCCGGTTTACACAGCCGAAATATAAGCGAATATTTTCATCAATGGGGAGAGGTAATACAGAAATAGCTACTTTGAACACATTAATAACACTGTTCAAACACAAGATATGTATATAGACGGAAACTGCCACTTGTTAAAGAATCGTCAGTTGTGATTCTCATATTCGTTTGAAAATGGTCTAACAAACCGAAACTAGTCGGAATAAAGATTTAATTGTGAAACAATACCAAGTGCCTTTCCTTTAATTAACTTTACATAGTGTAATATGTTTCACCAAGTGCCAGATGAGAAATTAATTCAAGAAAAAAAAATCTCATATGATAGCCGCAATTTCGCATGCTTGGATCTGTAAGCTTCAGTTTGAATATTCCTTTTCGGCAGCCAATAAGGTTGCGTAATTTGATCAGCTGATTTTCGTTGTGGTCCTCCTATTTTTGAGACAAATCATAATTAAATAATACTTGAATGTGGGTAACTTTGATTGATTAGTGCCAAGTTGAAAAGGTATAGAATATTCTATAAATTAATAAATGAGTCGCCTATTTAGAAAAACCCCTAATTCCATGGTTTTCAAGTGGATATTCAGCTTAAACAGGTATAGAATATCATATTATATTTGAGTCGCCTATTTCCAAAAACCTCTAAATTATGGAAATAGGCGACTCAAATATAATATAATATTCTATACCTGTTTAAGCTGAAGTTGGTACTAAATAAATTCAAGTTAGTGCATTTTTGTTTTCCTCTTCAAGATCTGAATTTTTCTTAACAAAATTTTATTGTAAACAAAATTGTCTAATTTGAGTTTCTGTAATATTCTTCGATTTTGCTCTTATCAACTTTAATACAACGCGAAATTTAGTGTGAACTAAAATACAAACCGCGTCGGGTGTTTCGGAAAATTAAATGAATTTCTGGCGATGTTTTATTTCAGTTCACTCAAAACGCAAGTGTTTTAGTGAACTAAAACATCGTCAGAAATTCATTTAATCTTCCGAAACCTCCGACGCGGTTTCTCAAGAGCATGGTGAATTCGCCGGGCAAACTTCTCATATTTCACACAGGCTTGTAATTTGTAATTTAATTTGTTTGCATTAACTTTAATCAACTTTGATTAATTCGCTGTTTTACGTTGAAACATAGTCAAACAGCCGAGGGTTGTTTAATTCCAATCAGCACGCAAGCTTTATACTCCATTACTTACACACACATACATTATTTGTTATATATATACAGGGTGTCCCATTAGTGCGGTCTCGGAAGATATCTCAGCTCTCGTTAAAGATAGAAAAAAAATGTTTTCACGAAATTTGCTTGATTTTAAGAGCTGCATAACCTAAAATTATTTTCAAATATACAGGGTGTCCCATTATTCCATACTTAATACCTACTTTGTTATTTTAAATGGAACACCCTATATATTATTTTTTTATTTGATCCGCCTTTAAATAACCTACACAAAGATATATCATTATTGGCACTTTAGGTAATTCGTTACTTAAAAAAAAAAATATTTTTTGAAAATTTTGGCAGTTTTAGTACTTTACTTAAAAATTCACTGTGTTCGTATTTTTTAAGATACCAGTCTGAAATTTTACACACATATGCAGTAAAGAATGCTCTATCCATTGACTATAACACATTTTAATATTACTTATAAAACCTAGTAAAAAACTACCCTCGAATATTTAATATTTAAAATGTACATTACTTCATTTTTTTAAATGGGACATCCTATATTTTTTTATTTTATCAAATCCGCAATAAAAAATGCTTTATTTCTTGTAGAACATACCCTATATCTATTTTCATTAGTTTTGGAGATATTAACATTTTTCTGTCAAATATGGGAAATTAGGTCACAATCAGCATTAAATTAGTCTTTAAAGGTTGTCTAACTTTAATGGTATTTAGATATTTCAGTTTTACTTTACTTTATTTATTTATGACATATTATAATTACATTTATAATATCAAAGTAAACAATATAAACAAATTTTGTCATTTTTTAATATATCATGAATGCAATAAAGGAGGCCATGAAAAACAATTGATAAAGTAAAGAAACGTATTTATTTGACATACAGATAAATAAAGTGCTGTTAACACTATTATTAATATTATTGAATTTTTGATAACGCAATAATGAATTTTTCAAAAGAAGAATTAATAAAAATGACATACGTTTTGGGTGCAAGTGAAGAAAATTGTTTTCTTGCAAGTCGAATATATGCACAAAAGTATCCAAATGCGGAACGGCATCCTAATGCAGCAGCGTTTGTGAGATTGAAGAACCGATTTGAAAGCACAGGAAGTATCATGTACCCTCTAAAATTAAAGAGAAAGAAAAGGACAACGAAAGAAGAGAATGAACATTTGGTAATTCAGTCCATTGTTGAGAACCCTCAAATTTCTTCCCGCCAGTTAGAAAAACAACTTGATATTCCCAAATCAACAATAAACAAAATAACAAAGAGATTCAAATTTCATCCCTATCACGTTCAGTTGGTGCAGGAATTAGGTGAGAATGATTTTTTAAAAAGATTGGATTTTTGTAATTGGGCGTTACAAAAACATCAAGTTGAACCGAACTTTTTTAACAATATTTTGTTTACCGACGAAGCGATATTCCATAGAAATGGTTTCGTTAATAGACATAATTATCATTATTACGATGACCATAACCCGAACCATATTGTTTGTATAGACCATCAACATAAATGGTCTCTTAATGTTTGGGCTGGAATTATTGGGAATAGGATTATTGGTCCGTATTTCTTTAATGGAAATGTTACTGGTGATACGTTTTTAAATTTTCTTCAAAATCAGTTCGAAACCTGGTTGGATGAATTGCCGTTAAGAACGTTACAAAATGCATGGTTACAATTAGATGGCGCACCACCACACTATAGTCGACAAGTTAAACAATATTTAGACCAAACTTTTCCTAACAAATGGATTGGAAGAGGAGGACCAATTCATGGCCAGCGAGGTCACCCGATTTAACAAAACTGGACTTTTTTTTATGGGGTGTTGTGAAGGAAGAAGTTTATAAAATACCTGCAACAACACAAGAGGATATGAAAAATAGAATTAGTAATGTTATGCGTGCCATTACTGTAGACAACTTAGTAAGTGTCAATCAAAGCTTCATACGGAGGCTTCAAGTGTGCCAAAACCAAAATGGAGGCCATATCGAACACTTAATATAATTATCAAATTCATTATATGCTAATCTGTTAATATTAATTCGGTTTACTTGTTTCCATTGTCGTTATATTGTTTACTTTGATATTATAAATGTAATTATATTATGTCATAAATAAATGATTTGAAGTAAAACTGAAATATCTAAATACCATTAAAGTTAGACGTCCATTAGAGATTAATTAAATGCTGATTGTGGCCTAATTTCCCATATATGACAGGAAAATGTTAATATCTCAAAAACTAATAAAAATAGATATAGGGTATGTTATACAAAAAATAAAGCATTTTTCATTGCGGATCTGATAAAGTAAAGAAATATAGGGTGTCCCATTTAAGAAAATGAAGTTATGTACATTTTAAATATTAAATATTAGAAGGTAGTTTTTTATTAGGTTTTATAAGTAATATTATAATGTGTTATAGTCAATGGATAGAGCATTCTTTACTGCATATGTGTGTAAAATTACAGACTGATATCTTAAAAAATAAGGACACAGTGAATTTTTAAGTAAAGTACTAAAACTGCCAAAATTTTCAAAAAATATTTTTTTCTGAAGTAACAAATAACCTAAAGTGCCAATAATGATAAATCTTTGTGTAGGTTATTTAAAGGCGGATCAAATAAAAAAATAATATATAGGGTGTTCCATTTAAAATAACAAAGTTAGTATTAAGTATGGAATAATGGGACACCCTGTATATTTGAAAATAATTTTGGGTTATGCAGCTCTTAAAATCAAGCAAATTTGGTAAAAACATTTTTTTTCTATCTTTAACGAGAGCTGAGATATCTTCCGAGACCGCACTAATGGGACACCCTGTATATATATATATATATATATATATATATATATATACGAGCCCTGTCCCACTCAGTTAGCACAGTCTAAAAATCCATTTACTAGAATTATCGTATGCTCAATAAAAAAAAAAACTTCTAGAGTGCCATGATTTCATCTTTTTTTTAATTTAAGTTGGCTAGACGCTTTGCGAATTGACATATAAAACGTCAGACATAATAATTTGATTATATAATTTCAGAGTTGCCAACTTACAATTTTTTCCATGGCACTCTAGAGGTCCTTTTTGATTGGACATACGATACTTCGCTTGAAATCCCAAAATATGTTGATATATTTGTAATATTTAGGGAGTTTTTCTTTTAAGTATACACACCCCAATATACTGTATAATCTGTAAATTTTCAGATATTCGTCGTATTAGAAAAATGTTTAAATTGAAGCTTTAATACTCGTTTAAAGCTTCAATTTGAAAAATTTTAAAATACGACGAATACCTAAAAATAAACAGTATATTGGGTGTAAAAACTTAGAAGAACTTCCTTTTTTGAAAAGATATCCGTTGTTTATTTAAAAGATTTCAATTAGAAGCTTTAAACGAGTGTTTTCCACTCCCAGACTAAGCATGAAGTAAAATTTCGAGTTTAGAAAAGCCCCGTGAAAATTTGTCATCGGACATCTTAAGACTTACTGCTTAAATTCGGATATGTATACTTAAAAGAAAAGCTACAATTTTTTATCCCGATTGGTATATTGATAATTTCGGCTCGTATTTTTTTCTGTAGGTCTTCCAGGGTTTGTGGACAATTGTCATAAATTAGGAATTTGAGATTATTTTCTAGGAAATAATTACAAGGAGTGAAATTAGCTGAGTGTAATAATTAGAATAGTTGGAGGGGTATTTGTCTCTTTAATTTGTATTCGTCAAACAGATATTAACCTCTTAGGGAAATCAGCCCAACGGAGCAGACTGCTTTAAACAAATGCATTGAAGCCTTAGCGGTGTGGGTCGCACAGAGGACGATTTCCATCATTTAGGCGATCATTTCGTGAAAAATTAACTTGAAGGTTTAACCATGACGCATATTTTTACAATGAGTTGTAAGTTCAATTGTTTACCAGGTAAAATTTGCAGCCTCTTAGACCCTTTCCACAAGGGTAGGGACCGTGATAAAGTAACGCATTACCATTTAGTGCGCGACCGTTGCATTGCAAGTGTCTTAAACGTTTAACTTGACTGTGTTTTATTTCATTTCTGTGTACGTTTATTAAAAAAATATGGAAAATTGCTCCCCAAGTAAGTAGTTAATATATCTGTTTAAAGTTTGCATTTACATTAATTCACTTTTTATAAATAATTAATTAAAATTTGAGATGAATTTTTATTTGTCGCGTTTCAGTAATTTATACCATAAATTACTGAAACGCGACAAATAAAAAGTAAAAAAGTATGCTTCGTCTTTCTTCGTTTACTTTCATATTTTGCACATCTATAATCTAACTGTTATACTTAGTATCTAAAATAAAATTAGCTGCCTCGAAGTGCCTCACGCGTTTTTATATTATTTTTTAGATGTTTGGTCCATTTCACGCAAAACGTTATTTGAGGTTTGGCGGAGAGGAACAACTTTGCAACATAAAAATTCCGCTGTTATGGAATTTGTTATGAAGAAATTTAATATAGATTACAATTATGAAAATATGGATATTTTAAAAAACCAAATTAGAAATTTTTCTTCGAAAGTTTCTTTGAAATGGCAAAAGTCAAATCGGACAATTGTTCGTTTTGAAGAAAAATATTCACAGTGGCTAGATGAACCTGAAAAATTTGACTTTCAATACAAAAGCCAGGAACCACAACCCGGCCCATCCAGAAGACCGCATAAATCATTTAATGATTTATCATCTGTTTCCAAAAGGCGTAAAACAAAATTGTTGTGAGAAAATTATTCGCAAGAGGAATTACTGTTTGCAACTAAATCAAGCTTTCATTCGTCAGGCCAATGAGATGCGGCAAACATTTTGCAAGAAATCAGTAATAAATCAACAGCTACCAAATTAAAGAAGGCTTACAAATCTCCATCAAAAGAACTTATTAAGTACTCCATTCAAGAAGCACTTTCATTATACATTGATGGGCATTTTACAAAACATTCGTATAAATGAATGTACAATGGCGCAAAAGCACGAAATGCCAATATTTATCCTAGTTATGATTTAATAGTAAGAGCTAAGAAAGAATGTTATCCAGAAGAAAACTGCATAAATATCGACGAATCATGTGCTGAAGTTAAAGTTCAAGCTCTTGTGGATCACACTGTTAGAAGACTGTTTATGTTATTTGAGAACACACTATTAAAAAATAACGAATCATTGGGAAATAAATTCATCATAACATATAAATGGGGATGCGATGGAAGTGCAGGACATTCATTATACAAACAAGCATTCACAGATTCATCACGAACTGATGAGTTTTTATTTACTGTTTGTATAGTTCCTCTACAAATAGTAAGTTCGGAAAACGAAAATATAATATGGATGAATCCTAGACCTTCTTCTACCAGATTTTGTAGGCCACTTAAAATTATATTTGAGAAAGAAAATAAATAATTAACAAAAATAACTGTAGCTTATATGCAGCAACAAATGACAAATATACTTCCAACTACAATATTTAGTAAGGAATCTAGTGTTATCTTCCATCACGAATTTAAATTAACTATGATTAACGGCAAAACAGTAGCAATTATAACCGACACTTCCTGTCAAAGTTGTAGTATATGTGGTGCAACACCAAAGTTAATGAACGATTTAGAGAAGGTTGTAAAAATGCCTAAGACTGCCAGTGGGTGTGATTACGGAATTTCGTCACTCCATGCGTGGATACGATGTTTAGAATGCCTTCTTCATATATCTTACCGTATTGGAATAAATAAATGGCAACTCCGAGATGAAGCAGATAAATTACAAATGAAGAAGAGAAAAGAATCTATTCAATCCGGATTAAGAGAAAAAATAGGCCTGTTAGTTGATATTATAAAACAAGGATATGGTACAACAAACGACGGTAACACGGCAAGTAAGTTTTTTGAAAACTATAAAATATCTGCAGAAATTACGGGGTTGAATGAAAATTTAATAAAACGTCTGAAAATCATATTGCAAACTATTTCATGTGGGCAGGCAGTAAATGTGGAAGCGTTTCATAAATATGCGATAGATACAGCACGACTTTATATAAACTTATACCCATGGTTTTATATGCCTGCGAGTGTCCACAAAATTTTGATACACGGAGGAGACATAATAAAAGCAGCAACTTTACCAATTGGCATTTTTTCTGAGGAAGCGTTGGAAGCTGTAATAAGGATTTGAGAAGATATCGAGAGCACCATTCAAGGAAGTTTTCTCGCCTGCAAACAATAACCGACCTGTTTCACACCCTTTTGTACTCCTCCGATCCATATATATCAACAATTTCCAAAAACACGAATATTACTAAAACTTATAATATTAAGAGTTTGGATGAAGAAGTATTAAGTTTATTAGATGAGAATGTATCAGAGGAAGCAATAGATGAATTCTAAAAATATAAACAATCTGACAGCGAGAGTGATTAAATATTAAATTTAGTATCTAACTGTAATAATAATTGTTTTTTCATTAATATAATACTTTTAAACTTATGGCATTTTTTTTTATTCACAGTGGGCCAAAAAAACGGTACAAGTTTTGTTCTCTCTCATATATCTTCGTAAGTTATTAATATTTTTTAATAATTAATATAACAGTGAAAAGCCCAATTCTTATAGAAAAGATGAAGTATTTTGCTATAAAGAAATAGTACTAACTGAAATATTCTGCGTCATACCATGAAGGCATGCAAAAATATTTTATTTAAGAAATTTATTGTTTCTAAATTATGAATACCTTATCTTGTTTACTTAGGCGAACCATTATTGCAAAAACCAAAAATGACTGATAGAAGTAATAGCTAATGCCTGAAGTTCATTGGAAAACAAAAACAAACTATAGCCCACTAATTTCCATGCCTACAAATGCTGTGCGTTATAAACTCAAGCATTTGCAGAGCTTTCATTAATGTGAAATATCGTCGATAAAAAAAACTTTTTAAAAATGCAAATAATTATTTCTGCATTCTACAAAGTGCAAACATTCTGTTCTTTAAAGAATTATTTAATGCGTCAATTATTATTGAAAATATGAATATTTCCAATTTGTGCCGTTTTTTTTTGCCCACTGTGTATAATCCATTATACAAATTCTTAAAGTAGTCTAACTAATAATTATTTATTATATATACTAAATCTTTATTATTTGAGAACTATGTACAATAAATTTAGTATTAACAAAACAAAATTATTTTTATATTGCATTCCCAAATAAGGGCTATCGACCATAAGTCTTTCTGCCCTTGTTTTTATCTTTGTTTTTTTTCTTTTTTTTTAAATTATGTAGGGGAAGGAGGGTGGAGTGAGGATATATATTCGAATAGGGTGATGTGCGGGTTTTTGAATTTGGGGGGAATGTCAGGTTTTCTGGGGATACACATTTGTTTGAGTAGATCGTAATTACTATCGTTGCATGCAAATCGCTCTACTAGGAATCGAAGTCTGTCTCTGATTGGTAATATTTTTGTTGTTTGGTAGAGGAGGGTATTTGAGGGATTATAGAGAGGATTTTGGGGGTGCCGAAGTTTTGTAAGAGTACAGAGGGACGATCTCTCCGCAACCTCGAGGTTGTTGAGGGTGGATTTGGAGGGATTTAAGTAGAGGATGGAGGAGTACTCCAACATAGGGCGACATATCATTTTATATATAGTTGCACACGTATTCGTATTAATTCCCTGGTTTTTGTACGTGAGACATCTGAAATATTTTGCTCTCTTAATTGTCTTTGTTTTAGTTAATGATGTGTGTTTTTTAAATGATAATTTGTTATCGAAATGGATACCAAGGTATTTACATGTAGGAGATGGATGAATTATGGAGTTGTTTATGGATATCGATGGAGAATTAGGTGTTAACCGGTGGTAGGGTAGGAACAGTTGGGATTTATTAGGATTTATTTTGAGTCTCCATTTGGAAAACCACGCAGAGCTTTTTTTAACTAAGTTTTGAAGGGAATCTATGGTTGAGGTTAGGGTTGTTGAGTGGGAAATTAGGGCGGTATCATCGGCAAATTGTAGAGGATATTTAGCAAGGTCTATAAAATTGGGATTAGGATTGTAAAGGTCGTAACAGAATACATTATATAACAGTGGGGATAGAGGGGAACCTTGGGGAACACCTTGTTCTGGGTGAAAAATAAATGATAGGGATTTTTGGATACGGATTTGTAGTGAGCGGTTTAAAAGGAATTTTTGGATGAGTTTTATGAGGTGAAGGGGAATGTTAAGGATTCTGCACTTATAGAGAAGACCCCGATGCCATATACTATCGAATGCCTTAGCTATGTCCAGAAATAGCACTGCGGTCTTTTTTCCTTCTAGATGGCTAGTTTGGCAATTGGAAGTAAGGATGGTTAGTGGAAGTGTAGTGGAGCGTTTTGGAAGAAAGCCGAATTGGTATATAGGAATACGATTCTTTATTTGAAAGAGGATTTTTTGTTTTAATAAGGATTCAAACAGCTTTCCAAGGACGGGTAGGAGAGTAATGGGACGGTAGTTATTTACGAGAAGGGGATCGGTGTTAGGTTTGTGGATGCAGGTAATAATACCGTGCTTCCAATCCGGTGGAAATATTTGTTCACTATAGTTGTAGTTAAAGATTTGAAGGATATATGTATGTATGGGGTGAGGAAGAGCTTTTAGGATTTGTCTGGGTACTTTGTCATGTCCAGGGGCGGTGTTTTTACCTTTATGTAACTGTTCGTAGTATGTCTCTTCGTCTAATTTGTCATCTGTGGGAGGGGGCGTATGAGGTGTATTACAAAATTGGTTTTCGTACCAGCTGTTTACTTCAGCGTAAAAAGTGTCGTCATAGGAAGTGTCTTGTGTCGTTTTGTATGTGTTTTCGTAGTGTCTAGCGAATGTATCTGATACGCCTTTGTCTGTTGTACGTGTCTGGTTTGTCATTGGGTCAGTTATTTCAGTGATGTTGCTATAACATTTGTATTTGCTAAGTTTTTTGATTTCAGTCCAGTATTTTTTTCCTCCGTGCAAGTCGTTGATATTGTTACAGGCCTCTAGCCATTTACTGGTTTTATATTCTAGTATTAATTTTTGTATGTCTTTGTTTAGTCTGTTAAATGTTATTTTAATTCGTTCGTCCTCTAACTGTCTGTAGTCTCTGTATAGCTGTCGTTTGTATTTTATCAATCTCAGGATTAATTTAGGAAGCGGATACTTGTAATTTTGTTTAGGAATTTTAGGGGTGTGTCGGTCGATTGATTTGGAAAGAAGGCTATTGAAAGTGGAAGTGGTTGAGGAATTTATATCAGGATGGGTGGAGATAAATTGTAGGATGTCGTTTGATATTTTGGAAATATTTGCGTGCTTGTAATCAGAAATAAATTCAGGTAATGTTTGAGTAGGGTTTTGGTTGATTTTTAGTTTAAATGAAATAGAGAGATGGTCTGAGCATACATCGGGAATTAAATGGACTGAGTGGATTAAGGGTTTTAGATTGTTGGTGCATAACAGGATATCAGGGGTGCTAGCTTGGTTTTGGTTCATGAGGAATGTGGGGTTGGTTTTAATTCGCTTAAAATTGGAGTGGGAAAGGAAGTTATTTAAATGCTTATGCTTGGCTTTGTTCATATTAAAATCGCCTATTATAATGGCATTATCATATAGGAAAGCTTTGGTGAAGATTGTATCTTCTATGGAGGATGTAGGATGGATATAAACTAGGAATAGATGAATCTGACAGGAGGGGAAGGTGAGAGTAGCATGTATGCATTCATTCATAATGTTGTCAATCTTAGGGGGGTTTGCCTTTCCTAAGGAAACTAAGGGGTGGGATAGGATTGCAGATCCGCCACGGTGATTATGATTATATATATTTGCCGGGATTTGTATAGAGGACCAGTTTCTGAAGGTTATAGGGTTTTTGGCTTTAGTTTCTACCAACATATTTATGTGGACTGGATTATTAGAGAGATAATGGTTTACTAGATGGGATTTTTGGGAGAGGGAATTAATGTTTGTATATAAAAAACACACCTCATTATCCATTTCGACTTACTATTTCTGTTGAGCCTGATTGTACTCCTGTGGTGGGAATGACTGTGGGAATAGTTTCAGGAAAATCTAGATCAAACATCACAATAAACATTCGATTCCCAGAAAACGACGCATGCGTGTCGATACGATAATATGTAATGAATCTATCTTTTAATTTTTTGAGGAGTTCTTGTCTATCTGACTTACAGTTATTTACTTCGGTAGAATATGTGTCAATAATAAAATCGTGCAAGGTTATTGGTTGATGGACTCGGGAATTTTTAGTAAGCTTAGGGTCAATTTCGGAAGTCTTTTTATTTGTAGGACGAATTGGAACATTTGGAATCCCCGTTATCGGTTCTAGTGGTCTGTTCGGGCATTTGGTCGACCATGCTCCATGGGTGGTGTCTCCGCAAGATCGGCATTTTGGAGGAAGCGCTGATGGGCAGGTTGTTGTTGGGTGTGTTCCTGAACATTTAGCGCAGAGAACAACTTCCTTGCATTGCTCCGTGACGTGGTCGAATTTATTGCATTTCCCACACGGTAGTGGGATGGGGGGTGGTGCGGCACTTTCCTCTACATGGTATGATTTGCACAAGAATCGGAATTTATCATGGAGTAATTTTGAATATGCGTCGTGTGATCCCGTGATTACCCTAATGATCCTCGTCTTTTGTCCCGTGGCTTTGGCTGTGATTCTCTTACAATATCTATGTTCTATTCCTAACTCGTTAAGTCTGTTGCTTATGGCATTGTCTTCAATTTCCAATTCGATTCCTCGAATTACGCAGCAGTAGGAAGCGCTAGGGGGTTTACCTGGGTTCATTGTAGATTTTGTTTTGTATTCGCCGTAGTTTTGAATAACTTTATCAATTATTAGTCGTTGTAAGCCTTGAACGACGCCTTGATTTTCCTGAGGATTGTATTTTAGCAAAAATCCAAATTTTGTTTTAATAATTTCAACATTATTTACATTGAATTTGTATGAGTCCCATATTTGTGCCATTTTTATACGAGTTGTCTCCATTGTTGTTTTAAAAACATAAGTGTTATCTGCGTTGCTTAATGTAGTGTTAGTTTTGTTTTGTGTGTTTGTTGATTGATTTAAAACGGGTGGTTGTGTTGCTGTGTTTTTAAAAAATTGTACTTCTTGAGTTGTAGGTGGTTGTTTTGCCATGTTTATTATTGAACGTAAATCTTGAGTTGTAGGTGGTTGCGGTAGGTTTTTTGGCATAGTGTTAGAACTAGAGGGTTGTGGTGATTGTTGTGTTGAAATGTTTAATAGTAATTGCTGTAGTGTATTATTTGTAGTCTTAGGCAGATTTAAATTACCTTGCTTTTTTTTCTTTTTATTCTCCTTTTTATCGGTGTCTTTCCTCGGGCGACCACGGCCTCGTTTTTTTGCTTTGAATGTGATAAATTTGCCAGCAGTTTCGTCCTTTGTATCTTGCGTCTCCAAATCCATGTATGATGACTCAGAGTCTTCGGAGTCTTGCATTTTCTGAGGGCTGTCGCCCCTATCAGGCTGATTTCCCTTTGTTATCCGTAGGATTCGTTAGGTCACTTTTTTAAAGTACGCGGCAGCGCGCTGCGCTGGATGATTTATAATTTCGCTCGCTCTGTTCGTCCGCACTGTACGGCGTCTCGCTCACGAATGTGAATTATTTATTATTTACACGTATTAGATGAAAAATACGAATAAAATTGAGTCAATAATTACGTTCGAATATACATGATCGCCTAGAAAGCGTGAATCGTCCACTGTGGGTCGTGGCCCCCTGTTGCTAAAACCACACACACATTGTCCAGTTCTTCAAGAGCAGCTTCTCAACCAAACCAAATTTTCAGGCTTTTCTACACTCGAAATTTTACTTCATGCGCCACGCGTATCTAACACTGGCTTCAAGTGAAGTTTAAAATACACGTCTTTAGCATACTGCTTTAGTATCATCTTGTAAACTTCACAGTAATTCAGTGTTTACTACGCGTGGCGCATGAAGGAAAATTTCGAGTTTAGAAAAGCCTGAAAATTTGGTTTGGTTGCGAAGTTGCTCTTGAAGAACTGGACAATGTGTGTGTGGTTTTAGCAAGAGGGGGCCACAACCCACACCGCTAAGGCTTCAGTGCATTTGTTTAAAGAAGTATGCTCACGTTCACCATCAAAAATAGGCATCTGTGGTAAAAGCGAATAAATGTTTCATTGTATAATTTAATATCCGGAGGTGTATTTGCACGGGAAGTAGTTGTTTCAATGGATATGTAACGTCTAAAGCAATTTTGCAAGTAAAATTACTAGGGACACAAATTTTATATCCAGGCCCTTACGTTGAGTCCTTCCCCACCTTCCTGTTACTCGCACTAATTTCACTGCGCTCTTTTCAAAAAAGGAAGTTCCCACACTCTACCTTGTATTTGTATACGGGGAGTTCTTCTTCTAAGTTTTCACACCCCAATATACTGTATACGCTGTATATTTTTAGGTATTCGTCGTATTTGAAAGATGTTCAATCTGAAGCTTTAAACGGGTGTTTTCCACTCCCAGGTTAAGCATGAAGTAAAATTTCGAGTTTAGAAAAGCCTGAAAATTTGGTTTGGTCGCGTAGCGCGAAGCGCGGAGCGGCCAAACCAAATTTTCAGGCTTTTCTAAACTCGAAATTTTACTTCATGCGCCACGCGTATAAAACACCGGTTTCAGGTGAAGTTTAAAATAAACATCTTTAGCATACTGCTTTAGTATCATCTCATAAACTTCAGAATAATTCAGTGTTTTGTACGCGTGGCGCATGAAGGAAAATTTCGAGTTTAGAAAAGCCTGAAAATTTGGTTAGGCCGCTCCGCGCTTCGCGCTACGCGACCAAACCAAATTTTCAGGCTTTTCTAAACTCGAAATTTTCCTTCATGCTTAACCTGGGAGTGGAAAACTTTCGTTTAAAGCTTCAAATTGAACTCTTTTAAATAAACAACGGATACCTTTTCAAAAAAGGAAGTTCCAACGCCCCACCCTGTATTTGTATACAGGGAGTTCTTCTTCTAAGTTTTTGCACCCCAATACACTGTATATTTTTTGGTATTCGTCGTATTTGAAAATTTTTCAAATTGAAGCTTTAAACGGGTGTTTTCCACTCCCAGACTAAGCATGGAGTAAAATTTCGAGTTTAGAAAAGCCTGAAAATTTGGTTTGGTCGCGTAGCGCGAAGCGCGGAGCGGCCAAACCAAATTTTCAGGCTTTTCTAAACTCGAAATTTTACTTCATGCGCCACGCGTATTAAACGCTGATTTCAAATAAAGTTCAAAATATACTACTGTTACCGGGGATTATTTTTAATCTCCGGCAACAAGAATTGTAAATCACCTTTCAATTCTTCCTTTGTTGAAAATGAGTTCGTACCCGGCAATTAACTAATCTCCCGTCGTTTGGGCAGTGCTCGGGCCCACCCAGAGGGAGGGTTTGTGACCAGTTGTCCGTTTTTCGGAAAGAAGATTTGCATAATTCTTTTCATTGTCCTTTTCGGAAAACGGATTTTATTTGCTCGAGATTCGTCGAATGGCATTACGTTGGATTATATCATTAGGCGAATCTCTGCCGGCTGGTCACGTCGCCACGATAAACAACCCCACCCCACCATAATTTTCGTGGTATAAGTACCTGCGGGCAGCAAATCGTAAGGCAGTTGAAGTCCAAGATCCAACTTGTCAACAAGTGCAGTGCAGTCATCAGTGTTCGAGACGTTAGTTTTTTTTTTGTTAGTGCCAGTGCACTAACTCGAGGTCCTGTTGCTGTTGCCAGTGCAACTGCCTGTCCTCTCGCTGCCAGAGCAGCCACCGTCGGTGCCAGTGCATCGACGCCGCCCCCTGATACTGCCACCGCAGTATTCGTCGCCGCAACGTTATCGCCATCTGCACGCTGCCACCTTGTTGCCGCCACCACCTCGACTTCGCCGCCCACCCCTTATCAGCCCAACCCCCCCTCCCCCGTGCTCTATGTGTTTCACTGTGTTTTTTTTGATTCCTTATTGTTTATTCGTAAAAATTAATCTGTTAAAACTGTCTCTGTGTTTTAGTTAGTTGCTCTTGCTCTCCATTAAATTCATTGAAAACCTAGTTGGCAATCAGCGTGAGGTACCTTCCGTCACGTTGACACTACTAAAGCAGTATGGTAAAGACATATATTTTAAACTTTACAATATTTTAGAGTTTTATACGCGTGGTCCATGAAGAAATTTTCGAATTTAAGAAAGCTTAAAAATTTGGTAGTTCTAGTAAGTGAATTTTTAAAACTGTGCCAACTGAGATGGGGCTCGTATGTTTTGATTAATATTCCGCTTAAAAACAACTCCTCTCGTTTTTATATATAAATACATGGTCCCTATCACAATTATTCAACAATTAAATTACGCGTACATTAAATTCTTTGTTTTTTCTGTTTTATTTATTTTAATAGCACATTCTTCGTTTCAAATAATTAATTTTCCTTTCCTATTTCACTCTTTTTTTATATATATTATCAAAATCCCATTTACCCTGCCGGGTGTTTTTTTAATAAATCAAATATACCTACACATTAATTTCCCTCTTGATTTTTCTTTGTTTTAAATTATATTTTACACCTCTTCATTTCTTGCTCCGCTTTATATACCAAAAATAAATTTATTTCTCTCGTGTTCTTTTTTCCCTTATTTAAATTTCACATCAAATCCTCATTTCTCTCAGCATTTGTTTTTTTTTAATTTAAATTATATCGTCGTTGTTTTAATGAAACCTCGTACATGATTTTTTTAGAAAATAGGGTATTGGTATCTACGTTATCAGC